>CM061750.1:274265087-274425885 GCA_030979885.1 Lolium multiflorum | reverse complement strand
AAACTTCTTGGCAATCGACTTTGTGAGCTACTATACTTGGATGCAACCCACATTTTCGTTGGCTAATTAATGTTTTCTGATTCCACAACAATAGGGCACATCCCTATATCATCCCAAATTTTGAATTCTTATTAGTTTGGTTGATGACCACCATTCATATCCGAACTTAATTAATTGGAGTACAAATGATGGTTTCATGGTAAGCTAGTTTGACAAATTAGCCTTCGAAATGGCGATTCGCCTACCATGCATGCATGTTTGGCCTACCCGTGAAATTTTGATTTGTGGTATTGTGCACACACGTACTGCACATGATAGCGAATAAACAAAACACATATTTGGACCCCTTTGGCCAGCAAGGGCATGTTTGGTTCCTAGCCACAATTTGTCAAGAAGCCAAAATTTGGCAGCCATGCATATAGTTTATTTGGCATGTGTTTGGTTTTTGCCACAATTTGGCTTATCACACTTCATTGCATGTATATATGGTCCATTTGTCATAGACTCAACTTTTTTTTACAAAGTTTTGACAAAGTTTGGCTTTAATATTTTAAGCCACAATTTGGTGGCTAGCCATACTAGCTTTTTTTTGGCTAACCACACTTTGGCTTTGGAAAAATGTGGCTACCAAACATGGGTCCTAATAAAAAGAAAACAACACACTAATGTGTGGTAAACCAAAAATCCCTACTTTGCAAAGTTGCATATGTGCAAAAGGGGGGCAATGCATGCATTATTCAGAAGTTGACTGTGGTTTTCGTAGTGTAACCAATTAATTAAGCTTACATATGGGAAGAGGCTAGCGAGGCGAACTCAAGCAGCTATGGTTCCAATGTTGTCAAGTTTGAAGTGGACACTGCATGAAGCTTGCTCAAATTAATGGGTAGAAAGCCAAAAGTAGTCCATATTTATTCTATATGTGTGTGAATAATAACTCTTCACCCCAAACCTCTATGTATGATAGGGTTTTATATTTTTTACTTGTTAGTAGTAAGTACATGTCATGTGATGGCTCCATGCACATGTTTCACAACTTTTTTTTTGATTTGTTTCTACCTCATTTGGTTGGTTTCAAATTTGCTCAAACTTCCTTATGCGCGCAATGTTGTACTATTGGGACCCATGTTTGGGCTTTGTTTGTGGTACCACACTTGCAGGGTACCTCCAAGTATTTTATTCCCAAAAATTATGAATTCTAATTAAATGGTGAACTATAAACTGATCATCTAAAGTTGGAAAATAAAATCCATATATAGCTACACATCGAGATATGTGTATAAGGTAGACAAACTGCATTGCCACACATGCCTTATATAAGTTTGTTTTTTCTAGCGGAGTGGATTCCCTAATCACCCCACGGTTGTGACATTGTCAATGTTGTCATGATAAATAACATTGCGAGACTTTCCATCTTATTCTTTTTTGTAGAAATGATTGTCCCATTATGGCAAACGTCCCCATTCGTTTTTCAAATTAAGTAAACGTTATAGGATGAAAATTCATTGAAGTGACAAATTTTCTAGATTTCTAACTATTTTAGCTCATTCAAACAAGTTTGCAATAGGCCGACCTGTTGTCCAGTGACAATTTTAGAGTACAATTTGATCAACATCACAAAAAGTGCTTTTAAGGCTCGTAAGTAGTATCATACATGCCATGTTGGCAAAAATCTAATGTGTCACATCAATTATGAGGTGAGAGATGAGAGTAGTATTATAACACATAAACCTAGAAAACTTAGAAAACTTCATGACAAATACATCATGTACACACATTTGCATTGAGATTCTACAAAACTTTAAATATGACATAAGTATGAACCATATTATGATACTATGCATTGTGGAGGTAGTATCACAAACTAGTAGTGTATGATACTACGTACTACGTACTTCCCATTGTGACTAGTCTTAATCACTCTGACCTCGCCGTCTCGCCGTCTTACTATAGTACATACTACACCCCCACTCCGTCTCTCATACATCGCCCCACTCGTTTCCCACTCCGTCTCTCATACAGCGGCTGCGCCTGTAGATATCTTCGAGGATCTGGGCGATTTTGACCCGCTTTTCGGCGCTCGCCGTTTCAAGGTGAAGACCCCAATCTTAGCATGCATGTTGGACCAATTAGGAGTACAAAATTATGTTCTAAATGTTGCTCAAACTTTCCATACAACTAATATATAACTTATACTACGTAGGTTACACCATCGAAAAAGGTATGACCAGTTGAGAAATGGGAACAATAACTTGGAACCTTTCTTACTATCGAGTGGGACGTGTGATATTGGTGTGACCCTGCTTTTTTCTTCTTCTACATAATGGCTACATGATGGTTCTAGAAAGAAGTGTATGCTGTTGTGGTATCTCTTGACGCGAATCCCTCTAATCACAAGCGTTAGATTTTGGAAACCAACGGTTAGTACTGCTGTTACATGTCTAGTTCAAAACTGGTGCATTTTGTATGTTGTTGTAGTAGTCTAGTAGATAGATTCAGATGCATGGTCAGGAGTGCAAACATTTCGCAACTAGTTGATCCCTCATCTTATTGTCGGATGTCACATTTCGAGTTTGTAAAAAAATGTAAATTCAAATCATAGTCACGGGTTATGTTGTATCTTGCGCACATCTAAACATTTGTTTCAAAAGGTGACCATATGTGAGCTGTGGAAAAAAGAAAAGACCAAAGTGAATAATATTCCTTAACTATTCACATATCATTTGTCTTTTTTGTGCAAGCTAGAATTTTTTTTACATACTCATCTGTGACCTGTGGAGCAATACACAACATAATATGTGTCCCAGTTTTGTTTTTCTTCATATTTTTTAAAAGTGCAGAAGTGTGATATCCGATAATAGGATGCGAGTGCAACTAGTTGCAAATGAGATGCTAATGCATGCTGATATGATACTACCTCTGTCCATAAATAGATGTATGTCTTTTGTCGTGGCCCCATCCTACTTCTGCATTTTCTTTACGGCCATTTTTGAGTAGTTGGGACCTGGACGTGATCGGACTAGTCGATACTCGATAGTAGTCGTAGTACTGTACAACTTCTGCATGTGGCGTCAGCCTCTAGAGTAGTAGTACTAGCTAACGGATAGATTATATCTGGAGAAACTGACATGGCCATTGATATGACAAGACTATACCCGGATTCGGACGCATTGTAGTGACTCCATCAATGTTCCGCTATGATGGTGTATTTTACTGCTACACCAGATTGTCGACGCAGAGGATTCCTTGGCTTCCGCGCAAGACCCTTCCCAAAGAAGGCATCTGCTCTGGCCCGTTGATTCTATGTGGACGGTTCCAGATTGCTTTATGTGTTTTTGTACAGTATCAGATACTAGGTTTTCCTTCCCTCCATATTAGGGGTTGTTTGGTTTAGGAGATAGGTTTATGGGGTGAGAGTATCCCCAACCACCTGGCTAGGGATAGCCAATTTTTGTTGTTTGGTTGTGTAGGAATTGAGTGTAGGACGAGAGGTGGGTAGTGGTATAGATTTTTTTTTGTTTGCTCGAAATGTTAGGGGTGGCTATAAGATGGTGAGATTATCTCTACACACATCAAATATACCACACCTCCTATTTTTATAGCCCAAAAAAATACATAACCGGTGGTATGTGAATTGATCTGGGTAAAAATATTACACAACCGTACAAATATTCAAATCCTATAGTCAAATCCTACATAACTCCTATAGTCAAATCCTACATAACTCCTATACAAATTGTACGAATCAAAGGATATGATTTTCCCCCTATATAGCTTGTTTGATTTGAAGAATTGAATCCTCCAAAATTTCTATGTATTGTTTTCTTATACTAGTACAACCCTATGGGATTTCTAATAAGAGGTTAGACCTCTTGGAAAAATTCATATGCATCTGTGACAACTATGCTATGCACTCTCAATCTATATAGAAATTTCCTTTGTCTTTCCTATGATACCATCACACACCTAGCTCTACCAATTCCCGTAGATTTCTTTCCCGTAGGATTCAAGGAGGCATATGTCATAGCGATTCTCCATTATTCTATCATATGAATCTAACATGCACTCTCAGTTTGAGTGATGCAAAGTGGCCACTATAAGATTTATTTAGTCAGATTAATTGGTCATGCATACACTAGTTGTTTTCTATCTTTCCTACACATGTCAATTAGCGAAATTTATAAGTAAAATCCTAAAATTCAAATAAATTGCTGAAAATTGGAAATAATATTACAGTTGTAGCAAATTACTAAATCGATCCAGAAAATATGTACATGGCTTCAAGAATCTTTTTGCCGAACTGAGTAGTCCGTAAATGATGTCCTTGGAGTAGTTTGTGAGTTAAAGAACGTCCATTTCGTCAAACTGACATGGCCTTTGATTTGACAAGAGAACACTAATATTTTGGACCTGAATCAGAGTGGTAAAGGCGTACAGCTCGATCAATGCAATGGTATGATGGCTATGCAGCTATACCTATATAGGAGTAGACTACTAGTAGACTTTGGGACACAGAGATTTGGCTTCCGCGGCCGACCCCGAACAAGATTCTTTTACATTGCCCATCTTTTCACTGACATTGAATCGCTGAAACTTGGGGTCCGCCTGTGGCAGGACCAGCCTGTCAATGGCCCAAAGTCTTATGTGCTCCCGCCCTTTGATTTTGGATGGACGGACAAGATTGCCCAGTCCCATCCCTGTCCTGTTCGTTCCAGTTTTCATCCTCCTCCCCGGGGAACCCTCCCCGGAGAGCTCTACACCGACCCCTTCTATCCCCACCTGCTTGTCCCTTCCTTCTTCCTCCAGCGATTCATCCATCGTTCAACAAGTTGTCTAAGAAGAACATGAAGAAGTGTAAGAAGAGGAAGGAGGCGTTGTTGTCTGAGACTAAATCCGCGGTGAAATCCATCCCGCTGAAAGTCCTGCAAACTCCGACTTTGAAAGTGTACCAGCGGCGCCGGCGGACAGGCATGTCTGCGCTTCCATCGCAAGCTCAGTCTGCGCTTCCATCGCAAGCTCAGTCTGCGCTTCCATCGCAAGCTCAGTCTGCGCTTCCATCGCAAGCTCAGTCTGCTTCGGGCTTGTTGGGTCAGGGCAGAGTAATCCAGCAAGAGTCCTGGTAGGTTTTTATCGCCATGTGCTTTCTTTGCCCCCATGAACGCAGATTACA
Organism: Lolium multiflorum; assembly: GCA_030979885.1. Classification (NCBI taxonomy): domain Eukaryota; kingdom Viridiplantae; phylum Streptophyta; class Magnoliopsida; order Poales; family Poaceae; genus Lolium; species Lolium multiflorum. The sequence continues at coordinate 274,420,718 of CM061750.1, read as the reverse complement.
GCAAGGCAAACAGATCCAACTATTTTTTTACCCGGGAGAACCAGCTATTTGACCGTCTTTCTTCCAGGGCCGCCCGTTCAAGTGTCGCCCTTCCTACCGATGCCGAGAAATCGACCGTGTTTCGCCAAGATGGTGGGTACGTAGCTCCCCGGTATGTTTCCATCGCCATGCCGAAGTTTCTCTGCCTTCTGGCTGGCTAGCGGATCAAACAATTTAACCGTCTTTCTTCCATGGCGGCTGGTTTCAGCGCCATTCCTACCCAAGTTGAGAAATCGCTCGTTTCTCGCCAACCTGGTGGGTACGAAGCTCCTGGGTATGTTTCCATCGCCATGCCGGATTTTCGTTGAGTCCTTGCTGGCAGGCGGTGCCAACTAAACCGGCTATCATCTTCCAGGGCCGACGGTTCCAGGCTCGTGCTTTCTACCGCAGGATCCACTTCGTACTTAGCTATCGAGGACCCGTTGTTTGATGAGCACTTGTTAGCTCTCAAGAGCATTAATAATGTATGCACTATAATATACGAAGTATATCCATTGCTTTTTTTTCTTCCTCTTCATCTCCGTACTGCATGAGGGCTTCTTTAATTCGTAGGACTTCTATAAGAATTGTGTAGCATTTAGATCCTATGGGTTCTTCCCTACATTAGTTGTTTGATTTATAGAAATATATCCTATGTTTGTTCCTTTTTTCGAAATGGGGGACATATCACAGCCTCTGCATCAAAATGATGTATATGGCTGCTTTATTGCTTTCTTCAGTTCATACACAAATTATGACAACTTCTCACGGATCAGCTAGAGTCGACACAAAGATCCACCAACGAAACATAGAAAACAGCGGGTGCCAAAAAGGCAAAAACACATCAGTAAGTAATTCTATGAGGAAACTGCCAGCCACCCTGGCTGTAAAAATCCCGTGCGGCTGTCTCTAGTCAGTTGCACCCAGACTCCATGATATCCTGCTGATCCTCGGGCTGGAGATAAGAAACATACGGATCTAGTGAATAATCATAGGGATAACCTGCAAGAAGGGATGAGATTTGGGTTTATTAAACTCGACTTCATTTTGTACATTCCAAAATAGCCCATAAAATAGCGCATACACCCTCTCTAATGTATACAAAATCCTATGCTTTTCCTAATCTTATGATTTTCATATCCTGTGAATGAAAAAGGATCCCTGATTCGTTCCTGGTGAATTTTTCCATGCAGGAAGGGATTATGAGATTAAAGGGCCACAACACCACCCTTCAGAACAGAAACCTCAAACTCTTGCATAGGTTTGGTATCATGAATGCAGAATCAGAGACGAATGCTCAGTCTCCGGGAGAGGAGCAGCCAGTGCGCGTGTGTGCATCTTCGGCCGTGTATGTTTCCATTGCCGTGCCGCAGTTTCATCGCCTCCTTGCTGGCTGCCAGATCCAACTACTTAACTGTCTTTCTTCCAGGGATGGCGGTTCCATAGTTGAAGAGGTTCCTATGGACAAGGACTTTGCAGCTCTCAGGCATATTGAAGAGGTTGGCACTCCATTTGTTTATTTCTCCCCCCTCATCTGCACTCTGCATACTTCATTGCTGTTGAATTTGCAATGCAGGATGTGATAACACGATTCTCCGCGAAACTGGACCAGATCAAGGGCCACAACACCATCCTTCATAAGAAAATCCGCCACCTCGTGGGCAGGTGCATTTTAAATCGTGCCATATCGGAGGAGAATGCCCGTTCCGTGCAATCTTCTTTTGATAAACGGTACTCAGACGTTCTCGCGGAGTGTGAGAAGTTGAAGAAGGAAGTCGAGGAACTACGCGCCCAGCCACCGATGAGTGTGGTCACTGACAAGGCTGGTCAGTGTGATTGCAACTGTGACTGTGAAAGTTTTCAACAGGAAGTGGAGTTGCATGCTGAACATGCGCAATATTTCGAGACGAAGTACTTGAAAGTTCGCACAGAGTGCGATAAGTTGAAGAAGGAAGTCGAGTGTCTCCGCTCCCAGCAGCCAACTATTGCGACATCAGGAGACCAGGGTGTGCTAATTGCAGCCAGAATTTTGGAATCGATGAAAAGTTGAATTTGGCTTTGTTGTGCAATATAGCAAGACCTGTTCCTCCTCTGCCTTCGTCTTTTGGCATAATTGCTTTGTCTTCAGTATTGACTCCTGAATGATTCGTATATTTCTGACGGTTTCTGAATTATGTACAACTTTTGTAATATTGGTCAAACTAGTTTTGACCAGGGTTTGTGTAGGGTGGTTGAATTTTTTTGGTTGGTCCAAATTGTGTTGTGTGGTCCAAATGTGATGTATCATCACACCACCATGTGCCCCGCCACCCCCAGGTTTTGGTAATGCCATTCTGATACATGCTTCATAGAAGGAACATACATTTTTTCCGTTAGGGCATGACAATTTTGAAAAATTCAAACAAAAATGGGAAGAGAGAATGGTAACATCATTTTCCATGTGATGCCCCTGTGCCAAATTTTGGTTCATTTTAAGAATGTAAGGTGACAAATTACTCGAGGAAGCTAGTTGGAGTAGACGGGCATGACCGGATTGGCATAGGGGATTTATTTTTTGAAGGATGTTATTTTTCATGGACAATATCTGACACAAACAATAAAATGTTAAGGTCTCATATTATTCTGAATGATTGTGAATTACTTATGACGTTTGGAAGTATTGGTATACGTGAGAATCGAGTACATGCACGACTTCACGCGTCCACAACTAATCGGCCTCATCGTCTCTCGCGTCCACAACTAATGCCATTCTGATACAGAGAGTCAGAGGCTATAAAATAATCGGCCTCATCGTCTCTCGCGAGCTCGTCCTCTCCCCTCCCATCAACTCACCGCACCTCCGAGGCATCGACTTCCTCGTTTCCAACCGCAGCAGCATGAAGACAGGTCTTGCGTACGAGGCGGAGCAATCGGCGGCCGCTCGCGCAGAGGATGCCTCTGCGGTAGTGGCCGTCGCGGCGGGTGAGGCTTCACCGGGCACCCAGGCCGCTCGTCTCCTCTGCTTGTCTGATTCTTCGACCTCGGTCGAAACGGGCGTCCTGGCCGTCGAGGAGAAGGTGGATAGCAACGCCGTTGCTCCCGCCGAAGATCTGCAAGGCGTTGCAGGCCACCACGGCGAGGTCTTCCTCGACCCGGTGCTGGACGCGGACCTCGACCCCTTCGACGATTTCGGCCCAAACGTTCAGTTCCAGGAGGATGTCGAGGGTGACGACGAGGAGGTACTGCTCTTTTACCGAAACTGTCCCGATCCTTTTTGTGTCATATTACTGTTCACGTGGTTTGCACGAACCTGGTTCTTGATTGATTTGATCTCCTACCTTGTTCTTGTAGACGTACTTGATTCTACGGTTCGTACGGTCAGATTCTAGTTTAATTTCGACTAATCTGCCATGTAGTTGGCTTGATTTGTCATATAATTAATTTATGTGTTCATACTTAGTGGACTTGCAATTGTTGTGGCTTATGTTCATTGCTGTTCATAGGGTTTTCTCGTGATTTAGTATGATTTCTTCTGCCATTTACTTGTTCTACACATTTAATTTTAGGGTTTCTAAGGTTTGCTTATGATAGTGCAGTATTTATTCGATCTTTCATTAAGCACCTGATTATTATGTACTTTATAATTCACAGGAATATTCTGATGACATGGACGACAACAAGGAGCGCAGGGACCAGAAGAGCCGCTACGTTCTGAAGCGGCTGAAGGGTGGTGAAATTCGTTTCCGCATGCGCGGGGAGCTATTTTGCCCATTCTGTGGCAAAATCCTCCAGAAGGACATCCGCAGCCTGATCCAGCATGCGACGGGTGTAGGCCTAAGTACATCGGGGAAGCACCGCCCTGCAACCAAGGCCAAGCACGCAGCATATGGCCTCTTCCTCCAGAATTACGTCTTGCCTGGCTTGTTCCCAGTCAACGCCCCTGCTGCTGGCCCTCATGCTCCTGGTCATGTTTAAAGTTCATATGTGTAATCTTAATCCCTTTGGAAGTTCAGTATTAAACTCTACTAGTACAACCGTGGTGGTCTTGTGATGGTAGTACTCTTTTGATGCATTTGTGATGTAGTAGTACAGTACTTTTTTTTGAACTGGTATAGTACTATCTAAGAAAAGTACTCCCTCCGATTCACATTCATTTTACACCAAGAAATATGGATCGGAGTGAGGGAGTAAATTAAACATGGCATCTCGTGCATGAAGCTTGACATATCGATCAGGTTGGCTAGAATGGCAATACAATGCTGCTCATTAGGCAAATGCATGCCATGTAAAGAAGTCTATACTGACATAAAAAAAGACTACATTGGGGATTAGAGTCAATTGGGGCATCTACAATACAGAAAATCTTGCTTGTAGCTGATTTTGGCTAAGAGGGTTTTACTCACATTACACGTGCCACTTTCCTTGTCTGCAAAACAAGTTCCAATAAAGGAAGAGGAAAGAAAAGGACATTGTGGGCGAGATTGAACACCTTTTTTATGTGTTAAGCTGAGGCCTCGTTTAGCTGAGGATTTCGACTTAGGCCTAACAGCTCAACACACCCACAAATAAATCTCCTTGCGCGCACCACTGTCAGCAAAAATAACAAAATTAGCACGCAAGATTAAGAACGAAGTGAATTTAATTAACTTGGTTAGCTTTTCAAGCAATATATTCAGAGAAAGAGCACACATGTTCGGCTCGAAATAATCGTAAGAGAAGAACAATAAATCTAAGGCACCCCACTTCATCGGAAGAAGGGGCGCGACAACGCATGGATTCATACCTTGAGTCGACGCTGGCTCGTAGAAGGGCGGCCGCGCCTCGAGGATGCCGGCGACGTCTCCACCTCGGTATCACATGTGACTGCTTCTCGACGGGCGGTGCGCCGCGCCATGTAGAAGATCTATCAAAAGAGGAGAGCCCGATGACGCTACCGACGCCTCAACCTTGATAGCACCGGCCTGTTGCTCCGCACAGAGATGCGCCACATGCAAGATTTAGCGGATGCGCCAATTTCAGAGATATGTCATGATCGTTGTAACAAATTTCACCGTGATGATGATTTGATCCTGCACTCGGCCTTGAACACAAGTACTAGTACAGTCTCACAATTTTTTTATCATTATACTTTGCGAGATTTAGCGGATGCGCCAATTTTAGAGATATGTCATGATCGTTGTAACAAATTTCAACGTGATGATGATTTGATCCTGCACTCGGCCTTGAACATAAGTACTAGTACATTCTCACAATTTTTTATCATTATACTTTGCGAGATTTAGCGGATGCGCCAAATTCAGAGATAGTTGATGTTGCACTCGACCTTGAACATAAGTCCTAGTACGGTCTCACAATTTTGTATCATTATACTTTGCAAGTTTTAGCGGATGCGCCCATTTTCAGAGGTAGATCATGATCATGGTAACAAATTTTAAACGTGATGATGATTTGATGTTGCACTCGACCTTGAACAGAAGTACTACTACTGTCTCACAATTTCTTTATCATTATACTTTGCAAGATTTAGCGGATGCGCCAAATTTAGAGATAGATCATGATCATGGTAACAAATTTTCAACGTGATGATGATTTGATGTTGCACTCGAGCTTGAACATAAGTACTAGTACGGTCACTCAAAATTTTAGCATTATACTTTGCAACGGATGCACCAATTTCAGGTGCATGTCACACAATTTTTTATCATTATACTTGGACCTTAGCGAAATTCAAAATCTCATAGCGGCAAAACTTCCCGCCTACAAAATACAAAAATTTCACACGCTTCCAAATTCCGATTCTACCCCTGTGGAGATGACAGCAAAGTCGGTTGGTGGGGGGGGTCTGGCCGTCATTTTTTGGATCACCACCTCCCTAGCCCCGGATACCCTCCCAAAAAAATTCATTTCCCTCAGTCTCTCATCTGAGACCACCCACCGGAACTTCTCAAGTCCCTCTCTCTACCACCTCCACGACCACCGCACCGGAACATCCCCGGCCAGGACTTCCCTGGCCTACCAGAGCCCTCTTGTCCTCATCATCCGGCTGCCTGCCGGAGCCGCTTCATCGACGCCGTCATCAACCGGACCGGATCATCCCCGCCGTACCTCGAAACCATATGCTCATCCAGCAGTCTACCGCAGTCGCTTCAGCTGCGGTATCGTCCACCCCACCGGAGCCGCTTCGCCGGATCCGTCGTCCACCGCATCGGATCTTGCTCACCGACACCGCTGTGCATGAACCGGATCTGCTTCACCGGCGCAGTGCATGATCTAAACTCTTCTACTGTCGCTTTTCTATTGCTTGCCTCAAGTTCTTGTTTAATCTTGGGGGAACCTGTTTGTGCTAACGACGCGTCGTTACGTTTTTGCAGATGAGATGAGTAACCATGAAGTGTAATGGCCGTCTCTCCAACCCCAAGTAGCACATGTAGCGTACTTCATCACCGGATCTATCAACCCCAGGAAGATCTGCTGTGACTCCCACAGAGTGCTTCTCCTAATGTAAGTCCCTTGTTTTAGCGCCATGTTCTAGGTTCAGATGCTTGTTTGTCTGAAGCTCTTTTAGTTCATTCCTAGCTATGACCGTAACACGTTGCTATTTTCTACTTCATTGCTAACTTTAAGCGATTGAACATTTTGGTTTGCATTCCCTGCTCTGTAGATGTATCCATCATAACTTCTATCTTGCTCAGTCGTTGTTACAAAAATTATAGGTATTATAGTAACATCCTGCTATTATTTAGTTCATGGCCAATTTTAAGTAATTGCACATGTTGGTTCACATTCCCTGCTCTATAGCTTTTGGCATCGTAACTTCTATATTTGGTTTACATTCCCTGCTCTGTAGATCTAGCCATCATAACTTTATCTTGCTCAGTCGTTGTTACAAAAATTATGGCCTGCTACTATGTTGTTTGTGCCAATTTTTTACTCCATGAACATGTTGGCTTGCATTCCCTGTACTACAGGTGATGCCATTGTTTTGTATCTAGTTCATTGTAAGCTAACAAAGTAAGGACTTAGTTTGGCATGCTATCACTCTGCTATCTAGCCTGTAGTACAAATAAACTTGTCATACTACTAGATAATAATTTTGCGTGCCATCTTGTTCTTCAAAAGCTGCATTATTGACTTGTTTCTCTGACTTGGCATGACGCTCACATATGGAAAGCTGAACATATTGGTTTGCATTCCCTCTTATACAAGTTCACAGGTGATCCCACTATATTCTGTATCTGGTCCATCCTAAGCTCCAGCATCAACTATCCTCTATGTGTTGCTCATTACAAGTTTATATCCCGAAACATCTTGATTTGCATCCCCTTCACTATAAGTTCAGGAGTATTATTTAGTTCACGGCCAATTTGAAGTAATTGCACTTGGCACATGTTGGTTCACATTCCCTCCTCCTAGCCATCATAATGACACTTCATCTTGCTGGTCGTTGTGCAAAAATTGCTAGCTGCTACTATGTTGTTTGTGCCAATTTTTTACTCCCTGAACATGTTGGTTTGCATGGGACTCGACAGTAGTAAGTCTGTTGTTTCATTCTAACATGCTCTGTTATATTGGCTGTTGGTATGTGGCATGCACTCTTTGTTTGCTTATTGTGCGCATTACAATGATCTTGTTATAACGACAAAATGATGAGTTCCAAATTCTTTGGCAAACAATATTGCAGTGTCTTTGCGTTTCCATTGTTGCTGTCTTAACTTGTAATGTCTTTGTTTCAGATATAGGTGCTGCATGGACAACTTAAAAGATTGTCGGATCGCTTCATTGTATTGCTAGGTTTAATTACCATTCAATTTCTCTGGGTTCTGTAATATTTTTTCAATGCCTTGCAGCTGATGTAATATTTAGTTAGTTTTTATAGTTCTTTCGCGCATTTTTTCTATGGTGCTTGTGGTAAGTGAGGCTATCCGACAGAAATCATTGCGTAAATATTCTCAATATCTAAATCACGAATTCCCATTCTATTAAGCGGTCCGATTAAGCGAAATCACATGTGTTGACTCGCCAAAATCTAAAGCGCTATTAACTGCATATAACGACAACTAGCAATTTGGCCGTACTTATTAGACCAGCCAGCCAATGCAGTGGACCCCGCTCTAATTGAAGTGACCTTCACTTTAGGTGGTCCCACTTCAACTTCTTAAGTGACCACAGCTAACTAGTTGGAGCCAGCCCAAAGCACTTTTGTGGTGGACCCATACTAAATGGGCGGCCCTTTAAGGGCAGTGGGACCCGCCAAGTGTTTTGGCGATACAACTATCTTGTTGGCGTACATATACTATGTGATTGCCTTACTAATAGGCCGACCCTTTAAGAGGAAAGTGGGACCACTTTGTGTTTGGCCGAAGCCCACGCTGCGTGTTAGGCGGCCCGCTCTGTTATATGGTGGACCCAGCGTACTAAATCGTAAGAGCCCCCTTTAACGGGAAGGTGGGACCCCACTGTGTTTTTGGCCGACCCGCTCTTGTTAGGAGGCGACCCATCTTATATGGTGGTCCCACATACTAAATGGGCCGACCCTTTAACTGGAAAGTGGGACCCACCTGTGTGGCCCGACCCGCTATCTTGTTGGGCGACCCTTACTATATGGTGGTCCCCACATACTAAATGGGCCAGCCCTTTAGCCGGAAAGTGGGACCCACAGCTTGTGTTTTGGCGGCCATTGTCTTGGTGAGGCGACCATGCTACTGTGGTGGACCCCGCACTAAATGGTGGCCCTTTAACGGGGAAAGTGGGACCGGTGCTTAACCCCGACCTTTACGGCTTCAGGCCGGCCCGGTGATCCAAATGTGGACCCCGCGTACTAAATGGTAGGCAGATAGCGGAAAGTGGGTCCCACATGCTGGTGACCCCGATAACTTCTTGGTAGAGCCCGGTTGCTTCAATGTGGACCTTTGTAAATGGCGTGGCCGTCTGAAAGTGGGTCCCGCATGTCTCTGTGGGCAGAAACGATAACTGGCGACCCGATTCACTTCAATGTGGACCCTTTGTAAATGAAGTGACTAGATACGAGGAAAGTGGGTCCCATGTCTTGTGGGCGGCCCTTTTGCACGATGTGCAGGTCAAACGAGTGCGTTCGACCGGCGCATGCTTAGTGGACGGCCCGTCAAAGTTTTGACCGAGTTAACCTTAGAGGTTAGGCCGTATGCTTAATGGACGATGACTATATAGTTGTCGGTCAAACTAAGTCGGCTGACCAACCCCGCAAACTTAATGGGCGACACGTGCTTAAAGATGTAGCGGGCCTCGTATTGGGCCTACCATCTGCGGTGTTTCGGCGGTTAACGCGTTAGCCCGCCGGTCTGACGTGCACGTGTCGGTTGCGTGACGTCGGCGATCGACGAGAACCCGGAAACACATGCGCGGTCGGAATTTCGTGGCGGAAGGGCGCTGACGCGACGGACGAAAATCGTCGTAGGACTTGCACAGCGCGGTTTCCACAACAGAACCCATATCGTCGGGTTAGGCCCATGGGCGACGAAAAATACCCCTTAGCGGACGATTTTGAGACGTTGCCTATCAGAACTTTTCTTGTAGTGCCATAGGCGGTACTACCGCTCACAAGCGGTACTCGCGCAGAATCTGTGAAATGTAAAGTAACGATCACAATATAAGACTTTTTGGGCGTAACACTGGTTATGGTACTTAAGCGGTACCATAGGCGGTACTACCGCTCACAAGCGGTACTACCGCTCAAGGTACCGCAAAGGTACCGTAACTTGTTCTGTGGGACTTTTTCAGTGCAATGTAAAATCCATAACTTGAGCTAGGAAACTCGGAATGACATGAAACCAATTTTGCCGGAAAGAGGACGACGAGAGCTATCACTACAAAAAGTGAAAATATGGAAAAGAGTGAGTGATGATTTTCTCATGGTCATAGAGGTGTAACCTCTCAATATGGTATATCGGGAAAATCATCACCCTCGCACATGCAACATGCGATGCATCCGGAATCCGTTTCCGATGAGCTAGAGCTTGTCATGGAGATGAACACAAGCTCTAACTCATCTCATGGATAAGAACCAAGAACAACCAAGAAACACGATGCAATGCATGCAAGGTTTGAGCTCTCTCCGATGATGCGAATCGAGCACAAACCTAAACCTTGCGCGTTCCTCTCGAGTCGGCAAGCTCCGTCTTCATCCTCTTCATCATTGTACATGCCACCGTCTTCTTCGATCTTGTACGCACGCCACCGTCTTCATCCATCTTCATCTTCAACATGGTCTTCGTCTCTCTTCGACACCGTCTTCGTCATTGTACTCCGTCTTCTCCATCTTACAACCTTGAGTCCAACACATGGCTGTGGACTTGACCTAAGATTGATTCTCAATGCAACACATTAGTCCATAGGGATTGTCATCAATTACCAAAACCACACATGGGGCAATGGACATGTTCTGTGGCCCCAGTTCAAATCCGGTCAGTTTCCAGCGGATTCGGCGGGACACCGCCGGAAGCGGGAGGGATTCCCAGATGGCTACCGCGCGCATATGGCATGTGATAGGTGGTGCGTAGGAGGTATCCTACCGCTGCGCGGAGGTCTCGCGCAATACTAAAATGCGCACCATGTAGCTCCTTCACAAAAAAAGCCCTTCCGGCACCCCGAAAATGGAAAAACCATCGCCCGTGGTTCGGATTGGAAATGCGGCGGGATATGCTTCCATCCACAAGGCCCACGCCGTGCAATATGGCCTCGTTCCGACAAACTATGTGGTGAAACGGGCCGTTTCCTACTCATTTCCCCTAAAAGCCATAGAACTCCGGACGTGATAGCCCTATTCGTGAAGGGTTTTTCAAGATAATTGCCGTATCCCAATTCCGTCTTTTGAAGTGGTTACTAGGACACATAAAATGACGCCACGCGGCTCCGCTCGATTTTTTGGCTCCGTTTGCTTTGCCAACTGCGCAAAACGGGGCCGCCGGGACATGCGGTATGGCCGTACCGGGCGCGCGCGTGCACCCGTCCGCCAACGCGCGAAACGGAAAACATTTAGCACATAAAATGACGCGTCCTAGACCTAAAAACATTTTTCCCTCCATTTATTGAGCGAAGGAAAGTGTGGCCCCAGTTCAAATCCGGTCAGTTGGATTCGGCGGGGCACCGCAGGAAGCGGGTGGGATTCCCAGATGGCTTCCGCGCGCATATGGCATGTGATAGGTGGTGCGTAGGAGGTATCCTACCGCTGCGCGGAGGTCTCGCGCAATACTAAAATGCGCACCATGTAGCTCCTTCACAAAAAAAAAGCCCTTCCGGCACCCCGAAAATGGAAAAACCGTCGCCCGTGGTTCGGATTGGAAATCCGCGACCGGGGCCTTGCTTCCCATCCTAAGGCCCACGCACGTGCCAAATATGGCCTCGTTCCGACAAACTATGTGGTGAAACGGGCCGTTTCCTACTCATTTCCCCTAAAAGCCATAGAACTCCGGACGTGATAGCCCTATTCGTGAAGGGTTTTTCAAGATAATTGCCGTATCCCAATTCCGTCTTTTGAAGTGGTTACTAGGACACATAAAATGACGCCACGCGGCTCCGCTCGATTTTTTGGCTCCGTTTAATTTGCCAACTGCGCAAAACGGGGCCGCCGGGACATGCGGTATGGCCGTACCGGGCGCGCGCGTGCACCCGTCCGCCAACGCGCGAAACGGAAAACATTTAGCACATAAAATGACGCGTCCTAGACCTAAAAACATTTTTCCCTCCATTTATTGAGCGAAGGAAAGTGTGGCCCCAGTTCAAATCCGGTCAGTTTCCAGCGGATTCGGCGGGACACCGCAGGAAGCGGGAGGGATTCCCAGATGGCTGCCGCTACCGCGCGCATACGGCATGTGATAGGTGGTGCGTAGGAGGTATCCTGCCGCTGCGCGGAGGTCTCGCGCAATACTAAAATGCGCACCATGTAGCTCCTTCACAAAAAAAGCCCTTCCGGCACCCCGAAAATGGAAAAACCGTCGCCCGTGGTTCGGATTGGAAATCCGCGACCGGGGCCTTGCTTCCCATCCTAAGGCCCACGCACGTGCCAAATATGGCCTCGTTCCGACAAACTATGTGGTGAAACGGGTCGTTTCCTACTCATTTCCCCTAAAAGCCATAGAACTCCGGACGTGATAGCCCTATTCGTGAAGGGTTTTTCAAGATAATTGCCGTATCCCAATTCCGTCTTTTGAAGTGGTTACTAGGACACATAAAATGACGCCACGCGGCTCCGCGACTTTTTGGCTCCGTTTAATTTGCCAACTGCGCAAAAAGGGGCCGCCGGGACATGCGGTATGGCCGTACCGGGCGCGCGCGTGCACCCATCCGCCAACGCGCGAAACGGAAAACATTTAGCACATAAAATGATGCGTCCTAGACCTAAAAACATTTTTCCCTCCATTTATTGAGCGAAGGAAAGTGTGGCCCCAGTTCAAATCCGGTCAGTTTCCAGCGGATTCGGCGGGACACCGCAGGAAGCGGGAGGGATTCCCAGATGGCTACCGCGCGCATATGGCATGTGATAGGTGGTGCGTAGGAGGTATCCTACCGCTGCGCGGAGGTCTCGCGCAATACTAAAATGCGCACCATGTAGCTCCTTCACAAAAAAAGCCCTTCCGGCACCCCGAAAATGGAAAAACCGTCGCCCGTGGTTCGGATTGGAAATCCGCGACCGGGGCCTTGCTTCCCATCCTAAGGCCCACGCACGTGCCAAATATGGCCTCGTTCCGACAAACTATGTGGTGAAACGGGCCGTTTCCTACTCATTTCCCCTAAAAGCCATAGAACTCCGGACGTGATAGCCCTATTCGTGAAGGGTTTTTCAAGATAATTGCCGTATCCCAATTCCGTCTTTTGAAGTGGTTACTAGGACACATAAAATGACGCCACGCGGCTCCGCTCGATTTTTTGGCTCCGTTTAATTTGCCAACTGCGCAAAACGGGGCCGCCGGGACATGCGGTATGGCCGTACCGGGCGCGCGGTTGCACCCGTCCGCCAACGCGCGAAACGGAAAACATTTAGCACATAAAATAACGTGTCCTAGACCTAAAAACATTTTTCCCTCCATTTATTGAGCCAAGGAAAGTGTGGCCCCAGTTCAAATCCGGTCAGTTTCCAGCGGATTCGGCGGGACACCGCAGGAAGCGGGAGGGATTCCCAGATGGCTACCGCGCGCATATGGCATGTGATAGGTGGTGCGTAGGAGGTATCCTACCGCTGCGCGGAGGTCTCGCGCAATACTAAAATGCGCACCATGTAGCTCCTTCACAAAAAAAGCCCTTCCGGCACCCCGAAAATGGAAAAACCATCGCCCGTGGTTCGGATTGGAAATCCGGGGCCTTGCTTCCCATCCTAAGGTCCACGCACGTGCCAAATATGGCCTCGTTCCGACAAACTATGTGGTGAAACGGGCCGTTTCCTACTCATTTCCCCTAAAAGCCATAGAACTCCGGACGTGATAGCCCTATTCGTGAAGGGTTTTTCAAGATAATTGCCGTATCCCAATTCCGTCTTTTGAAGTGGTTACTAGGACACATAAAATGATGCCACGCGGCTCCGCTCGATTTTTTGGCTCCGTTTACTTTGCCAACTGTGCAAAACGGGGCCGCCGGGACATGCGGTATGGCCGTACCGGGCGCGCGCGTGCACCCGTCCGCCAACGCGCGAAACGGAAAACATTTAGCACATAAAATGACGCGTCCTAGACCTAAAAACATTTTTCCCTCCATTTATTGAGCGAAGGAAAGTGTGGCCCCAGTTCAAATCCGGTCAGTTTCCAGCGGATTCGGCGGGACACCGCAGGAAGCGGGAGGGATTCCCAGATGGCTACCGCGCGCATATGGCATGTGATAGGTGGTGCGTAGGAGGTATCCTACCGCTGCGCGGAGGTCTCGCGCAATACTAAAATGCGCACCATGTAGCTCCTTCACAAAAAAAGCCCTTCCGGCACAACCATCGCCCGTGGTTCGGATTGGAAATCCGCGACAGGGGCCTTGCTTCCCATCCTAAGGCCCACGCACGTGCCAAATATGGCCTCGTTCCGACAAACTATGTGGTGAAACGGGCCGTTTCCTACTCATTTCCCCTAAAAGCCATAGAACTCCGGACGTGATAGCCCTATTCGTGAAGGGTTTTTCAAGATAATTGCCGTATCCCAATTCCGTCTTTTGAAGTGGTTACTAGGACACATAAAATGACGCCACGCGGCTCCGCTCGATTTTTTGGCTCCGTTTAATTTGCCAACTGCGCAAAACGGGGCCGCCGGGACATGCGGTATGGCCGTACCGGGCGCGCGCGTGCACCCGTCCGCCAACGCGCGAAACGGAAAACATTTAGCACATAAAATGACGCGTCCTAGACCTAAAAACATTTTTCCCTCCATTTATTGAGCGAAGGAAAGTGTGGCCCCAGTTCAAATCCGGTCAGTTTCCAGCGGATTCGGCGGGACACCGCAGGAAGCGGGAGGGATTCCCAGATGGCTACCGCGCGCATACGGCATGTGATAGGTGGTGCGTAGGAGGTATCCTACCGCTGCGCGGAGGTCTCGCGCAATACTAAAATGCGCACCATGTAGCTCCTTCACAAAAAAAGCCCTTCCGGCACCCCGAAAATGGAAAAACCGTCGCCCGTGGTTCGGATTGGAAATCCGCGACCGGGGCCTTGCTTCCCATCCTAGGCCCACGCACGTGCCAAATATGGCCTCGTTCCGACAAACTATGTGGTGAAACGGGCCGTTTCCTACTCATTTCCCCTAAAAGCCATAGAACTCCGGACGTGATAGCCCTATTCGTGAAGGGTTTTTCAAGATAATTGCCGTATCCCAATTCCGTCTTTTGAAGTGGTTACTAGGACACATAAAATGACGCCACGCGGCTCCGCTCGATTTTTTGGCTCCGTTTACTTTGCCAACTGCGCAAAACGGGGCCGTCGGGACATGCGGTATGGCCGTACCGGGCGCGCGCGTGCACCCGTCCGCCAACGCGCGAAACGGAAAACATTTAGCACATAAAATGACGCGTCCTAGACCTAAAAACATTTTCCCTCCATTTATTGAGCGAAGGAAAGTGTGGCCCCAGTTCAAATCCGGTCAGTTTCCAGCGGATTCGGCGGGACACCGCAGGAAGCGGGAGGGATTCCCAGATGGCTACCGCGCGCATATGGCATGTGATAGGTGGTGCGTAGGAGGTATCCTACCGCTGCGCGGAGGTCTCGCGCAATACTAAAATGCGCACCATGTAGCTCCTTCACAAAAAAAGCCCTTCCGGCACCCCGAAAATGGAAAAACCATCGCCCGTGGTTCGGATTGGAAATCCGCGACCGGGGCCTTGCTTCCCATCCTAGGGCCCACGCACGTGCCAAATATGGCCTCGTTCCGACAAACTATGTGGTGAAACGGGCCGTTTCCTACTCATTTCCCCTAAAAGCCATAGAACTCCGGACGTGATAGCCCTATTCGTGAAGGGTTTTTCAAGATAATTGCCGTATCCCAATTCCGTCTTTTGCAGTGGTTACTAGGACACATAAAATGACGCCACGCGGCTCCGCGTGATTTTGTGTTTTCTTTGCCAACTGCGCAAAACGGGGCCGCCGGGACATGCGGTATGGCCGTACCGGGCGCGCGCGTGCACCCGTCCGCCAACGCGCGAAACGGAAAACATTTAGCACATAAAATGACGCGTCCTAGACCTAAAAACATTTTTCCCTCCATTTATTGAGCCAAGGAAAGTGTGGCCCCAGTTCAAATCCGGTCAGTTTCCAGCGGATTCGGCGGGACACCGCAGGAAGCGGGAGGGATTCCCAGATGGCTACCGCGCGCATATGGCATGTGATAGGTGGTGCGTAGGAGGTATCCTACCGCTGCGCGGAGGTCTCGCGCAATACTAAAATGCGCACCATGTAGCTCCTTCACAAAAAAAGCCCTTCCGGCACCCCGAAAATGGAAAAACCATCGCCCGTGGTTCGGATTGGAAATCCGCGACCGGGGCCTTGCTTCCCA
Source organism: Lolium multiflorum (assembly GCA_030979885.1). Classification (NCBI taxonomy): domain Eukaryota; kingdom Viridiplantae; phylum Streptophyta; class Magnoliopsida; order Poales; family Poaceae; genus Lolium; species Lolium multiflorum. The sequence goes on along the minus strand of CM061750.1, from coordinate 274,404,732 downwards.
TCCTAAGGTCCACGCACGTGCCAAATATGGCCTCGTTCCGACAAACTATGTGGTGAAACGGGCCGTTTCCTACTCATTTCCCCTAAAAGCCATAGAACTCCGGACGTGATAGCCCTATTCGTGAAGGGTTTTTCAAGATAATTGCCGTATCCCAATTCCGTCTTTTGAAGTGGTTACTAGGACACATAAAATGACGCCACGCGGCTCCGCTCGATTTTTTGGCTCCGTTTGCTTTGCCAACTGCGCCGGGGCCGTCGGGACATGCGGTATGGCCGTACCGGGAGCGCGCGTGCACCCGTCCGCCAACGCGCGAAACGGAAAACATTTAGCACATAAAATGACGCGTCCTAGACCTAAAAACATTTTTCCCTCCATTTATTGAGCGAAGGAAAGTGTGGCCCCAGTTCAAATCCGGTCAGTTTCCAGCGGATTCGGCGCAGGAAGCGGGAGGGATTCCCAGATGGCTGCCGCGCGCATATGGCATGTGATAGGTGGTGCGTAGGAGGTATCCTACCGCTGCGCGGAGGTCTCGCGCAATACTAAAATGCGCACCATGTAGCTCCTTCACAAAAAAAGCCCTTCCGGCACCCCGAAAATGGAAAAACCGTCGCCCGTGGTTCGGATTGGAAATCCGCGACCGGGGCCTTGCTTCCCATCCTAAGGCCCACGCACGTGCCAAATATGGCCTCGTTCCGACAAACTATGTGGTGAAACGGGCCGTTTCCTACTCATTTCCCCTAAAAGCCATAGAACTCCGGACGTGATAGCCCTATTCGTGAAGGGTTTTTCAAGATAATTGCCGTATCCCAATTCCGTCTTTTGAAGTGGTTACTAGGACACATAAAATGACGCCACGCGGCTCCGCTCGATTTTTTGGCTCCGTTTACTTTGCCAACTGCGCAAAACGGGGCCGCCGGGACATGCGGTATGGCCGTACCGGGCGCGCGCGTGCACCCGTCCGCCAACGCGCGAAACGGAAAACATTTAGCACATAAAATGACGCGTCCTAGACCTAAAAACATTTTTCCCTCCATTTATTGAGCGAAGGAAAGTGTGGCCCCAGTTCAAATCCGGTCAGTTTCCAGCGGATTCGGCGGGACACCGCAGGAAGCGGGAGGGATTCCCAGATGGCTACCGCGCGCATATGGCATGTGATAGGTGGTGCGTAGGAGGTATCCTGCCGCTGCGCGGAGGTCTCGCGCAATACTAAAATGCGCACCATGTAGCTCCTTCACAAAAAAAGCCCTTCCGGCACCCCGAAAATGGAAAAACCGTCGCCCGTGGTTCGGATTGGAAATCCGCGACCGGGGCCTTGCTTCCCATCCTAAGGCCCACGCACGTGCCAAATATGGCCTCGTTCCGACAAACTATGTGGTGAAACGGGCCGTTTCCTACTCATTTCCCCTAAAAGCCATAGAACTCCGGACGTGATAGCCCTATTCGTGAAGGGTTTTTCAAGATAATTGCCGTATCCCAATTCCGTCTTTTGAAGTGGTTACTAGGACACATAAAATGACGCCACGCGGCTCCGCTCGATTTTTTTGGCTCCGTTTAATTTGCCAACTGCGCAAAACGGGGCCGCCGGGACATGCGGTATGGCCGTACCGGGCGCGCGCGTGCACCCGTCCGCCAACGCGCGAAACGGAAAACATTTAGCACATAAAATGACGCGTCCTAGACCTAAAAACATTTTCCCCTCCATTTATTGAGCCAAGGAAAGTGTGGCCCCAGTTCAAATCCGGTCAGTTTCCAGCGGATTCGGCGGGACACCGCAGGAAGCGGGAGGGATTCCCAGATGGCTACCGCGCGCATATGGCATGTGATAGGTGGTGCGTAGGAGGTATCCTACCGCTGCGCGGAGGTCTCGCGCAATACTAAAATGCGCACCATGTAGCTCCTTCACAAAAAAAGCCCTTCCGGCACCCCGAAAATGGAAAAACCATCGCCCGTGGTTCGGATTGGAAATCCGCGACCGGGGCCTTGCTTCCCATCCTAAGGCCCACGCACGTGCCAAATATGGCCTCGTTCCGACAAACTATGTGGTGAAACGGGCCGTTTCCTACTCATTTCCCCTAAAAGCCATAGAACTCCGGACGTGATAGCCCTATTCGTGAAGGGTTTTTCAAGATAATTGCCGTATCCCAATTCCATCTTTTGGAGTGGTTACTAGGACACATAAAATGACGCCACGCGGCTCCGCTCGATTTTTTGGCTCCGTTTACTTTGCCAACTGTGCAAAACGGGGCCGCCGGGACATGCGGTATGGCCGTACGGAGCGCGCGTGCACCCGTCCGCCAACGCGCGAAACGGAAAACATTTAGCACATAAAATGACGCGTCCTAGACCTAAAAACATTTTTCCCTCCATTTATTGAGCCAAGAAAAGTGTGGCCCCAGTTCAAATCCGGTCAGTTTCCAGCGGATTCGGCGGGACACCGCAGGAAGCGGGAGGGATTCCCAGATGGCTACCGCGTGCATATGGCATGTGATAGGTGGTGCGTAGGAGGTATCCTACCGCTGCACGGAGGTCTCGCGCAATACTAAAATGCGCACCATGTAGCTCCTTCACAAAAAAAAGCCCTTCCGGCACCCCGAAAATGGAAAAACCATCGCCCGTGGTTCGGATTGGAAATCCGCGACCGGGGCCTTGCTTCCCATCCTAAGGCCCACGCACGTGCCAAATATGGCCTCGTTCCGACAAACTATGTGGTGAAACGGGCCGTTTCCTACTCATTTCCCTAAAAGCCATAGAACTCCGGACGTGATAGCCCTATTCGTGAAGGGTTTTTCAAGATAATTGCCGTATCCCAATTCCGTCTTTTGAAGTGGTTACTAGGACACATAAAATGACGCCACGCGGCTCCGCTCGATTTTTTGGCTCCGTTTACTTTGCCAACTGTGCAAAACGGGACCGCGGGACATGCGGTATGGCCGTACCGGGCGTGCGCCGTACACCCCGCCAACGCGCGAAACGGAAAACATTTAGCACATAAAATGACGCGTCCTAGACCTAAAAACATTTTTCCTCCATTTATTGAGCGAAGGAAAGTGTGGCCCCAGTTCAAATCCGGTCAGTTTCCAACGGATTCGGCGGGACACCGCAGAAGGGGGGATTCTCAGATGGCTACCGCGCGCATATGGCATGTGATAGGTGGTGCGTAGGAGGTATCCTACATCTGCGCGGAGGTCTCGCGCAATACTAAAATGCGCACCATGTAGCTCCTTCACAAAAAAAGCCCTTCCGGCACCCCGAAAATGGAAAAACCATCGCCCGTGGTTCGGATTGGAAATCCGCGACCGGGGCCTTGCTTCCCATCCTAAGGCCCACGCACGTGCCAAATATGGCCTCGTTCCGACAAACTATGTGGTGAAACGGGCCGTTTCCTACTCATTTCCCCTAAAAGCCATAGAACTCCGGACGTGATAGCCCTATTCGTGAAGGGTTTTTCAAGATAATTGCCGTATCCCAATTCCGTCTTTTGAAGTGGTTACTAGGACACATAAAATGACGCCACGCGGCTCCGCTCGATTTTTTGGCTCCGTTTACTTTGCCAACTGCGCAAAACGGGGCCGCCGGGACATGCGGTATGGCCGTACCGGGCGCGCGCGTGCACCCGTCCGCCAACGCGTGAAACGGAAAACATTTAGCACATAAAATGACGCGTCCTAGACCTAAAAACATTTTTCTCTCCATTTATTGAGCGGGAAAGTGTGGCCCCAGTTCAAATCCGGTCAGTTTCCAGCGGATTCGGACACCGCAGAAGGGAGGGATTCCCAGATGGCTACCGCGCGCATATGGCATGTGATAGGTGGTGCGTAGGAGGTATCCTACCGCTGCGCGGAGGTCTCGCGCAATACTAAAATGCGCACCATGTAGCTGCTTCACAAAAAAGCCCTTCCGGCACCCCGAAAATGGAAAAACCGTCGCCCGTGGTTCGGATTGGAAATCCGCGACCGGGGCCTTGCTTCCCATCCTAAGGCCCACGCACGTGCCAAATATGGCCTCGTTCCGACAAACTATGTGGTGAAACGGGCCGTTTCCTACTCATTTCCCCTAAAAGCCATAGAACTCCGGACGTGATAGCCCTATTCGTGAAGGGTTTTTCAAGATAATTGCCGTATCCCAATTCCGTCTTTTGAAGTGGTTACTAGGACACATAAAATGACGCCACGCGGCTCCGCTCGATTTTTTGGCTCCGTTTACTTTGCCAACTGCGCAAAACGGGGCCGCCGGGACATGCGGTATGGCCGTACCGGGCGCGCGCGTGCACCCGTCCGCCAACACGCGAAACGGAAAACATTTAGCACATAAAATGACGCGTCCTAGACCTAAAAACATTTTTCCCTCCATTTATTGAGCGAAGGAAAGTGTGGCCCCAGTTCAAATCCGGTCAGTTTCCAGCGGATTCGGCGGGACACCGCAGGAAGCGGGAGGGATTCCCAGATGGCTACCGCGCGCATATGGCATGTGATAGGTGGTGCGTAGGAGGTATCCTACCGCTGCGCGGAGGTCTCGCGCAATACTAAAATGCGCACCATGTAGCTCCTTCACAAAAAAAGCCCTTCCGGCACCCCGAAAATGGAAAAACCATCGCCCGTGGTTCGGATTGGAAATCCGCGACCGGGGCCTTGCTTCCCATCCTAAGGCCCACGCACGTGCCAAATATGGCCTCGTTCCGACAAACTATGTGGTGAAACGGGCCGTTTCCTACTCATTTCCCCTAAAAGCCATAGAACTCCGGACGTGATAGCCCTATTCGTGAAGGGTTTTTCAAGATAATTGCCGTATCCCAATTCCGTCTTTTGCAATGGTTACTAGGACACATAAAATTACGCCACGCGGCTCCGCTCGACTTTTTGGATCCGTTTACTTTGCCAACTGTGCAAAAACGGGGCCGCCGGGACATGCGGTATGGCCGCACGCGCATGCACCCGACCCAACGCGAAACGAAAACATTTAGCACATAAAATGACGCGTCCTAGACCTAAAAACATTTTTCCCTCCATTTATTGAGCAAGAAAGTGTGGCCCCATTCAAATCCGGTCATTTCCAACGGATTCGATGAACACCGCAGGAAGCGGGAGGGATTCCCAGATGGCTACCGCGCGCATACGGCATGTGATAGGTGGTGCGTAGGAGGTATCCTACCGCTGCACGGAGGTCTCGCGCAATACTAAAATGCGCACCATGTAGCTCCTTCACAAAAAAAGCCCTTCCGGCACCCCGAAAATGGAAAAACCATCGCCCGTGGTTCGGATTGGAAATCCGCGACCGGGGCCTTGCTTCCCATCCTAAGGCCCACGCACGTGCCAAATATGGCCTCGTAACTATGTGGTGAAACGGGCCGTTTCCTACTCATTTCCCCTAAAAGCCATAGAACTCCGGACGTGATAGCCCTATTCGTGAAGGGTTTTTCAAGATAATTGCCGTATCCCAATTCCATCTTTTGCAGTGGTTACTAGGACACATAAAATGACGCCACGCGGCTCCGCTCGACTTTTTGGCTCCGTTTACTTTGCCAACTGTGCAAAACGGGGCCGCCGGGACATGCGGTATGGTCGTACGGGCGCGCGCGTGCACCCGTCCACAACGCGCGAAACGGAAAACATTTAGCACATAAAATGACGCGTCCTAGACCTAAAAACATTTTTCCCTCCATTTATTGAGCCAAGGAAAGTGTGGCCCCAGTTCAAATCCGGTCGGTTTCAGCGGATTGGGACACCGCAGGAAGCGGGAGGGATTCCCAGATGGCTACCGCGCGCATATGGCATGTGATAGGTGGTGCGTAGGAGGTATCCTACCGCTGCGCGGAGGTCTCGCGCAATACTAAAATGCGCACCATGTAGCTCCATCACAAAAAAAGCCCTTCCGGCACCCCGAAAATGGAAAACCATCGCCCGTGGTTCGGATTGGAAATCCGCGACCGGGGCCTTGATTCCCATCCTAGGGCCCACGCACGTGCCAAATATGGCCTCGTTTTGACAAACTATGTGGTGAAACGGGCCGTTTCCTACTCATTTCCCCTAAAAGCCATAGAACTCCGGACGTGATAGCCCTATTCGTGAAGGGTTTTTCAAGATAATTGCCGTATCCCAGTTCCGTCTTTTGAAGTGGTTACTAGGACACATAAAATGACGCCACGCGGCTCCGCTCGATTTTTTGGCTCCGTTTGCTTTGCCAACTGCGCAAAACGGGGCCGCCGGGACATGCGGTATGGCCGTACCGGGCGCGCGCGTGCACCCGTCCGCCAACGCGCGAAACGGAAAACATTTAGCACATAAAATGACGCGTCCTAGACCTAAAAACATTTTTCCCTCCATTTATTGAGCGAAGGAAAGTGTCGCCCCAGTTCAAATCCGGTCAGTTTCCAGCGGATTCGGCGGGACACCGCAGGAAGCGGGAGGGATTCAGATGGCTACCGCGCGCATATGGCATGTGATAGGTGGTGCGTAGGAGGTATCCTACCGCTGCGCGGAGGTCTCGCGCAATACTAAAATGCGCACCATGTAGCTCCTTCACAAAAAAGCCCTTCCGGCACCCCGAAAATGGAAAAACCATCGCCCGTGGTTCGGATTGGAAATCCGCGACCGGGGCCTTGCTTCCCATCCTAAGGCCCACGCACGTGCCAAATATGGCCTCGTTCCGACAAACTATGTGGTGAAACGGGCCGTTTCCTACTCATTTCCCCTAAAAGCCATAGAACTCCGGACGTGATAGCCCTATTCGTGAAGGGTTTTTCAAGATAATTGCCGTATCCCAATTCCGTCTTTTTAAGTGGTTACTAGGACACATAAAATGACGCCACGCGGCTCCGCTCGACTTTTTGGCTCTGTTTACATTGCCAACTGCGCAAAACGGGGCCGCCGGGACATGCGGTATGGCCGTACCGGGCGCGCGCGTGCACCCGTCCGCCAACGCGCGAAACGGAAAACATTTAGCACATAAAATGACGCGTCCTAGACCTAAAAACATTTTTCTCTCCATTTATTGAGCGAAGGAAAGTGTGGCCCCAGTTTCCATCGGATTCGGCGGGACACCGCAGGAAGTGGGAGGGATTCCCAGATGGCTACCGCGCGCATATGGCATGTGATAGATGGTGCGTAGGAGGTATCCTACCGCTGCGCGGAGGTCTCGCGCAATACTAAAATACGCACCATGTAGCTCCTTCACAAAAAAACCTTCCGCACCCGAAAATGGAAAAACCGTCGCCCGTGGTTCGGATTGGAAATGCCGACACGGGCCTTGCTTCCCATCCTAAGGCCCACGCACGTGCCAAATATGGCCTCGTTCCGACAAACTATGTGGTGAAACGGGCCGTTTCCTACTCATTTCCCCTAAAAGCCATAGAACTCCGGACGTGATAGCCCTATTCGTGAAGGGTTTTTCAAGATAATTGCCGTATCCCAATTCCGTCTTTTGAAGTGGTTACTAGGACACATAAAATAACGCCACGCGGCTCCGCTCGACTTTTGGCTTCGTTTACTTTGCCAACTGTGCAAAACGGGGCCGCCGGGACATGCGGTATGGTCGTACCGGGCGCGCGCGTGCACCCGTCCGCCAACGCGCGAAACGGAAAACATTTAGCACATAAAATGACGCGTCCTAGACCTAAAACATTTTTCCCTCCATTTATTGAGCGAAGGAAAGTGTGGCCCCAGTTCAAATCCGGTCAGTTTCAGCGGATTCGGCGGGACACCGCAGGAAGCGGGAGGGCGATGGCTACCGCGCGCATATGGCATGTGATAGGTGGTGCGTAGGAGGTATCCTACCTCTGCGCGGAGTCTCGCAATACTAAAATGCGCACCATGTAGCTCCTTCACAAAAAAGCCCTTCCGGCACCCCGAAAATGGAAAAACCGTCGCCCGTGGTTCGGATTGGAAATCCGCGATCGGGCCTTGCTTCCCATCCTAAGGCCCACGCACGTGCCAAATATGGCCTCGTTCCGACAAACTATGTGGTGAAACGGGCCGTTTCCTACTCATTTCCCCTAAAAGCCATAGAACTCCGGACGTGATAGCCCTATTCGTGAAGGGTTTTTCAAGATAATTGCCGTATCCCAATTCCATCTTTTGCAGTGGTTACTAGGACACATAAAATGACGCCACGCGGCTCCGCTCGACTTTTTGGCTCCGTTTACTTTGCCAACTGTGCAAAACGGCCGCCGGACATGCGGTATGGCCGTACCGGGCGCGCGTGCACCCGTCCGCCAACGCGCAAACGAAAACATTTAGCACATAAAATGACGCGTCCTAGACCTAAAAACATTTTTCCTCCATTTATTGAGCCAAGAAAGTGTGGCCCCGTTCAAATCCGGTCAGTTTCCAACGGATCGCGGGACCGCAGAAGCGGAGGGATTCCCAGATGGCTACGCGTGCATATGGCATGTGATAGGTGGTGCGTAGGAGATATCCTACCGCTGCACGGAGGTCTCGCGCAATACTAAAATGCGCACCATGTAGCTCCTTCACAAAAAAAGCCCTTCCGGCACCCCGAAAATGGAAAAACCATCGCCCGTGGTTCGGATTGGAAATCCGCGACCGGGGCCTTGCTTCCCATCCTAAGGCCCACGCACGTGCCAAATATGGCCTCGTTCCGACAAACTATGTGGTGAAACGGGCCGTTTCCTACTCATTTCCCCTAAAAGCCATAGAACTCCGGACGTGATAGCCCTATTCGTGAAGGGTTTTTCAAGATAATTGCCGTATCCCAATTCCATCTTTTGCAGTGGTTACTAGGACACATAAAATGACGCCACGCGGCTTCGCTCGACTTTTTGGCTCCGTTTACTTTGCCAACTGTGCAAAACGGGGCCGCCGGGACATGCGGTATGGCCGCACCGGTGCGCGTGCACCCGTCCGCCAACGCGCGAAACGGAAAACATTTAGCACATAAAATGACGCGTCCTAGACCTAAAAACATTTTTCCCTCCATTTATTGAGCCAAGGAAAGTGTGGCCCCAGTTCAAATCCGGTCAGCGGATTCGGCGGGACACCGCAGGAAGCGGGAGGGATTCCCAGATGGCTACCGCGCGCATATGGCATGTGATAGGTGGTGCGTAGGAGGTATCCTACCGCTGCGCGGAGGTCTCGCGCAATACTAAAATGCGCACCATGTAGCTCCTTCACAAAAAAGCCCTTCCGGCACCCCGAAAATGGAAAAACCATCGCCCGTGGTTCGGATTGGAAATCCGCGACCGGGGCCTTGCTTCCCATCCTAGGGCCCACGCACGTGCCAAATATGGCCTCGTTCCGACAAACTATGTGGTGAAACGGGCCATTTCCTACTCATTTCCCCTAAAAGCCATAGAACTCCGGACGTGATAGCCCTATTCGTGAAGGGTTTTTCAAGATAATTGCCGTATCCCAGTTCCGTCTTTTGAAGTGGTTACTAGGACACATAAAATGACGCCGCGCGGCTCCGCTCGACTTTTTGGCTCCGTTTACTTTGCCAACTGCGCAAAATGGGGCCGCCGGGACATGCGGTATGGCCGTACCGGGCGCACGCATGCACCTGTCCGCCAACGTGCGAAACGGAAAACATTTAGCACATAAAATGACGCATCCTAGACCTAAAAACATTTTTCCCTCCATTTATTGAGCGAAGGAAAGTGTGGACGTCGCCTAGAGGGGGGGTGAATAGGCGGTGTATAAAAACTTCTACTTGAGAGCTAAACTAGGCGGAATAAAACTACACATGTGTTTACTAGTTTAGCTCAAGGCCTATTGATGGCGTGTAACTCACACGTTCGTTGGGAACCCCAAGAGGAAGGTATGATGCGCACAGCAGCAAGTTTTCCCTCAGAAAGAAACCAAGGTTTATCGAACCAGGAGGAGCCAAGAAGCACGTTGAAGGTTGATGGCGCGGGATGTAGTGCGGCGCAACACCAGGGATTCCGCGCCAACGTGGAACTGCACAACAAACCAAGTACTTTATCCCAACGAAACAGTGAGGTTGTCAATCTCACCGGCTTGCCGTAACAAAGGATTAACCGTATTGTGTGGAAGATGATTGTTTGCGAAAACAAAAACAAGTATTGCAGAGATTGTATTTCAGTAAAGAGAATTGGACCGGGGTCCAAGTTCACTAGAGGTGTCTCTCCCATAAGATAAAAAGCATGTTGGGTGAACAAATAGGGCAATTGACAAATAGAGAGGGCACCGCGATGCACATACATGACATGATAAATATAGTGAGATTTAATTGGGCATTACGACAAAGTACATAGACCGCCATCCAACTGCATCTATGCCTAAAAAGTCCACCTTCAGGTTATCATCCGAACCCCTCCAGTATTAAGTTGCAAACAACAGACAATTGCATTAAGTATGGTGCGTAATGTAATCAATAACTACATCTCGGACATAGCATCAATGTTTTATCCCTAGTGGCAACAGCACAACACAACCTTAGAACTTTCTGTCACTGTCCCAGGTATCAATGTAGGCATGAACCCACTATCTAGCATAAATACTCCCTCTTGGAGTTAAAAGTAAAAACTTGGCCAGAGCCTCTACTAATAACGGAGCATGCAAGATCATAAACAACACATAAACATCAGATTGATAATTACCATAGCATAGTATTCTCTATCCATCGGATCCCGACAAACACAACATATAGTATTACGGATAGATGATCTTGATCATGTGCAGCTCACAAGATCCAACAATGAAGCACATAAGGAGAAGACAACCATCTAGCTACTGCTATGGACCCATAGTCCAGGGGTGAACTACTCACTCATCACTCCGGAGGCGACCATGGCGGCGTAGAGTCCTCCGGCAGGGTGCCGGAGGCGATCTCCTGAATCCCCCGAGATGGGATTGGCGGCGGGCGCCTCCTGGAAGGTTTTCCGCATCGTGGCTCTCTGCATCGGGGTTTCGCGACTGAGGCTTTAAGTAGGCGGCAAGTCGAGGGCACAGGGCCCCACACCACAGTCGGCGCGGCCAGGGGGGCCGCGCCGCCCTAGGGTTTGGCCACCCCGTGGCCCCACTTCGTTGACTCTTCGGTCTTGGAAGCTTCGTGGCAAAATAGGCCCGGGCGTTGATTTCGTCCAATTCGAGAATATTCCTTACTAGGATTTCTGAAACCAAAAACAGCAGAAACAGCAACTGGCTCTTCGGCATCTTGTTAATAGGTTAGTTCCAGAAAATACATAAATACGACATATAATGTGCATATAACATGTAGATATCATCAATAATGTGGCATGGAACATAAGAAATTATCGATACGTTGGAGACGTATCAGCATCCCCAAGCTTAGTTCTGCTCGTCCAGGTAAAACGATAACAAAGATAATTTCTGAAGTGACATGCCATCATAATCTTGATCATACTATTTGTAAGCATATGTAATGAATGCAGCGATCAAAACAATGGTAATGACATGAGTAAACAAGTGAATCATAAAGCAAAGACTTTTCATGAATAGTACTTCAAGACAAGCATCAATAAGTCTTGCATAAGAGTTAACTCATAAAGCAATAAATCAAAGTAAAGGTGTTGAAGCAACACAAAGGAAGATTAAGTTTCAGCGGTTGCTTTCAACTTATAACATGTATATCTCATGGATAATTGTCAACATAGAGTAATATAACAAGTGCAATATGCAAGTATGTAGGAATCAATGCACAGTTCACACAAGTGTTTGCTTCTTGAGGTGGAGAGAGATAGGTAAACCGACTCAACATAAAAGTAAAAGAATGGTCCTTCAAAGAGGAAAGCATCGATTGCTATATTTGTGCTAGAGCTTTTATTTTGAAAACATGAAACAATTTTGTCAACGGTAGTAATAAAGCATATGAGTTATGTAAATTATATCTTACAAGTTGCAAGCCTCATGCATAGTATACTAATAGTGCCCGCACCTTGTCCTACTTAGCTTGGACTACCGGATCATCACAATGCACATGTTTTAACCAAGTGTCACAAAGGGGTACCTCCATGCCGCTTGTACAAGGGTCTAAGGAGAAAGTTCGCATTGGATTTCTCGCTTTTGATCATTCTTCAACTTAGACACCCATACCGGGACAACATGGACAACAGATAATGGACTCCTCTTTAATGCATAAGCATGTAGCAACAATTATTATTCTCACTGGAGATTGAGGATATGTGTCCAAAACTGAAACTTCCACCATGATTCATGGCTTTAGTTAGCGGCCCAATGTTCTTCTCTAACAATATGCATGCTTAACCATATGGTGGTAGATCTCCCTTACTTCAGACAAGACGAACATGCATAGCAACTCACATGATATTCAACAAAGAGTAGTTGATGGCGTCCCCGAAGCATGGTTATCGCACAACAAGCAACTTAATAAGAGATAAAGTGCATAAGTACATATTCAATACCACAATAGTTTTTAAGGCTATTTTGTCCCATGAGCTATATATTGCAAAGGCGAATGATGGAATTTTAAAGGTAGCACTCAAGCAATTTACTTTGGAATGGCGGAAAAATACCATGTAGTAGGTAGGTATGGTGGACACAATTGGCATAGTGGTTGGCTCAAGGATTTTGGATGCATGAGAAGAATTCCCTCTCGATACAAGGTTTAGGCTAGCAAGGTTATTTGAAACAAACACAAGGATGAACGGTGCAGCAAAACTCACATAAAAGACATATTGTAAACATTATAAGACTCTACACCGTCTTCCTTGTTGTTCAAAACTCAATACTAGATATTATCTAGACTCTAGAGAAACCAAATATGCAAACCAAATTAGCAAGCTCCAAGTATTTCTTCATTAATGAGTGCAAAGTATATGATGCAAGAGCTAAACATGAGCACAACAATTGCCAAGTATCACATTACCCAAGACATTTTAGCAATTACTACATGTAGCATTTTCCAATTCCAACCATATAACAATTTAACGAAGAAGAAACTTCGCCATGAACATTATGAGTAAAGCCTAAGGACATATTTGTCCATATGCAACAGCGGAGCGTGTCTCTCTCCCACAAAGTGAATGCTAGGATCCAACTTTATTCAAACAAAACAAAAATAAAAACAAACCGACGCTCCAAGCAAAGTGCATAAGATGTGACGGAATAAAAATATAGTTTCAGGGAGGAACCTGATGATGTTGTCGATGAAGAAGGGGATGCCTTGGGCATCCCCAAGCTTAGACGCTTGAGTCTTCTTAGAATATGCAGGGGTGAACCACGGGGGCATCCCCAAGCTTAGAGCTTTCACTCCTCTTAATCATAGTATATCATACTCCTCTCTTGATCCTTGAAAACTTCCTTCACACCAAACTTCAAGCAAACTCATTAGAGAGTTAGTGCACAATAAAAATGTACATGTTCAGAGGTGACACAATCATTCTTTACACTTCTGGACATTGCATAAAGCTACTGGACATTAATGGATCAAAGAAATTCATCCAATATAGCAAAAGAGGCAATGCGAAATAAAAGGCAGAATCTGTCAAAACAGAACAGTTCGTAAAGACGAATTTTAAAATGGCACCAGACTTGCTCAAATGGAAAAACTCAAAACTAATGAAAGTTGCGTACATATCTGAGGATCACTCACGTAAATTGGCATAATTTTCTGAGTTTCCTACAGAGAATTAGACCCAGATTCGTGACAGCAAAGAAATCTGTCTCTGCGCAGTAATCCAAATCTAGTATGAACCTTACTATAGAGACTTTACTTGGCACAAAAACATGATAAGGAGAGGTTGCTACAGTAGTAAACAACTTCCAAGACTCAAATATAAAACAAAGTACTGTAGTAAAAACAATGGGTTGTCTCCCATAAGCGCTTTTCTTTAACGCCTTTCAGCTAGGCGCAGAAAGTGTATATCAAGTATTATCAAGAGACGGTGTGTCAACCTTACCTTGGGCTTTACCCTTACCTTTCTTGTTGTTTTTCTTTCCCTTTGGTTTAGGAAATATATGATTTCCCCCTGGTATAGAGGTGAATTTCAGAGTGCCTTCTCCCACATCAATGACTGCTCCCAATAGTTTCAACAGGGATCTTCCGAGTATGATTTTTCCTGTTTCAATAACAAGATAATCAATGGATATTGTTCTTCCAAGAATGGTTGTATGCACACCTGCGGCTATTCCTTTAGGAATTATAGTAGAGTTATCAATGAGAGTTATTTCTTCTCCTCCTTCATCAACTCCCCAAAGTTTCAAAGATTTATAAATACTTTCAGGCATAAGGCAAAATTCATACATAATATCACAATAGGCATGAAGAGTTCGATCACCGATAACAATTTTAACAGTAGGATCCCACAATGAAAGTTTAGAGTTCTCTAAAACTTGTTCAAGACGATTACGAACGTGGCAATAATTATCATTCAAGCGAGATGTACTTATCTCGAGATTGTTTAATCTACTATATATGCTAGTGAGGGCTGAATCAAAGTTATTAGCTGAATCATGTGATGCAACCAACTTCTTTATGGCATTAAAAGCTTGATCCCCATTACAATGAAGGAAATCTCCTCCCACTAGAACATCCAAAGCATATCTATAGCGAACCATAAGACCAAAATAAAAATTACTAAGGAGCAAACTTAGAGTCATTTGAGGTTCAGTTTTACGATAAGAAGTAAAAATTCTAGACCAAGCATCCTTAAAACTCTCCTCATCCCCTTGTTTAAAAGTAAACACTAATTCCTCAGGTGAAGAAGTAACAACTACAGAACTAGACATGATAACAAAAGTAAACTAAATGCGAGTAACTAAATTTTTTTGTGTTTTTAATATGGAGAGCAAGACAGTAAATAAAGTAAAGCTAGCAACTAATTTTTTTTGTGTTTTGTTTAGGTGCAGCAAACAAAGTAGTAAATAAAATAAAGCAAGACAAAAACAAAGTAAAGAGATTGAGAAGTGGAGACTCCCCTTGCAGCGTGTCTTGATCTCCCCGGCAACGGCGCCATAAAAAGAGCTTGATGGCGTGTAACTCACACGTTCGTTGGGAACCCCAAGAGGAAGGTATGATGCGCACAGCAGCAAGTTTTCCCTCAGAAAGAAACCAAGGTTTATCGAACCAGAGGAGCCAAGAAGCACGTTGAAGGTTGATGGCGGCGGGTGTGCGGCGCAACACCAGGGATTCCGGCGCCAACGTGGAACCTGCACAACACAACCAAGTACTTTGTCCCAACGAAACAGTGAGGTTGTCAATCTCACCCGCTTGCTGTAACAAAGGATTAACCGTATTGTGTGGAAGATGATTGTTTGCAGAAAACAGTAAAACAAGTATTGCAAGAGATTGTATTTCGGAAAGAGAATTGGACCGGGGTCCATAGTTCACTAGAGGTGTCTCTCCCATAAGATAAAAGCATGTTGGGTGAACAAATTACGGTCGGGCAATTGACAAATAGAGAGGGCACCGCATGCACATACATGACATGATAAATATAGTGAGATTTAATTGGGCATTACGACAAAGTACATAGACCGCCATCCAACTGCATCTATGCCTAAAAAGTCCACCTTCAGGTTATCATCCGAACCCCTTCCGGTATTAAGTTGCAAACAACAGACAATTGCATTAAGTATGGTGCGTAATGTAATCAATAACTACATCCTCGGACATAGCATCAATGTTTTATCCCTAGTGGCAACAACACAACACAACCTTAGAACTTTCTGTCACTGTCCCAGGTATCAATGTAGGCATGAACCCACTATCTAGCATAAATACTCCCTCTTGGAGTTAAAAGTAAAAACTTGGCCAGAGCCTCTACTAATAACGGAGAGCATGCAAGATCATAAACAACACATAAACATCAGATTGATAATTACCATAGCATAGTATTCTCTATCCATCGGATCCCGACAAACACAACATATAGTATTACAGATAGATGATCTTGATCATGTTAGGCAGCTCACAAGATCCAACAATGAAGCACATAAGGAGAAGACAACCATCTAGCTACTGCTATGGACCCATAGTCCAGGGTGAACTACTCACTCATCACTCCGGAGGCGACCATGGCGGCGTAGAGTCCTCCGGGAGATGAATCCCCTCTCCGGCAGGGTGCCGGAGGCGATCTCCTGAATCCCCCGAGATGGGATTGGCGCGGCGGCGTCTCTCGAAGGTTTTCCGTATCGTGGCTCCTTACTGGGGTTTCGCGACGGAGGCTTTAAGTAGGCGGAAGGGCAAGTCGCAGGGGGCACGGGGCCCCACACCAGGTCGGCGCGCCAGGGGGGGGGCGCCGCCTAGGGTTTGGCCACCCGTGGCCCCACTTCGTCGACTCTTCGGTCTTCTGGAAGCTTCGTGGCAAAATAGGCCCATGGGCGTTGATTTCATCCAATTCCGAGAATATTTCCTTACTAGGATTTCGAAACCAAAAAACAGAAAACAGCAATCGGCTCTTCGGCATCTTGTTAATAGGTTAGTTCCAGAAAATACATAAATACGACATATAATGTGCATATAACATGTAGATATCATCAATAATGTGGCATGGAACATAAGAAATTATCGATACGTTGGAGACGTATCACCTATCAACTAGGAGTTTGCCTAAGTGCTCCAACAACCTATGCTAGCATGATGAGCAACAAGGTGATAACAAGATAGGCATAGCATCAAGCATGATAGATATCACAATGTAAAGCGCATAGGTAAAGGAGCTCGGGTTGAGAAGTAACCGGTGCACGAGGAGACGACGATGTATCCCGAAGTTCACACCCAAGGGTGCTACGTCTCCGTTGGAGCGGTGTGGAGGCACGAGGCACTCCAAGAAGCCAACTAGGGCCACCGTATTCTCCTCGAGCCTTTCCACCAAAGGAAAGCCTCGATCCACTAAGGGACACTTGAGGGTGGTCACCGAACCCGTACAAGCTTGGGCAAACGCCAAGTATCGGCTTGAGGCAACTCCACAACACGGAGGCTCTCAAGTATATGGCCACAAGAGGCTATAGCATACCACCAAGTCACCAAGATGCTAATGTGCCACAAGAGGCTAACACACTCCACAAAGGCCACAGCGCCACAAAGACCACCACGCCACTAAGACGATGGGATCACTAAGGCTACAAGGCCACAAAGGAGACACGGTGCCACAAGAGGCAAGATGGCCACAAAAGGCAAGATGGCCACTAAGGCACGATGGCCACTAAGGCAAGAACACCACTAAGGGAACATGCCCTCTACGAGATCGAAACCCCGGAGAGAACCCAAACCGATGCACCTAATGCAATGGCTAAGAACACCACTAAGATGTCCAAGTAACTTGATCTAGGAAACTCGGAATGACATGAAACCAATTTTGCCGGAAAGAGGACGACGAGAGCTATCACTACAAAAAGTGAAAATATGGAAAAGAGTGAGTGATGATTTTCTCATGGTCATAGAGGTGTAACCTCTCAATATGGTATATCGGGAAAATCATCACCCTTGCACATGCAACATGCAATGCATCCGGAATCCGTTTCCGATGAGCTAGAGCTTGTCATGGAGATGAACACAAGCTCTAACTCATCTCATGGATAAGAACCAAGAACAACCAAGAAACACGATGCAATGCATGCAAGGTTTGAGCTCTCTCCGATGATGCAATCCACTATCCTATCGAGCATAAACCTAAACCTTGCGCGTTCCTCTCGAGTCGGCAAGCTCCGTCTTCATCCTCTTCATCATTGTACATGCCACCGTCTTCTTCGATCTTGTACGCACGCCACCGTCTTCATCCATCTTCATCTTCAACATGGTCTTCGTCTCTCTTCGACACCGTCTTCGTCATTGTACTCCGTCTTCTCCATCTTACAACCTTGAGTCCAACATGTAGCTATGGACTTGACCTAAGATTGATTCTCAATGCAACCGTTAGTCCATAGGGATTGTCATCAATTACCAAAACCACACATGGGCAATGGACATGTTCTTTCAGTGGCCCCAGTTCAAATCCAGCGGATTCGGCGGGACACCGCAGGAAGCGGGAGGGATTCCCAGATGGCTACCGCGCGCATATGGCATGTGATAGGTGGTGCGTAGGAGGTATACCCTACGCGGAGGTCTCGCGCAATACTAAAATGCGCACCATGTAGCTCCTTCACAAAAAAGCCCTCCCGGCACCCCGAAAATGGAAAAACCATCGCCCGTGGTTCGGATTGGAAATCCGCGACCGGGGCCTTGCTTCCCATCCTAAGGCCCACGCACGTGCCAAATATGGCCTCGTTCCGACAAACTATGTGGTGAAACGGGCCGTTTCCTACTCATTTCCCCTAAAAGCCATAGAACTCCGGACGTGATAGCCCTATTCGTGAAGGGTTTTTCAAGATAATTGCCGTATCCCAATTCCATCTTTTGCAGTGGTTACTAGGACACATAAAATGATGCCACGCGGCTCGCTCGATTTTTTGGCTCCGTTTACTTTGCCAACTGTGCAAAACGGACCGGCGGGACATGCGGTATGGCCGTACCGGGCGCGCGCGTGCACCCCCGTCCGCCAACGCGCGAAACGGAAAACATTTAGCACATAAAATGACGCGTCCTAGACCTAAAAACATTTTTCTCTCCATTTATTGAGCGAAGGAAAGTGTGGCCCCAGTTCAAATCCGGCAGTTTCCAGCGGATTCGGCGGGACACCGCAGGAAGCGGGAGGGATTCCCAGATGGCTACCGCGCGCATATGGCATGTGATAGATGGTGCGTAGGAGGTATCCTACCGCTGCGCGGAGGTCTCGCGCAATACTAAAATGCGCACCATGTAGCTCCTTCACAAAAAAGCCCTTCCGGCACCCCGAAAATGGAAAAACCATCGCCCGTGGTTCGGATTGGAAATCCGCGACCGGGGCCTTGCTTCCCATCCTAAGGCCCACGCACGTGCCAAATATGGCCTCGTTCCGACAAACTATGTGGTGAACGGGCCGTTTCCTACTCATTTCCCCTAAAAGCCATAGAACTCCGGACGTGATAGCCCTATTCGTGAAGGGTTTTTCAAGATAATTGCCGTATCCCAATTCCGTCTTTTGAAGTGGTTACTAGGACACATAAAATGACGCCACGCGGCTCCGCTCGACTTTTTGGCTTCGTTTACTTTGCCAACTGCGCAAAACGGGGCCGCCGGGACATGCGGTATGGCCGTACCGGGCGCGCGCGTGCACCCGTCCGCCAACACGCGAAACGGAAAACATTTAGCACATAAAATGACGCGTCCTAGACCTAAAAACATTTTTCCCTCCATTTATTGAGCGAAGGAAAGTGTGGCCCCAGTTCAAATCCGGTCAGTTTCCAGCGGAGCGGGACACCGCAGGAAGCGGGAGGGATTCCCAGATGGCTACCGCGCGCATATGGCATGTGATAGGTGGTGCGTAGGAGGTATCCTACCTCTGCGCGGAGGTCTCGCGCAATACTAAAATGCGCACCATGTAGCTCCTTCACAAAAAAAAGCCCTTCCGGCACCCCGAAAATGGAAAAACCATCGCCCGTGGTTCGGATTGGAAATCCGCGACAGGGGCCTTGCTTCCCATCCTAAGGCCCACGCACGTGCCAAATATGGCCTCGTTCCGACAAACTATGTAGTGAAACGGGCCGTTTCCTATACATTTCCCCTAAAAGCCATAGAACTCCGGACGTGATAGCCCTATTCGTGAAGGGTTTTTCAAGATAATTGCCGTATCCCAATTCCATCTTTTGCAGTGGTTACTAGGACACATAAAATGACGCCACGCGGCTTCGCTCGACTTTTTGGCTCCGTTTACTTTGCCAACTGTGCAAAACGGGGCCGCCGGGACATGCGGTATGGCCGTACCGGGCGCGCGCGTGCACCCGTCCGCCAACGCGCGAAACGAAAAACATTTAGCACATAAAATGACGCGTCCTAGACCTAAAAACATTTTTCCCTCCATTTATTGAGCCAAGGAAAGTGTGGCCCCAGTTCAAATCCGGTCAGTTTCCAGCGGATTCGGCGGAACACCGCAGGAAGCGGGAGGGATTCCCAGATGGCTACCGCGTGCATATGGCATGTGATAGGTGGTGCGTAGGAGGTATCCTACCGCTGCACGGAGGTCTCGCGCAATACTAAAATGCGCACCATGTAGCTCCTTCACAAAAAAAGCCCTTCCGGCACCCCGAAAATGGAAAAACCATCGCCCGTGGTTCGGATTGGAAATCCGCGACCGGGGCCTTGCTTCCCATCCTAAGGTCCCACGCACGTGCCAAATATGGCCTCGTTCCGACAAACTATGTGGTGAAACGGGCCGTTTCCTACTCATTTCCCTAAAAGCCATAGAACTCCGGACGTGATAGCCCTATTCGTGAAGGGTTTTTCAAGATAATTGCCGTATCCCAATTCCATCTTTTGAAGTGGTTACTAGGACACATAAAATGGTGCCACGCGGCTCCGCTCGACTTTTGGCTCCGTTTACTTTGCCAACTGTGCAAAACGGGGCCACGGGACATGCGGTATGGCCGTACCGGGCGCGCGCGTGCACCCGTCCGCCAACGCGCGAAACGGAAAACATTTAGCACATAAAATGACGCGTCCTAGACCTAAAAACATTTTTCCCTCCATTTATTGAGCCAAGGAAAGTGTGGCCCCAGTTCAAATCCGGTCAGTTTCCAGCAGATTCGGCGGGACACCGCAGGAAGCGGGAGGGATTCCCAGATGGCTACCGCGCGCATATGGCATGTGATAGGTGGTGCGTAGGAGGTATCCTACCACTGCGTGGAGGTCTCGCGCAATACTAAAATGCGCACCATGTAGCTCCATCACAAAAAAGCCCTTCCGGCACCCCGAAAATGGAAAAACCATCGCCCGTGGTTCGGATTGGAAATCCGCGACCGGGGCCTTGATTCCCATCCTAGGGCCCACGCACGTGCCAAATATGGCCTCGTTTTGACAAACTATGTGGTGAAACGGGCCATTTCCTACTCATTTCCCCTAAAAGCCATAGAACTCCGGACGTGATAGCCCTATTCGTGAAGGGTTTTTCAAGATAATTGCCGTATCCCAGTTCCGTCTTTTGAAGTGGTTACTAGGACACATAAAATGACGCCACGCGGCTCCGCTCGACTTTTTGGCTCCGTTTACTTTGCCAACTGCGCAAACGGGGCCGCCGGGACATGCGGTATGGCCGTACCGGGCGCACGCATGCACCTGTCCGCCAACGTGCGAAACGGAAAACATTTAGCACATAAAATGACGCATCCTAGACCTAAAAACATTTTTCCCTCCATTTATTGAGCGAAGGAAAGTGTGGCCCCAGTTCAAATCCGGTCGTTTCCGGCGTGATTCGGCGGTGAGACCTAAACTAGGCGGAATAAAACTACACATGTGTTTACTAGTTTAGCTCAAGGCCTATCAACTAGGGGTTTGCCTAAGTGCTCCAACAACCTATGCTAGCATGATGAGCAACAAGGTGATAACAAGATAGGCATAGCATCAAGCATGATAGATATCACAATGTAAAGCGCATAGGTAAAGGAGCTCGGGTTGAGAAGTAACCGGTGCACGAGGAGACGACGATGTATCCCGAAGTTCACACCCAAGGGTGCTACGTCTCCGTTGGAGCGGTGTGGAGGCACGAGGCACTCCAAGAAGCCAACTAGGGCCACCGTATTCTCCTCGAGCCTTTCCACCAAAGGAAAGCCTCGATCCACTAAGGGACACTTGAGGGTGGTCACCGAACCCGTACAAGCTTGGGCAAACGCCAAGTATCGGCTTGAGGCAACTCCACAACACGGAGGCTCTCAAGTATATGGCCACAAGAGGCTATAGCATACCACCAAGTCACCAAGATGCTAATGTGCCACAAGAGGCTAACACACTCCACAAAGGCCACAATGCCACAAAGACCACCACGCCACTAAGACGATGGGATCACTAAGGCTACAAGGCCACAAAGGAGACACGGTGCCACAAGAGGCAAGATGGCCACAAAAGGCAAGATGGCCACTAAGGCACGATGGCTACTAAGGCAAGAACACCACTAAGGGAACATGCCCTCTACGAGATCGAAACCACGGAGAGAACCCAAACCGATGCACCTAATGCAATGGCTAAGAACACCACTAAGATGTCCAAGTTCTTCTCTCCCAAATTCCAACAAAGCTACACAAGCTATTGGGGGAATAAGGGAGGAAGAACAAAGAGTGGAGAAACACCAAGAAACTCCAAGATCTAGATCTAGCAAGATCCCCTCACTTGGAGAGGGATTCAATTGGTGAAGCTCTAGATCTAGATCTCCTCTCTCCTTTCCCCCAAAAATATGCAAGAAATAGTGGGGGGATCAAGAGGAGGAAGAAAGAACTCAAGGTCAACAATGGAGGAGAGAGAATGGAGGGGAAGAAGTGTTTGGGCCGGAGGTGGAAGAGAGGTATAAATAGGGGGCCCAAAATATAGCTGTTGGGGCTGAGAAAACGGTCAGATTCGCGCCGAGCGGTACTACCGCTTTGGTAAGCGGTACTACCGCTCTGGATTCGAAATCCCCACAGAACTTGTCCACGTGGACACAAAGCGGTACTACCGCTCGCGGTACCGCTCGAGGTACCGCAATGGGCTCCAAACCTTACTGGATCCCAAGCGGTACCGCAGCGGTACCGAAGCGGTACTGCCGTAACATTAGTTACGGTACTTAAGCGGTACCATAGGCGGTACTACCGCTCACAAGCGGTACTACCGCACAAGGTACCGTAAAGGTACCGTAACTTGTTCTGTGGGACTTTTTCAGCCGTAACACTAGTTATGGTACTTAAGCGGTACCATAGGCGGTACTACCGCTCACAAGCGGTACTACCGCTCAAGGTACCGCAAAGGTACCGTAACTTGTTCTGTGGGACTTTTTCAGTGCAAAGTAAAATCCATAACTTGATCTAGGAAACTCGGAATGACATGAAACCAATTTTGCCGGAAAGAGGACGACGAGAGCTATCACTACAAAAAGTGAAAATATGGAAAAGAGTGAGTGATGATTTTCTCATGGTCATAGAGGTGTAACCTCTCAATATGGTATATCGGGAAAATCATCACCCTTGCACATGCAACATGCAATGCATCCGGAATCCGTTTCCGATGAGCTAGAGCTTGTCATGGAGATGAACACAAGCTCTAACTCATCTCATGGATAAGAACCAAGAACAACCAAGAAACACGATGCAATGCATGCAAGGTTTGAGCTCTCTCCGATGATGCAATCCACTATCCTATCGAGCACAAACCTAAACCTTGCGCGTTCCTCTCGAGTCGGCAAGCTCCGTCTTCATCCTCTTCATCATTGTACATGCCACCGTCTTCTTCGATCTTGTACGCACGCCACCGTCTTCATCCATCTTCATCTTCAACATGGTCTTCGTCTCTCTTCGACACCGTCTTCGTCATTGTACTCCGTCTTCTCCATCTTACAACCTTGAGTCCAACATGTAGCTATGGACTTGACCTAAGATTGATTCTCAATGCAACCGTTAGTCCATAGGGATTGTCATCAATTACCAAAACCACACATGGGCAATGGACATGTTCTTTCAAACCCCAGTTCAAATCCGGTCAGTTTCCAGCGGATTCGGCGGGACACCGCAGGAAGTGGGAGGGATTCCCAGATGGCTACCGCGCGCATATGGCATGTGATAGGTGGTGCGTAGGAGGTATCCTACCGCTGCGCGGAGGTCTCGCGCAATACTAAAATGCGCACCATGTAGCTCCTTCACAAAAAAAGCCCTTCCGGCACCCCGAAAATGGAAAAACCATCGCCCGTGGTTCGGATTGGAAATCCGCGACCGGGGCCTTGCTTCCCATCCTAAGGCCCACGCACGTGCCAAATATGGCCTCGTTCCGACAAACTATGTGGTGAAACGGGCCGTTTCCTACTCATTTCCCCTAAAAGCCATAGAACTCCGGACGTGATAGCCCTATTCGTGAAGGGTTTTTCAAGATAATTGCCGTATCCCAATTCCATCTTTTGCAGTGGTTACTAGGACACATAAAATGATGCCACGCGGCTTCGCTCGACTTTTTGGCTCGTTTACTTTGCCAACTGCGCAAAACGGGGCCGCCGGGACATGCGGTATGGCCGTACCGGGCGCGCGCGTGCACCCGTCCGCCAACGCGCGAAACGGAAAACATTTAGCACATAAAATGACGCGTCCTAGACCTAAAAACATTTTTCTCCATTTATTGAGCGAAGGAAAGTGTGGCCCCAGTTCAAATCCGGTCAGTTTCCAGCGGATTCGGCGGGACACCGCAGGAAGCGGGAGGGATTCCCAGATGGCTACCGCGCGCATATGGCATGTGATAGATGGTGCGTAGGAGGTATCCTACCGCTGCGCGGAGGTCTCGCGCAATACTAAAATGCGCACCATGTAGCTCCTTCACAAAAAAGCCCTTCCGGCACCCCGAAAATGGAAAAACCATCGCCCGTGGTTCGGATTGGAAATCCGCGACCGGGGCCTTGCTTCCCATCCTAAGGCCCACGCACGTGCCAAATATGGCCTCGTTCCGACAAACTATGTGGTGAAACGGGCCGTTTCCTACTCATTTCCCCTAAAAGCCATAGAACTCCGGACGTGATAGCCCTATTCGTGAAGGGTTTTTCAAGATAATTGCCGTATACCAATTCCGTCTTTTGAAGTGGTTACTAGGACACATAAAATAACGCCACGCGGCTCCGCTCGACTTTTTGGCTTCGTTTACTTTGCCAACTGCGCAAAACGGGGCCGCCGGGACATGCGGTATGGCCGTACCGGGCGCGCGCGTGCACCCGTCCGCCAACACGCGAAACGGAAAACATTTAGCAGATATAATGACGCGTCCTAGACCTAAAAACATTTTTCCCTCCATTTATTGAGCGAAGGAAAGTGTGGCCCCAGTTCAAATCCGGTCAGTTTCCAGCGGATTCGGCGGGACACCGCAGGAAGCGGGAGGGATTCCCAGATGGCTACCGCGCGCATATGGCATGTGATAGGTGGTGCGTAGGAGGTATCCTACCACTGCGCGGAGGTCTCGCGCAATACTAAAATGCGCACCATGTAGCTCTTCTTCAAAAAAAAGCCCTTCCGGCACCCCGAAAATGGAAAAACCATCGCCCGTGGTTCGGATTGGAAATCCGCGACCGGGGCCTTGCTTCCCATCCTAAGGCCCACGCACGTGCCAAATATGGCCTCGTTCCGACAACTATGTGGTGAAACGGGCCGTTTCCTACTCATTTCCCCTAAAAGCCATAGAACTCGGACGTGATAGCCCTATTCGTGAAGGGTTTTTCAAGATAATTGCCGTATCCCAATTCCATCTTTTGCAGTGGTTACTAGGACACATAAAATGACGCCACGCGGCTTCGCTCGACTTTTTGGCTCCGTTTACTTTGCCAACTGTGCAAAACGGGGCCGCCGGGACATGCGGTATGGCCGTACCGGGAGCGCGCGTGCACCCGTCGGCCAACGCGCGAAACGAAAAACATTTAGCACATAAAATGACGCGTCCTAGACCTAAAAACATTTTTCCCTCCATTTATTGAGCCAAGGAAAGTGTGGCCCGGTTCAAATCCGGTCAGTTTCCAACGGATTCGGCGGAACACCGCAGGAAGCGAGGGATTCCAGATGGCTACCGCGCGCATATGGCATGTGATAGGTGGTGCGTAGGAGGTATCCTACCGCTGCGCGGAGGTCTCGCGCAATACTAAAATGCGCACCATGTAGCTCCTTCACAAAAAAAGCCCTTCCGGCACCCCGAAAATGGAAAAACCATCGCCCGTGGTTCGGATTGGAAATCCGCGACCGGGGCCTTGCTTCCCATCCTAAGTCCCACGCACGTGCCAAATATGGCCTCGTTCCGACAAACTATGTGGTGAAACGGGCCGTTTCCTACTCATTTCCCCTAAAAGCCATAGAACTCCGGACGTGATAGCCCTATTCGTGAAGGGTTTTTCAAGATAATTGCCGTATCCCAATTCCATCTTTTGCAGTGGTTACTAGGACACATAAAATGACGCCACGCGGCTCCGCTCGACTTTTTGGCTCCGTTTACTTTGCCAACTGTGCAAAACGGGGCCGCCGGGACATGCGGTATGGCCGTACCGGGCGCGCGCGTGCACCCGTCCGCCAACGCGCGAAACGGAAAACATTTAGCACATAAAATGACGCGTCCTAGACCTAAAAACATTTTTCCCTCCATTTATTGAGCCAAGGAAAGTGTGGCCCCAGTTCAAATCCGGTCAGTTTCCAGCGGCGGGACACCGCAGGAAGCGGGAGGGATTCCCAGATGGCTACCGCGCGCATATGGCATGTGATAGGTGGTGCGTAGGAGGTATCCTACCGCTGCGCGGAGGTCTCGCGCAATACTAAAATGCGCACCATGTAGCTCCTTCACAAAAAAGCCCTTCCGGCACCCCGAAAATGGAAAAACCATCGCCCGTGGTTCGGATTGGAAATCCGCGACCGGGGCCTTGATTCCCATCCTAGGGCCCACGCACGTGCCAAATATGGCCTCGTTCTGACAAACTATGTGGTGAAACGGGCCGTTTCCTACTCATTTCCCCTAAAAGCCATAGAACTCCGGACGTGATAGCCCTATTCGTGAAGGGTTTTTCAAGATAATTGCCGTATCCCAGTTCCGTCTTTTGAAGTGGTTACTAGGACACATAAAATGACGCCACGCGGCTCCGCTCGACTTTTTGGCTCCGTTTACTTTGCCAACTGCGCAAAACGGGGCCGCCGGGACATGCGGTATGGCCGTACCGGGCGCGCGCGTGCACCCGTCCGCCAACGTGCGAAACGGAAAACATTTAGCACATAAAATGACGCATCCTAGACCTAAAAACATTTTTCCCTCCATTTATTGAGCGAAGGAAAGTGTGGCTGAATGTACTAGGACGTCGCCTAGAGGGGGGGTGAATAGGCGGTGTATAAAAACTTCTACTTGAGAGCTAAACTAGGCGGAATAAAACTATACATGTGTTTACTAGTTTAGCTCAAGGCCTATCAACTAGGAGTTTGCCTAAGTGCTCCAACAACCTATGCTAGCATGATGAGCAACAAGGTGATAACAAGATAGGCATAGCATCAAGCATGATAGATATCACAATGTAAAGCGCATAGGTAAAGGAGCTCGGGTTGAGAAGTAACCGGTGCACGAGGAGACGACGATGTATCCCGAAGTTCACACCCAAGGGTGCTACGTCTCCGTTGGAGCGGTGTGGAGGCACGAGGCACTCCAAGAAGCCAACTAGGGCCACCGTATTCTCCTCGAGCCCTTTCCACCAAAGGAAAGCCTCGATCCACCAAGGGACACTTGAGGGTGGTCACCGAACCCGTACAAGCTTGGGCAAACGCCAAGTATAGGCTTGAGGCAACTCCACAACACGGAGGCTCTCAAGTATATGGCCACAAGAGGCTATAGCATACCACCAAGTCACCAAGATGCTAATGTGCCACAAGAGGCTAACACACTCCACAAAGGCCACAATGCCACAAAGACCACCACGCCACTAAGACGATGGGATCACTAAGGCTACAAGGCCACAAAGGAGACACGGTGCCACAAGAGGCAAGATGGCCACAAAAGGCAAGATGGCCACTAAGGCACGATGGCTACTAAGGCAAGAACACCACTAAGGGAACATGCCCTCTACGAGATCGAAACCACGGAGAGAACCCAAACCGATGCACCTAATGCAATGGCTAAGAACACCACTAAGATGTCCAAGTTCTTCTCTCCCAAATTCCAACAAAGCTACACAAGCTATTGGGGGAATAAGGGAGGAAGAACAAAGAGTGGAGAAACACCAAGAAACTCCAAGATCTAGATCTAGCAAGATCCCCTCACTTGGAGAGGGATTCAATTGGTGAAGCTCTAGATCTAGATCTCCTCTATCCTTTCCCCCAAAAATATGCAAGAAATAGTGGGGGGATCAAGAGGAGGAAGAAAGAACTCAAGGTCAACAATGGAGGAGAGAGAATGGAGGGGAAGAAGTGTTTGGGCGGAGGTGGAAGAGAGGTATAAATAGGGGGCCCAAAATATAGCTGTTGGGGCTGAGAAAACGGTCAGATTCGCGCCCGAGCGGTACTACCGCTTCGGTAAGCGGTACTACCGCTCTGGATTTAAAATCCCCACAGAACTTGTCCACGTGGACACAAAGCGGTACTACCGCTCGCGGTACCGCTCGAGGTACCGCAATGGGCTCCAAACCTTACTGGATCCCAAGCGGTACCGCAGCGGTACCGAAGCGGTACTGCCGTAACATTAGTTACGGTACTTAAGCGGTACCATAGGCGGTACTACCGCTCACAAGCGGTACTACCGCTCAAGGTACCGCAAAGGTACCGTAACTTGTTCTGTGGGACTTTTTCAGCCGTAACACTAGTTACGGTACTTAAGCGGTACCATAGGCGGTACTACCGCTCACAAGCGGTACTACCGCTCAAGGTACCGCAAAGGTACCGTAACTTGTTCTGTGGGACTTTTTCAGTGCAAAGTAAAATCCATAACTTGATCTAGGAAACTCGGAATGACATGAAACCAATTTTGCCGGAAAGAGGACGACGAGAGCTATCACTACAAAAAGTGAAAATATGGAAAAGAGTGAGTGATGATTTTCTCATGGTCATAGAGGTGTAACCTCTCAATATGGTATATCGGGAAAATCATCACCCTTGCACATGCAACATGCAATGCATCCGGAATCCGTTTCCGATGAGCTAGAGCTTGTCATGGAGATGAACACAAGCTCTAACTCATCTCATGGATAAGAACCAAGAACAACCAAGAAACACGATGCAATGCATGCAAGGTTTGAGCTCTCTCCGATGATGCAATCCACTATCCTATCGAGCATAAACCTAAACCTTGCGCGTTCCTCTCGAGTCGGCAAGCTCCGTCTTCATCCTCTTCATCATTGTACATGCCACCGTCTTCTTCGATCTTGTACGCACGCCACCGTCTTCATCCATCTTCATCTTCAACATGGTCTTCGTCTCTCTTCGACACCGTCTTCGTCATTGTACTCCGTCTTCTCCATCTTACAACCTTGAGTCCAACATGTAGCTATGGACTTGACCTAAGATTGATTCTCAATGCAACCGTTAGTCCATAGGGATTGTCATCAATTACCAAAACCACACATGGGCAATGGACATGTTCTTTCAGTGGCCCCAGTTCAAATCCGGTCAGTTTCCATCGGATTCGGCGGGACACCGCAGGAAGTGGGAGGGATTCCCAGATGGCTACCGCGCGCATATGGCATGTGATAGGTGGTGCGTAGGAGGTATCCTACCTCTGCGCGGAGGTCTCGCGCAATACTAAAATGCGCACCATGTAGCTCCTTCACAAAAAAAAGCCCTCCCGGCACCCCGAAAATGGAAAAACCATCGCCCGTGGTTCGGATTGGAAATCCGCGACCGGGACCTTGCTTCCCATCCTAAGGCCCACGCACGTGCCAAATATGGCCTCGTTCCGACAAACTATGTGGTGAAACGGGCCGTTTCCTACTCATTTCCCCTAAAAGCCATAGAACTCCGGACGTGATAGCCCTATTCGTGAAGGGTTTTTCAAGATAATTGCCGTATCCCAATTCCATCTTTTGCAGTGGTTACTAGGACACATAAAATGATGCCACGCGGCTTCGCTCGACTTTTTGGCTCTGTTTACTTTGCCAACTGTGCAAAACGGGACCGCCGGGACATGCGGTATGGCCGTACCGGGCGCGCGCGTGCACCCGTCCGCCAACGCGCGAAACGGAAAACATTTAGCACATAAAATGACGCGTCCTAGACCTAAAAACATTTTTCTCTCCATTTATTGAGCGAAGGAAAGTGTGGCCCCAGTTCAAATCCGGTCAGTTTCCAGCGGATTCGGCGGGACACCGCAGGAAGCGGGAGGGATTCCCAGATGGCTACCGCGCGCATATGGCATGTGATAGGTGGTGCGTAGGAGGTATCCTACCGCTGCGCGGAGGTCTCGCGCAATACTAAAATGCGCACCATGTAGCTCCTTCACAAAAAAGCCCTTCCGGCACCCCGAAAATGGAAAAACCATCGCCCGTGGTTCGGATTGGAAATCCGCGACCGGGCCTTGCTTCCCATCCTAAGGCCCACGCACGTGCCAAATATGGCCTCGTTCCGACAAACTATGTGGTGAAACGGGCCGTTTCCTACTCATTTTCCCTAAAAGCCATAGAACTCCGGACGTGATAGCCCTATTCGTGAAGGGTTTTTCAAGATAATTGCCGTATACCAATTCCGTCTTTTGAAGTGGTTACTAGGACACATAAAATAACGCCACGCGGCTCCGCTCGACTTTTTGGCTTCGTTTACTTTGCCAACTGCGCAAAACGGGGCCGCCGGGACATGCGGTATGGCCGTACCGGGCGCGCGCGTGCACCCGTCCGCCAACACGCGAAACGGAAAACATTTAGCATAAAATGACGCGTCCTAGACCTAAAAACATTTTTCCCTCCATTTATTGAGCGAAGGAAAGTGTGGCCCCAGTTCAAATCCGGTCAGTTTCCAGCGGATTCGGCGGGACACCGCAGGAAGCGGGAGGGATTCCCAGATGGCTACCGCGCGCATATGGCATGTGATAGGTGGTGCGTAGGAGGTATCCTACCGCTGCGCGGAGGTCTCGCGCAATACTAAAATGCGCACCATGTAGCTCCTTCACAAAAAAGCCCTTCCGGCACCCCGAAAATGGAAAAACCATCGCCCGTGGTTCGGATTGGAAATCCGCGACCGGGGCCTTGCTTCCCATCCTAAGGCCCACGCACGTGCCAAATATGGCCTCGTTCCGACAAACTATGTGGTGAAACGGGCCGTTTCCTACTCATTTCCCCTAAAAGCCATAGAACTCCGGACGTGATAGCCCTATTCGTGAAGGGTTTTTCAAGATAATTGCCGTATCCCAATTCCATCTTTTGCAGTGGTTACTAGGACACATAAAATGACGCCACGCGGCCCTCGACTTTTTGGCTCCGTTTACTTTGCCAACTGTGCAAAACGGGGCCGGGACATGCGGTATGGCCGTACGGACGCGCGTGCACCCGTCGGCCAACGCGCGAAACGAAAACATTTAGCACATAAAATGACGCGTCCTAGACCTAAAAACATTTTTCCCTCCATTTATTGAGCCAAGAAAAGTGTGGCCCCAGTTCAAATCCGGTCAGTTTCCAACGGATTCGGACGAACACCGCAGAAGCGGGAGGGATTCCCAGATGGCAACCGCGTGCATATGGCATGTGATAGGTGGTGCGTAGGAGGTATCCTACCGCTGCACGGAGGTCTCGCGCAATACTAAAATGCGCACCATGTAGCTCCTTCACAAAAAAGCCCTTCCGGCACCCCGAAAATGGAAAAACCATCGCCCGTGGTTCGGATTGGAAATCCGCGACCGGGGCCTTGCTTCCCATCCTAAGTCCCACGCACGTGCCAAATATGGCCTTGTTCCGACAAACTATGTGGTGAAACGGGCCGTTTCCTACTCATTTCCCCTAAAAGCCATAGAACTCCGGACGTGATAGCCCTATTCGTGAAGGGTTTTTCAAGATAATTGCCGTATCCCAATTCCATCTTTTGCAGTGGTTACTAGGACACATAAAATGGTGCCACGCGGCTTCGCTCGACTTTTTGGCTCCGTTTACTTTGCCAACTGTGCAAAACGGGGCCACCGGGACATGCGGTATGGCCGTACCGGGTGCGCGCGTGCACCCGTCCGCCAACGCGCGAAACGGAAAACATTTAGCACATAAAATGACGCGTCCTAGACCTAAAAACATTTTTCCCTCCATTTATTGAGCCAAGGAAAGTGTGGCCCCAGTTCAAATCCGGTCAGTTTCCAGGATTCGGCGGGACACCGCAGGAAGCGGGAGGGATTCCCAGATGGCTACCGCGCGCATATGGCATGTGATAGGTGGTGCGTAGGAGGTATCCTACCGCTGCGCGGAGGTCTCGCGCAATACTAAAATGCGCACCATGTAGCTCCTTCACAAAAAAGCCCTTCCGGCACCCCGAAAATGGAAAAACCATCGCCCGTGGTTCGGATTGGAAATCCGCGACCGGGGCCTTGCTTCCCATCCTAGGGCCCACGCACGTGCCAAATATGGCCTCGTTCTGACAAACTATGTGGTGAAACGGGCCATTTCCTACTCATTTCCCCTAAAAGCCATAGAACTCCGGACGTGATAGCCCTATTCGTGAAGGGTTTTTCAAGATAATTGCCGTATCCCAATTCCGTCTTTTGAAGTGGTTACTAGGACACATAAAATGACGCCACGCGGCTCCGCTCGACTTTTTGGCTCCGTTTACTTTGCCAACTGCGCAAAACGGGGCCGCCGGGACATGCGGTATGGCCGTACCGGGCGCGCGCGTGCACCCGTCCGCCAACGCGCGAAACGGAAAACATTTAGCACATAAAATGACGCGTCCTAGACCTAAAAACATTTTTCCCTCCATTTATTGAGCGAAGGAAAGTGTGGTGAATGTACAGGACGTCGCCTAGAGGGGGTGAATAGGCGGTGTATAAAAACTTCTACTTGAGAGCTAAACTAGGCGGAATAAAACTATACATGTGTTTACTAGTTTAGCTCAAGGCCTATCAACTAGGAGTTTGCCTAAGTGCTCCAACAACCTATGCTAGCATGATGAGCAACAAGGTGATAACAAGATAGGCATAGCATCAAGCATGATAGATATCACAATGTAAAGCGCATAGGTAAAGGAGCTCGGGTTGAGAAGTAACCGGTGCACGAGGAGACGACGATGTATCCCGAAGTTCACACCCAAGGGTGCTACGTCTCCGTTGGAGCGGTGTGGAGGCACGAGGCACTCCAAGAAGCCAACTAGGGCCACCGTATTCTCCTCGAGCCTTTCCACCAAAGGAAAGCCTCGATCCACTAAGGGACACTTGAGGGTGGTCACCGAACCCGTACAAGCTTGGGCAAACGCCAAGTATCGGCTTGAGGCAACTCCACAACACGGAGGCTCTCAAGTATATGGCCACAAGAGGCTATAGCATACCACCAAGTCACCAAGATGCTAATGTGCCACAAGAGGCTAACACACTCCACAAAGGCCACAATGCCACAAAGACCACCACGCCACTAAGACGATGGGATCACTAAGGCTACAAGGCCACAAAGGAGACACGGTGCCACAAGAGGCAAGATGGCCACAAAAGGCAAGATGGCCACTAAGGCACGATGGCTACTAAGGCAAGAACACCACTAAGGGAACATGCCCTCTACGAGATCGAAACCACGGAGAGAACCCAAACCGATGCACCTAATGCAATGGCTAAGAACACCACTAAGATGTCCAAGTTCTTCTCTCCCAAATTCCAACAAAGCTACACAAGCTATTGGGGGAATAAGGGAGGAAGAACAAAGAGTGGAGAAACACCAAGAAACTCCAAGATCTAGATCTAGCAAGATCCCCTCACTTGGAGAGGGATTCAATTGGTGAAGCTCTAGATCTAGATCTCCTCTATCCTTTCCCCCAAAAATATGCAAGAAATAGTGGGGGATCAAGAGGAGGAAGAAAGAACTCAAGGTCAACAATGGAGGAGAGAGAATGGAGGGGAAGAAGTGTTTGGGCCGGAGGTGGAAGAGAGGTATAAATAGGGGGCCCAAAATATAGCTGTTGGGGCTGAGAAAACGGTCAGATTCGTGCCGAGCAGTACTACCGCTTTGGTAAGCGGTACTACCGCTCTGGATTTAAAATCCCCACAGAACTTGTCCACGTGGACACAAAGCGGTACTACCGCTCGCGGTACCGCTCGAGGTACCGCAATGGGCTCCAAACCTTACTGGATCCCAAGCGGTACCGCAGCGGTACCGAAGCGGTACTGCCGTAACATTAGTTACGGTACTTAAGCGGTACCATAGGCGGTACTACCGCTCACAAGCGGTACTACCGCTCAAGGTACCGCAAAGGTACCGTAACTTGTTCTGTGGGACTTTTTCAGCCGTAACACTAGTTATGGTACTTAAGCGGTACCATAGGCGGTACTACCGCTCACAAGCGGTACTACCGCTCAAGGTACCGCAAAGGTACCGTAACTTGTTCTGTGGGACTTTTTCAGTGCAAAGTAAAATCCATAACTTGATCTAGGAAACTCGGAATGACATGAAACCAATTTTGCCGGAAAGAGGACGACGAGAGCTATCACTACAAAAAGTGAAAATATGGAAAAGAGTGAGTGATGATTTTCTCATGGTCATAGAGGTGTAACCTCTCAATATGGTATATCGGGAAAATCATCACCCTTGCACATGCAACATGCAATGCATCCGGAATCCGTTTCCGATGAGCTAGAGCTTGTCATGGAGATGAACACAAGCTCTAACTCATCTCATGGATAAGAACCAAGAACAACCAAGAAACACGATGCAATGCATGCAAGGTTTGAGCTCTCTCCGATGATGCAATCCACTATCCTATCGAGCATAAACCTAAACCTTGCGCGTTCCTCTCGAGTCGGCAAGCTCCGTCTTCATCCTCTTCATCATTGTACATGCCACCGTCTTCTTCGATCTTGTACGCCCGCCACCGTCTTCATCCATCTTCATCTTCAACATGGTCTTCGTCTCTCTTCGACACCGTCTTCGTCATTGTACTCCGTCTTCTCCATCTTACAACCTTGAGTCCAACATGGCTATGGACTTGACCTAAGATTGATTCTCAATGCAACCGTTAGTCCATAGGGATTGTCATCAATTACCAAAACCACACATGGGCAATGGACATGTTCTTTCATCTCCCCCAAATGGTTCCAGCGGATTCGGGACACCGCAGGAAGTGGGAGGGATTCCCAGATGGCTACCGCGCGCATATGGCATGTGATAGGTGGTGCGTAGGAGGTATCCTACCGCTGCGCGGAGGTCTCGCGCAATACTAAAATGCGCACCATGTAGCTCCTTCACAAAAAAAGCCCTTCCGGCACCCCGAAAATGGAAAAACCATCGCCCGTGGTTCGGATTGGAAATCCGCGACCGGGGCCTTGCTTCCCATCCTAAGGCCCACGCACGTGCCAAATATGGCCTCGTTCCGACAAACTATGTGGTGAAACGGGCCGTTTCCTACTCATTTCCCCTAAAAGCCATAGAACTCCGGACGTGATAGCCCTATTCGTGAAGGGTTTTTCAAGATAATTGCCGTATCCCAATTCCATCTTTTGCAGTGGTTACTAGGACACATAAAATGATGCCACGCGGCTTCGCTCGACTTTTTGGCTCCGTTTACTTTGCCAACTGTGCAAAACGGGACCGCCGGGACATGCGGTATGGCCGTACCGGGCGCGCGCGTGCACCCCCGTCCGCCAACGCGCGAAACGGAAAACATTTAGCACATAAAATGACGCGTCCTAGACCTAAAAACATTTTTCTCTCCATTTATTGAGCGAAGGAAAGTGTGGCCCCAGTTCAAATCCGGTCAGTTTCCAGCGGATTCGGCGGGACACCGCAGGAAGCGGGAGGGATTCCCAGATGGCTACCGCGCGCATATGGCATGTGATAGATGGTGCGTAGGAGGTATCCTACCGCTGCGCGGAGGTCTCGCGCAATACTAAAATGCGCACCATGTAGCTCCTTCACAAAAAAAGCCCTTCCGGCACCCCGAAAATGGAAAAACCATCGCCCGTGGTTCGGATTGGAAATCCGCGACCGGGGCCTTGCTTCCCATCCTAAGGCCCACGCACGTGCCAAATATGGCCTCGTTCCGACAAACTATGTGGTGAAACGGGCCGTTTCCTACTCATTTCCCCTAAAAGCCATAGAACTCCGGACGTGATAGCCCTATTCGTGAAGGGTTTTTCAAGATAATTGCCGTATACCAATTCCGTCTTTTGAAGTGGTTACTAGGACACATAAAATAACGCCACGCGGCTCCGCTCGACTTTTTGGCTTCGTTTACTTTGCCAACTGCGCAAAACGGGGCCGCCGGGACATGCGGTATGGCCGTACCGGGCGCGCGCGTGCACCCGTCCGCCAACACGCGAAACGGAAAACATTTAGCACATATAATGACGTGTCCTAGACCTAAAAACATTTTTCCCTCCATTTATTGAGCGAAGGAAAGTGTGGCCCCAGTTCAAATCCGGTCAGTTTCCAACGGATTCGGCGGACACCGCAGGAAGCGGGAGGGATTCCCAGATGGCTACCGCGCGCATATGGCATGTGATAGGTGGTGCGTAGGAGGTATCCTACCGCTGCGCGGAGGTCTCGCGCAATACTAAAATGCGCACCATGTAGCTCCTTCACAAAAAAAGCCCTTCCGGCACCCCGAAAATGGAAAAACCATCGCCCGTGGTTCGGATTGGAAATCCGCGACCGGGGCCTTGCTTCCCATCCTAAGGCCCACGCACGTGCCAAATATGGCCTCGTTCCGACAAACTATGTGGTGAAACGGGCCGTTTCCTACTCATTTCCCCTAAAAGCCATAGAACTCCGGACGTGATAGCCCTATTCGTGAAGGGTTTTTCAAGATAATTGCCGTATCCCAATTCCATCTTTTGCAGTGGTTACTAGGACACATAAAATGATGCCACGCGGCTCCGCTCGACTTTTTGGCTCCGTTTACTTTGCCAACGCAAAACGGGGCCGCCGGGACATGCGGTATGGCCGTACCGGGCGCGCGCGTGCACCCGTCCGCCAACGCGCGAAACGGAAAACATTTAGCACATAAAATGACGCGTCCTAGACCTAAAAACATTTTTCCCTCCATTTATTGAGCCAAGGAAAGTGTGGCCCAGTTCAAATCCGGTCAGTTTCCAGCGGATTCGGCGGGACACCGCAGGAAGCGGGAGGGATTCCCAGATGGCTACCGCGCGCATATGGCATGTGATAGGTGGTGCGTAGGAGGTATCCTACCGCTGCGCGGAGGTCTCGCGCAATACTAAAATGCGCACCATGTAGCTCCTTCACAAAAAAGCCCTTCCGGCACCCCGAAAATGGAAAAACCATCGCCCGTGGTTCGGATTGGAAATCCGCGACCGGGGCCTTGCTTCCCATCCTAGGGCCCACGCACGTGCCAAATATGGCCTCGTTCCGACAAACTATGTGGTGAAACGGGCCGTTTCCTACTCATTTCCCCTAAAAGCCATAGAACTCCGGACGTGATAGCCCTATTCGTGAAGGGTTTTTCAAGATAATTGCCGTATCCCAATTCCATCTTTTGCAGTGGTTACTAGGACACATAAAATGATGCCACGCGGCTCCGCTCGACTTTTTGGCTCCGTTTACTTTGCCAACTGCAAAACGGGGCCGCCGGGACATGCGGTATGGCCGTACCGGGCGCGCGCGTGCCCCCGTCCGCCAACGCGCGAAACGGAAAACATTTAGCACATAAAATGACGCGTCCTAGACCTAAAAACATTTTTCCCTCCATTTATTGAGCGAAGGAAAGTGTGGCCCCAGTTCAAATCCGGTCAGTTTCCAGCGGATTCGGCGGGACACCGCAGGAAGCGGGAGGGATTCCCAGATGGCTACCGCGCGCATATGGCATGTGATAGGTGGTGCGTAGGAGGTATCCTACCGCTGCGCGGAGGTCTCGCGCAATACTAAAATGCGCACCATGTAGCTCCTTCACAAAAAAAGCCCTTCCGGCACCCCGAAAATGGAAAAACCATCGCCCGTGGTTCGGATTGGAAATCCGCGACCGGGGCCTTGCTTCCCATCCTAAGGCCCACGCACGTGCCAAATATGGCCTCGTTCCGACAAACTATGTGGTGAAACGGGCCGTTTCCTACTCATTTCCCCTAAAAGCCATAGAACTCCGGACGTGATAGCCCTATTCGTGAAGGGTTTTTCAAGATAATTGCCGTATCCCAATTCCATCTTTTGCAGTGGTTACTAGGACACATAAAATGACGCCACGCGCTCGCTCGACTTTGGCTCCGTTTACTTTGCCAACTGTGCAAAACGGGGCCGCCGGGACATGCGGTATGGCCGTACCGGGCGCGCGCGTGCACCCGTCCGCCAACGCGCGAAACGGAAAACATTTAGCACATAAAATGATGCGTCCTAGACCTAAAAACATTTTTCCCTCCATTTATTGAGCGAAGGAAAGTGTGGCCCCAGTTCAAATCCGGTCAGTTTCCAGCGGATTCGGCGGGACACCGCAGGAAGCGGGAGGGATTCCCAGATGGCTACCGCGCGCATATGGCATGTGATAGGTGGTGCGTACGAGGTATCCTACCGCTGCGCGGAGGTCTCGCGCAATACTAAAATGCGCACCATGTAGCTTCTTCACAAAAAAAAGCCCTTCCGGCACCCCGAAAATGGAAAAACCATCGCCCGTGGTTCGGATTGGAAATCCGCGACCGGGGCCTTGCTTCCCATCCTAGGGCCCACGCACGTGCCAAATATGGCCTCGTTCCGACAAACTATGTGGTGAAACGGGCCGTTTCCTACTCATTTCCCCTAAAAGCCATAGAACTCCGGACGTGATAGCCCTATTCGTGAAGGGTTTTTCAAGATAATTGTCGTATCCCAATTCCGTCTTTTGAAGTGGTTACTAGGACACATAAAATGACGCCACGCGGCTCCGCTCGACTTTTTGGCTCCGTTTACTTTGCCAACTGCGCAAAACGGGGCCGCCGGGACATGCGGTATGGCCGTACCGGGCGCGCGCGTGCACCCGTCCGCCAACGCGCGAAACGGAAAACATTTAGCATATAAAATGACGCGTCCTAGACCTAAAAACATTTTTCCCTCCATTTATTGAGCGAAGGAAAGTGTGGCCCCAGTTCAAATCCGGTCAGTTTCCAGCGGATTCGGCGGGACACCGCAGGAAGCGGGAGGGATTCCCAGATGGCTACCGCGCGCATATGGCATGTGATAGGTGGTGCGTAGGAGGTATCCTACCGCTGCGCGGAGGTCTCGCGCAATACTAAAATGCGCACCATGTAGCTCCTTCACAAAAAAGCCCTTCCGGCACCCCGAAAATGGAAAAACCATCGCCCGTGGTTCGGATTGGAAATCCGCGACCGGGGCCTTGCTTCCCATCCTAAGGCCCACGCACGTGCCAAATATGGCCTCGTTCCGACAAACTATGTGGTGAAACGGGTCGTTTCCTACTCATTTCCCCTAAAAGCCATAGAACTCCGGACGTGATAGCCCTATTCGTGAAGGGTTTTTCAAGATAATTGCCGTATCCCAATTCCATCTTTTGAAGTGGTTACTAGGACACATAAAATGACGCCACGCGGCTCCGCTCGACTTTTTGGCTCCGTTTACTTTGCCAACTGTGCAAAACGGGGCCGCCGGGACATGCGGTATGGCCGTACCGGGCGCGCGCGTGCACCCGTCCGCCAACGCGCGAAACGGAAAACATTTAGCACATAAAATGACGCGTCCTAGACCTAAAAACATTTTTCCCTCCATTTATTGAGCCAAGGAAAGTGTGGCCCCAGTTCAAATCCGGTCAGTTTCCAGCGGATTCGGCGGGACACCGCAGGAAGCGGGAGGGATTCCCAGATGGCTACCGCGCGCATATGGCATGTGATAGGTGGTGCGTAGGAGGTATCCTACCGCTGCGCGGAGGTCTCGCGCAATACTAAAATGCGCACCATGTAGCTCCTTCACAAAAAAAGCCCTTCCGGCACCCCGAAAATGGAAAAACCATCGCCCGTGGTTCGGATTGGAAATCCGCGACCGGGGCCTTGCTTCCCATCCTAAGGCCCACGCACGTGCCAAATATGGCCTCGTTCCGACAAACTATGTGGTGAAACGGGCCGTTTCCTACTCATTTCCCCTAAAAGCCATAGAACTCCGGACGTGATAGCCCTATTCGTGAAGGGTTTTTCAAGATAATTGCCGTATCCCAATTCCGTCTTTTGAAGTGGTTACTAGGACACATAAAATGACGCCACGCGGCTCCGCTCGACTTTTTGGCTCCGTTTACTTTGCCAACTGTGCAAAACGGGGCCGCCGGGACATGCGGTATGGCCGTACCGGGCGCGCGCGTGCACCCGTCCGCCAACGCGCGAAACGGAAAACATTTAGCACATAAAATGACGCGTCCTAGACCTAAAAACATTTTTCCCTCCATTTATTGAGTGATACGTCTCCAACGTATCGATAATTTCTTATGTTCCATGCCACTTTATTGATGATATCTACATGTTTTATACACATTACATGTCGTATTTGTGCATTTTCTGGAACTAACTATTAACAAGATGCCGAAGTGCCAGTTCCTGTTTTCTGCTGTTTTTGGTTTCAGAAATCCTAGTAACGAAATATTCTCGGAATTGGACGAAATCAACGCCTGTGTTCCTATTTTGCCCATCCGAACACCCGAGAGCCAGAGGTGGGCCTGTGGGCCCCAGATGATAGGGTGGCACGGCCAGGGCTGGGCCCGCGCCACCCTATGGTGTCGTCGCCTGTTGACCCTCCTGCGCCGCCTCTTCGCCTATATAAAGCCCCTGCATCGAAAACCCTTACGGAGAGAGCCACGGTACGCGAAACCTTCCAGAGCCGCCGCCATCGCGAAGCCAAGATCTGGGGGACAGGAGTCTCTGTTCCGGCACGCCGCCGGAGCGGGGAAGTGCCCCGGAAGGCTTCTCCATCGACACCGCTGCCATCTCCACCGCCATCTTCATCACCGCTGCTGCTCCCATGAGGAGGGAGTAGTTCTCCATCGAGGCTCGGGGTTGTACCGGTAGCTATGTGGTTCATCTCTCTCCTATGTAGTTCAATACAATAATCTCATGAGCTGCCTTACATGATTGAGATTCATATGAGTTTTGTATCACTACTATCTATGTGCTACTCTAGTGATGTGTTATTAAAGTAGTTTTATTCCTCCTGCACGTGTGTAAAGGTGACAGTGTGTGCACCGTGTTAGTACTTGGTTTATGCTATGATCATGATCTCTTGTAGATTGCGAAGTTAACTATTGCTATGATAATATTGATGTGATCTATTCCTCCTACATATGCATGAAGGTGACAGTGTGCATGCTATGCTAGTACTTGGTTTAGTCTTTTGATCTATCTTACACTTAAGGTTACTTAAACATGAGCATTATTGTGGAGCTTGTTAACTCCGGCATTGAGGGTTCGTGTAATCCTACGCAATGTGTTCATCATCCAACAAAAGTGTAGAGTATGCATTTATCTATTCTGTTATGTGATCAATGTTGAGAGTGTCCACTAGTGAAAGTGTAATCCCTAGGCCTTGTTCCTAAATACTGCTATCGCTGCTTGTTTACTGTTTTACTGCGTTACTACTGCTGCAATACTACCACCATCAACTACACGCCAGCAAGCTATTTTCTGGCACCGTTGCTACTGCTCATATATATTCATACCACCTGTATTTCACTATCTCTTCGCCGAACTAGTGCACCTATTTGGTGTGTTGGGGACACAAGAGACTTCTTGCTTTGTGGTTGCAGGGTTGCATGAGAGGGATATCTTTGACCTCTTCCTCCCCGAGTTCGATAAACCTTGGGTGATCCACTTAAGGGAAAACTTGCTGTTCTACAAACCTCTACTCTTGGAGGCCCAACACTGTCTCTGAAAGGAGGGGGAACGTAGACATCAAGCTATTTTCTGGCGCCGTTGCCGGGGAGGAAAGGTAAAAGGTACTCACACTCCGGATCTCGGCTACTAAGCTATTTTCTGGCGCCGTTGCCGGGGACCAGAAAGCTACACAAAGGGATTTCCTCCCTCGTCAACCCCGCGCCAGTCCTGGACAGCATCAAGTATTTTCTGGCGCCGTTGCCGGGGAGGAAAGGTAAAAGGTACTCACACTCCGGACCTTGGCTACCAAGCTATTTTCCGCCATTGTAAGTACTCGAAGCTATTTCCTTTAGATCCTGCAATTGCAACTTTTTGTTTCTTGTTTACACTAGTAAGGCAAAAATATGAGAGATCTTTATGAACTTTATCTTGAATTAGGACATGATGTGTTTGAAGA
This sequence comes from Lolium multiflorum, assembly GCA_030979885.1. Taxonomy (NCBI): domain Eukaryota; kingdom Viridiplantae; phylum Streptophyta; class Magnoliopsida; order Poales; family Poaceae; genus Lolium; species Lolium multiflorum. The sequence goes on along the minus strand of CM061750.1, from coordinate 274,362,914 downwards.
GAGAATTAAAAACCCATGGAACTTTATATGCAAACTAATGGGAATGTTATTAATATGAATGCTTTGAACACTATTGTTGCTAATGCTATGGAAAATTCTAAGCTTGGGGAAGCTGGTTTTGATGAGCATGATATTTTTAGTCCCCCAAGCATTGAGGAGAAATTTACTTTGATGATACTTTGCCTCCTATATTTGATGATGAGAATAATAATGATAGCTACTTTGTTGAATTTGCTCCCACTACAACTAATAAAATTGATTATGCCTATGTGGAGAGTAATAATTTTGTGCATGAGACTCATGATAAGAATGCTTTCATGTGATACTTATATTGTTGAGTTTGCTCATGTTGCTACTGAAAGTTATTATGAGAGAGGAAAATATGGTTGTAGAAATTTTCATGTTACTAAAACACCTCTCTATGTGCTGAAATTTTTGAAGCTACACTTGTTTTATCTTCCTATGCTTGTTAATTTGCTCTTCATGAACTTGTTTATTTACAAGATTCCTATGCATAGGAAGCATGTTAGACTTAAATGTGTTTTGAATTTGCTTCTTGATGCTCTCTTTTGCTTCATTTGCTATTTTTCATGTGAGCATCATTAAAACTGCTGAGCCCATCTTAATGGCTATAAAGAAAGAACTTCTTGGGAGATAACCCATGTGTTTTTTTACTACAGTACTTTGTTTTATATTTGTGTCTTGGAAGTTGTTTACTACTGTAGCAACCTCTCCTTATCATGTTTTGTGCCAAGTAAAGTCTCTATGGTAAAGTTGATGCTAGATTTGGATTGCTGCGCAGAAACAGCATTGCTGTCTGTCACGAATCTGGGTCTAATTCTCTGTAGGTAACTCAGAAAATTATGCCAATTTACGTGAGTGATCCTCAGATAGGTACGCAACTTTCATTGGTTTTGAGTTTTTCCGTTTGAGCAAGTCTGGTGCCATTTTAAAATTCGTCTTTACGGACTGTTCTGTTTTTGACAGATTCTGCCTTTTATTTCGCATTGCTTCTTTCTGTGTTGGGTGGATTTCTTTGTTCCATTACCTTCCAGTAGCTTTGAGCAATGTCCAGAAGTGTTAAGAATGATTGTGTCACCTCTGAACATGTGAATTTTTAATTATGCACTAACCCTCTAATGAGTTTGCTTAAAGTTTGGTGTGGAGGAAGTTTTCAAGGGTCAAGAGAGGAGGATGATATACTATGATCAAGAAGAGTGAAGAGTCTAAGCTTGGGGATGCCCCCATGGTTCACCCCTGCATATTTCAAGAAGACTCAAGCATCTAAGCTTGGGGATGCCCAAGGCATCCCCTTCTTCATCGACAAATTATCAGGTTCCTTCTCTTGAAACTATATTTTTATTCGGTCACATCTTATGTACTTTACTTGGAGCGTTGTGTGTGCTTTTATTTTTGTTTTGTTATCTTAATTCTCTGAATAAGTTCATCCTTGTGTGGGAGAGAGACACGCTCCGCTGGTTCATATGAACACATGTGTTCTTAGCTCATAATATTCATGGCGAAGTTTCCTCTTCGTTAAATTGTTATATGGTTGGAATTGGAAAATGCTACATGTAGTAATTGCTATAATGTCTTGGGTAATGTGATACTTGGCAATTGTTGTGCTCATGTTTAAGCTCTTGCATCATATACTTTGCACCTATTAGTGAAGAAATACATAGAGCATGCTAAAATTTGGTTTGCATAATTGGTCTCTCTAAGGTCTAGATAATTTCTAGTATTGAGTTTTGAACAACAAGGAAGACGGTGTAGAGTCTTATAATGTTTACAATATGTCTTTTATGTGAGTTTTGCTGTACCGTTCATCCTTGTGTTTGTTTCAAATAACCTTGCTAGCCTAAACCTTGTATCGAGAGGGAATACTTCTCATGCATCCAAATACTTGAGCCAACCACTATGCCATTTGTGTCCACCATACCTACCTACTACATGGTATTTTCCGCCATTCCAAAGTAAATTGCTTGAGTGCTACCTTTAAAATTCCATCATTCGCCTTTACAATATATAGCTCATGGGACAAAATAGCCTTAAAAACTATTGTGGTATTGAATATGTACTTATGCACTTTATCTCTTATTAAGTTGCTTGTTGTGCGATAACCATGTTCCCGGGGACGCCATCAACTACTCTTTGTTGAATATCATGTGAGTTGCTATGCATGTTCGTCTTGTCTGAAGTAAGGGAGATCTACCACCATATGGTTAAGCATGCATATTGTTAGAGAAGAACATTGGGCCGCTAACTAAAGCCATGAATCATGGTGGAAGTTTCAGTTTTGGACACATATCCTCAATCTCCAGTGAGAATAATAATTGTTGCTACATGCTTATGCATTAAAGAGGAGTCCATTATCTGTTGTTCATGTTGTCCCGGTATGGGTGTCTAAGTTGAAGAATGATCAAAAGCGAGAAATCCAATGCGAACTTTCTCCTTAGACCCTTGTACAGGCGGCATGAAGGTACCCCATTGTGACACTTGGTTGAAACATGTGCATTGTGATGATCCGGTAGTCCAAGCTAAGTAGGACAAGGTGCGGGCACTATTAGTATACTATGCATGAGGCTTGCAACTTGTAAGATATAATTTACATAACTCATATGCTTTATTACTACCGTTGACAAAATTGTTTCATGTTTTTAAAACCAAAGCTCTAGCACGAATATAGCAATCGATGCTTTCCTCTTTGAAGGACCATTCTTTTACTTTTATTGTTGAGTCAGTTCACCTATCTCTCTCCACCTCAAGAAGCAAACACTTGTGTGAACTGTGCATTGATTCTTACATACTTGCTTATTGCATTTGTTATATTGCTTTGCATTGACAACTATCCATGAGATATACATGTTACAAGTTGAAAGCAACCGCTGAAACTTCATCTTCCTTTGTGTTGCTTCAATGCCTCTTTACTTTGAATTATTGCTTTATGAGTTAACTCTTATGCAAGACTTATTGATGCTTGTCTTGAAAGTACTATTCATGAAAAGTCTTTGCTTTATGATTCACTTGTTTACTCATGTCATTACCATTGTTTTGATCGCTGCATTCATTACATATGTTTACAATATGATCAAGTTTATGATGGCATGTCACTTCAGAAATTATCTTTGTTATCGTTTTACCTGCTCGGGACGAGCAGAACTCAGCTTGGGGATGCTGATACGTCTCCAACGTATCGATAATTTCTTATGTTCCATGCCACTTTATTGATGATATCTACATGTTTTATACACATTACATGTCGTATTTGTGCATTTTCGGAACTAACCTATTAACAAGATGCCGAAGTGCGTTCTTTTCTGCTGTTTTTGGTTTCAGAAATCCTAGTAACGAAATATTCTCGGAATTGGACGAAATCAACGCCTGGTTCCTATTTTGCCCGAAGCATCCGTAACACCCGAGAGCCGCCAGAGGTGGGCCCTGTGGGCCCCAGATGATAGGGTGGCGCGGCCAGGGCTGGGCCCGCGCCACCCTATGGTGTCGTCGCCCTATTGACCCTCCTGCGCCGCCTCTTCGCCTATATAAAGCCCCTGCATCGAAAACCCTTACGGAGAGAGCCACGATACGCGAAACCTTCCGAGCCGCCGCCATCGCGAAGCCAAGATCCGGGGACAGGAGTCTCTGTTCCGGCACCCGCCGAGCGGGGAAGTGCCCCGGAAGGCTTCTCCATCGACACCGCTGCCATCTCCACCGCCATCTTCATCACCGCTGCTGCTCCCATGAGGAGGGAGTAGTTCTCCATCGAGGCTCGGGGCTGTACCGGTAGCTATGTGGTTCATCTCTCTCCTATGTAGTTCAATACAATAATCTCATGAGCTGCCTTACATGATTGAGATTCATATGAGTTTTGTATCACTACTATCTATGTGCTACTCTAGTGATGTGTTATTAAAGTAGTTTTATTCCTCCTGCACGTGTGTAAAGGTGACAGTGTGTGCACCGTGTTAGTACTTGGTTTATGCTATGATCATGATCTCTTGTAGATTGCGAAGTTAACTATTGCTATGATAATATTGATGTGATCTATTCCTCCTACATATGCATGAAGGTGACAGTGTGCATGCTATGCTAGTACTTGGTTTAGTCTTTTGATCTATCTTACACTTAAGGTTACTTAAACATGAGCATTATTGTGGAGCTTGTTAACTCCGGCATTGAGGGTTCGTGTAATCCTACGCAATGTGTTCATCATCCAACAAAAGTGTAGAGTATGCATTTATCTATTCTGTTATGTGATCAATGTTGAGAGTGTCCACTAGTGAAAGTGTAATCCCTAGGCCTTGTTCCTAAATACTGCTATCGCTGCTTGTTTACTGTTTTACTGCGTTACTACTGCTGCAATACTACCACCATCAACTACACGCTAGCAAGCTATTTTCTGGCACCGTTGCTACTGCTCATATATATTCATACCACCTGTATTTCACTATCTCTTCGCCGAACTAGTGCACCTATTTGGTGTGTTGGGGACACAAGAGACTTCTTGCTTTGTGGTTGCAGGGTTGCATGAGAGGGATATCTTTGACCTCTTCCTCCCCGAGTTCGATAAACCTTGGGTGATCCACTTAAGGGAAAACTTGTGCTGTTCTACAAACCTCTACTCTTGGAGGCCCAACACTGTCTACAGGAAAGGAGGGGAACGTAGACATCCATTTATTGAGCCAAGGAAAGTGTGGCCCCAGTTCAAATCCGGTCAGTTTCCAGCGGATTCGGCGGGACACCGCAGGAAGCGGGAGGGATTCCCAGATGGCTACCGCGCGCATATGGCATGTGATAGGTGGTGCGTAGGAGGTATCCTACCGCTGCGCGGAGGTCTCGCGCAATACTAAAATGCGCACCATGTAGCTCCTTCACAAAAAAAGCCCTTCCGGCACCCCGAAAATGGAAAAACCATCGCCCGTGGTTCGGATTGGAAATCCGCGACCGGGGCCTTGCTTCCCATCCTAAGGCCCACACACGTGCCAAATATGGCCTCGTTCCGACAAACTATGTGGTGAAACGGGCCGTTTCCTACTCATTTCCCCTAAAAGCCATAGAACTCCGGACGTGATAGCCCTATTCGTGAAGGGTTTTTCAAGATAATTGCCGTATCCCAATTCCGTCTTTTGAAGTGGTTACTAGGACACATAAAATGACGCCACGCGGCTCCGCTCGACTTTTTGGCTCCGTTTACTTTGCCAACTGCGCAAAACGGGGCCGCCGGGACATGCGGTATGGCCGTACCGGGCGCGCGCGTGCACCCGTCCGCCAACGCGCGAAACGGAAAACATTTAGCACATAAAATGACGCGTCCTAGACCTAAAAACATTTTCCCTCCATTTATTGAGCCAAGGAAAGTGTGGCCCCAGTTCAAATCCGGTTCCAGCGGATTCGGCAAGTTGTGCAGAAATTTCACCATAGACATCTATGGAGTGTAAAAGAAAATGAACAGGGACCCGGTGTTGCTGTACTATCATATCAAGATGAAGATTCCAGTCAAGTTCCTGTGCAAGAAAAAGAAGGCACTGCACGGAGTAGGACGAGAAGTGACCAGGAACGTGTGCTACTTGAAAAAGTCATTGTGGACAAACTGAAGAAACGGAGCAAGGAGGTTGTGCCTGAAGAAATCGAGGAGGTTGATCAGACAATGTACCAATATTGCAGTGATGATGGTGATGATGGAGGAAATAGGACTAGGAATCGTCCAGTTTCCGAAGAAGATGAATAGCAGTTTGAATCTGTAGTTTGTGTAATGGATGAATAGCAGTTTGAATCTGTAGTTTGTGTAATGTCAGTTTATTTCAGATTATGTGTCAGGTTGTTTGGCCCAGAATTTATGTTGAACATGCCAGCTTGTTTTTCCCAGAATTTATGTTGAATATGTCAGCTTTTTGTTCCCAGAATTTGTGCCCAATTTTTTTGGGGAATCCATGCCCAATTTTTAGGGGAATCCATGCCCAATTTTTTCAATACATGGCTGACGCCGGCGACCATATATGGGCGGCGCCGCCGTGCAAAAGGAGTTGCTACACATTTTCAACAGAACTCATTTTCAACAGAACACATTTTCAACTGAACAGAATTGCACACATACATAGACATGGTTCAAATTCAGGAACTAAACATTGTGGCACGAACAGACAAATGGTTGGAATTACAACACAATAACTCTAGCATATACTCTAGCTTCTTCTCCTCCTGACCAACAGATCACTGAATTCACCCTAATTTCAGTTCCTACACATCACCCAGGTACAACAGATGACAAAAGCTACAGATAGCACCCAAACCATGAAGCCTCTCATTTTCTTTGGTTCAGGGTTGCTCTGTTTCCTTGCAGCAAGCAGAAACTTTTCTTCCTGGAGCCTCTCAATTTCTACCTGGAGCCTGATACATCTCAAACGTATCCATAATTTCTTATGTTCCATGCTACTTTTATGACAATACTCACATGTTTTATACATGCTTTACATCATTATTATGCATTTTCCGGCACTAACCTATTAACGAGATGCCGAAGAGCCAGTTGTTTTCTGCTGTTTTTGGTTTCAGAAATCCTACAAAGGAAATATTCTCGGAATTGGACGAAATCAACGCCCAGGGTCTTATTTTTCCACAGAGCTTCCAGAAGACCGAAGAGCATACGAGGTGGGGCGACGAGGCGCCGACACCACAGGGCCGCGCGGCCAGGGTGGGGCCCGCGCCGCCCTATGGTGTGGGGCCCTCCCCCCCCCTGCCCTTCGCCTATAAAGTCTCTCGTCGCGAAACCCTATTACCGAGAGCCACGATACGGAAATAGTTCCAGAGACGCCCGCCGCAATCCCATCTCGGGGGATTCAGGAGATCGCCTCGCACCTGGCCGGAGAGGGGAATCATCACCGAAGGGCTCTACATCACCATGCCCGCCTCCGGACTGATGCGTGAGTAGTTCATCCTGGACTATGGGTCCATAGCAGCTTGGTTGTCTTCTCCTCATTGTGCTATCATGTTAGATCTTGTGAGCTGCCTATCATGATCAAGATCGTTTATTTGTAATGCTACATGTTGTGTTTGTTGGGATCCGATGAATATTGAATACTATGTCAACTTGATTATCAATCTATCATATATATGTTGTTTATGTTCTTGCATGCTCTCCATTGCTAGTAGAGGCTCTGGCCAAGTTGATACTTGTAACTCCAAGAGGGAGTATTTATGCTCGATAGTGGGTTCATGCCTCCATTGAATCAGACAGTTCTAAGGTTGTGGATGTGCTGTTGCCACTAGGGATAGAACATCAATGCTTTGTCTAAGGATATTTGTGTTGATTACATTACGCACCATACTTAATGCAATTGTCTGTTTGCAACTTAATACGGAAGGTGCGGATGCTACCTGAAGGTGGACTTTTAGGCATAGATGCATGCTGGATAGCGGTCTATGTACTTTGTCGTAATGCCCTGATTAAATGTCATAGTAATTATCATGATATGTATGCATCTCTATTTTTCAATTGCCCAACTGTAATTTGTTCATCCAACATGCTATTTCTTATCGGAGAGACACCACTAGTGAACTGTGGACCCCGGTCCATTCTTTTACATCTGAAATACAATCCACGCAATCTCTGTTCTCGTTGTTTTCTACAAGCAAACATCATTCTCCACACCATACGTTTAATCCTTTGTTTTCAGCAAGCCGGTGAGATTGACAACCTCAACGTTAAGTTGGGGCAAAGTATTTTGATTGTGTTGTGCAGGTTCCCGGAATCCCGGTGTTGCGCCGCACTACACCGCCAACAACCTTCACGTGGCCTTCATCTCCTCCGGTTCGATAACCTTGGTTTCATACCGAGGGAAAACTTGCCGCCGTACGCATCACACCTTCCTCTTGGGGTTCCCAACGACGTGTGCTTCACGCATTATGAAGCTCTTTTTCTCGCGCCGTTGCCGGGGAGATCAAGACACGCTGCAAGGGGAGTCTCTCACATCCAATCTCTTTACTTTGTTTATTGTCTTGCTTTACTTTATTTTACTTTCTGTTTTGTTTGCTATCTATATATTAAAAACACAAAAAAAATAGTTACTTGCATTACTTTATTTACTGTCTTGTTTGCTTCCTATATCAAAAACACAAAAAAATTAGTTACTTGCATTTACTTTATTCTGTTATCATGACTAGTCCTGTAGCTGTTACTCTATCACCTGAGGAATCGATCTTTACTTTTAAACAAGGGGGTGAGGAGAGTTTTAAAGAAGCTTGGTCTAGAATTTTTGATTCTTATAGTAAAACTGAACCTAAAATGACTCTAAGTTTGCTTCTTAGTAACTTTTATTTTGGGCTTATTCTTCGCTATAGATATGCCTTAGATGCTGTAGTGGGAGGAGATTTCCTTCACTGTGATGGGGATCAAGCTTTTAATGCCATAAAAAAATTGGTTACATCATCTAGCTCCGCTAATAATTTTGATTCATCTCTTGCTAGCATTCATAATAGATTAAACACTCTCGAAACAAATATATCTTGTTTAAAAGAAGGGTACAACCGGATTCGCGAATATTATGATTATGTTCCAATAAGCTTTGAACCGTCAATGTGGGTGCCTACTATTAAAGTTGCTATTTGTGGTGAAATTTTTTATGCCCGCTGTGATATTATGTCTGAGTTCTGCCTTATGCCTAAGAGTATTTATGAATCTTTGACACTTTGGGAACTTACTGAAGGAGGAGAAGGAATAACTCTTACTGATAACTCTGTTATAATTCCTAAGGGAATAGCTGAAGGCGTGTTCACAACCTTTCTTGGAAGAACGGTATCCACTGATTATCTCGTTGTTGAATGTGTAGGGACAGGACAAATCACACTTGGAAGATCCCTGCTGAAACTCGTGGGAGCAATCATAGATGTGGGGAAAGGCACTCTAAATTTTACCTCTACACCCGGATGCGGTCATGTATTCCCTAAACCAAAGAGTAAGAAGGGTAGGCGCAAAGCCCCTGGTAAGAATGTTAATGCTTCATCTCTTGATAATACTTGATTCACACTTTCTGCGCCTAGCTGAAAGGCGTTAAAGAAAAGCACTTCTTGGGAGATAACCCATGTATGTTTTTACTACTGTTTTGTTGTGTCTTGGAAGTTGTTACTACTGTAGCAACCTCTCCTTATCTTTACTTTATTGCATTGTTGTGCCAAGTAAAGTCTCTAATAGTAAAGTTGATACTAGAATTGGATTGCTGCGCAGAAACAGATTTCTACCTGTCTAATCAAAAAAATATGCCAATTTACGTGCGTGATCCTCAGATATGTACGCAACTTTCATTAGTTTTGAGCTTTTTCATCTGAGCCTGTTAAGTGCCCCAGAAAAATTCGTCTTTACGGACTGTTCTGTTTTGACAGATTCTGCCTTTTATTTCGCATTGCCTCTTTTGCCATATTGAATGGATTTCTTTGTTCCATTAACTTTCGGTAGCTTTGTGCAATGTCCGTAAGTGTTAAGAATGATTATGTCACCTCCGAATATGTGAATTTTTGATTATGCACTAACCCTCTAATGAGTTTGTTTTGAGTTTGTGTGAGGAAGTTTTCAAGGATCAAGAGAGGAGGATGATACAATATGATCAAGAAGAGTGAAAAGTCTAAGCTTGGGGATGCCCCCGTGGTTCATCCCCGCATATTTCAAGAAGACTCAAGCATCTAAGCTTGGGGATGCCCAAGGCATCCCCTTCTTCATCGACAATTTATCAGTCACCTCTAGTGAAACTATATTTTTATTCGTCACATCTTATGTGCTTTACTTGGAGCTTCTGTTTGCTTTTATTTTTATTTTTGTTTGAATAAACTCGGATCCTAGCATTCTTTGTGTGGGAGAAAGACACGCTCCGCTCGTTCATATGAACACCGGTGTTCTTAGCTTTACTTTTAATGTTCATGGCGAAGGTTGAAACTGCTTCGTTCATTGTTATTTGGTTGGAAACAGAAAATGCTTCATGTGGTAATGGTATATTGTCTTGAATAATTTGATACTTGGCAATTGTTGTGCTCAAATAGATCATGTTTAAGCTCTTGCATCATGTACTTTGCACCTATTAATGAAGAACTACATAGAGCTTGTTGAAATTTGGTTTGCATGATTGGTCTCTCTAAGGTCTAGATATTTTCGGTAAAGTGTTTGAACAACAAGGAAGACAGTGTAGAGTCTTATAATGCTTTCAATATGTTCTTATGTAAGTTTTGCTGTACCGGTTCATACTTGTGTTTGTTTCAAACAACCTTGCTAGCCGAAGCCTTGTACTGAGAGGAAATACTTCTCGTGCATCCAAATCCTTGAGCCAAAACCTATGCCATTTGTGTCCACCATACCTACCTACTACATGGTATTTCTCTGCCATTCCAAAGTAAATTACTTGAGTGCTACCTTTAAAATTCCATTCCTTGTCTTTGCAATATATAGCTCATGGGAAAATAGCCTTAAAAACTATTGTGGTATTGAATATGTTGCTATGTATCTTATTTCTTATAAGTTGCTTGTTGAGCGGTAACCATGTTTCTGGGGACGCCATCAACTATTACACCTTTGTTGGATATCATGTGAGTTGCTATGCATGTTCGTCTTGTCTGAAGTAAGGGCGATTTTCATGATCAAATGGTTTGAGTATGCATATTGTTAGAGAAGAACATTGGGCCGCTAACTAAAGCCATGAATCATGGTGGAAGTTTTAGTTTGGACACAAATCCTCAATCTCTTATGAGAATATTATCTGTTGTTGAATGCTTATGCATTAAAAGAGGAGTCCATTATCTGTTTTCTATGTTGTCCCGGTATGGGTGTCTAAGTTGAGAATAATCAAAAGCGAGAAATCCAATGCGAACTTTCTCCTTAGACCCTTGTATGCGGCATAGGGGTACCCCTTTGTGACACTTGGTTGAAACATATGTTATGCAATGATAATCCATGTTAATCCAAGCTAATTAGGACAAGGTGCGGGCACTATTGGTATTCTATGCATGAGACTTGCAACTTATAAGATGTATTATGCATAACACATATGAATTATTACTACCGTTGACAAAATTGTTTCTATGTTTTCAAAATAAAAGCTCTAGCACAAAAATAGTAATCCATGCTTCCCTCTGCGAAGGGCCTTTCTTTTACTTTATGTTGAGTCAGTTTACCTACTTCTTTCTATCTTAGAAGCAAACACTTGTGTCAACTGTGTGCATTGATTCTTACATACTTGCTTATTTGCATTCATCATATTACTTTGTGTTGACAATTATCCATGAGATATACATGTTGAAGTTGAAAGCAACTGCTGAAACTTATATCTTCCTTTGTGTTGCTTCAAAACTTTCTACTAAGAATTTATTGCTTGATGAGTTAACTCCTATGCAAGTCTTATCGATGCTTGTCTTGAAAGTACTATTCATGAAAAGTCTTTGCTATATGATTCAGTTGTTTAATCATTGTCTTTACCATTGCTTCGAATCACTTCATTCACTTCATATGCTTTACAATAGTATTGATCAAGATTATGATAGCATGTCACTTCAGAAATTATCCTTGTTATCGTTTACCTACTCGAGGGCGAGTAGGAACTAAGCTTGGGGATGCTTGATACGTCTCAAACGTATCCATAATTTCTTATGTTCCATGCTACTTTTATGACAATACTCACATGTTTTATACATGCTTTACATCATTTATTATGCATTTTCCGGCACTAACCTATTAACGAGATGCCGAAGAGCCAGCTTGTCTGTTTTGGTTTCAAAATCCTACAAAGGAAATATTCTGAATTGGACGAAATCAACGCCTGTGGTCTTATTTTTCCACGAAGCTTCCAGAAGACCGAAGGAGAAACGAAGTGGGGCCACGGGGAGCCGCCACACTAGGGCGGCGCGGCCTAAGGGGGGCCCCCGCGGCCCTAGCGTGTGGGCCCCCGTGACTCCTCCCACTCCGCCCTTCCGCCTACTTAAAGCCTTCGTCGCGAAACCCCCCGTACCGAGAGCCACGATACGGAAAACCCTCGTGACGCCGCCGCCGCCAATCCCATCTCGGGGATTCAGAGACGCTCCGCACCGCCGGAGAGGGGAATCATCTCCGGAGGGCTCTTCATCGCCATGATCGCCTCCGGATCGATGTGTGAGTAGTTCACCCCTGGACTATGGGTCCATAGCAGTAGCTAGATGGTCGTCTTCTCCTCATTGTGCTATCATGTTAGATCTTGTGAGCTGCCTATCATGATCAAGATCGTCTATTTGTAATGCTACAGGTTGTGTTTGTTGGGATCCGATGGATATTGAATACTATGTCAAGTTGATTATCAATCTATCATATGTGTTGTTTATGTTCTTGCATGCTCTCCGTTGCTAGTAGAGGCTCGGGCCAAGTTGATACTTGTAACTCCAAGAGGGAGTATTTATGCTCGATAGTGGGTTCATGCCTCCATTGAATCTGGGACAAGACAAAAAGTTCTAAGGTTGTGGATGTGTGTTGCCACTAGGGATAAAATATCAATGCTTTGTCTAAGGATATTTGTGTTGATTACATTACGCACCATACTTAATGCAATTGTCTCGTTGTTTGCAACTTAATACAGGAAGGGGTGCGGATGCTAACCCGAAGGTGGACTTTTTAGGCATAGATGCATGCTGGATAGCGGTCTATGTACTTTGTCGTAATGCCCTGATTAAATCTCATAGTAATTATCATGATATGTATGCATCTCTATTTGTCAATTGCCCAACTGTAATTTTTTCACCCAACATGCTATTTCTTATCGGAGAGACACCACTAGTGAACTGTGGACCCCGGTCCATTCTTTTACATCTGAAATACACCCATCGCAATCTCGTTCTCCGTTGTTTTCTACAAGCAAACATCATTCTCCACACCATACGTTTAATCCTTTGTTTTCAGCAAGCCGGTGAGATTGACAACCTCACTGTTAAGTTGGGGCAAAGTATTTTGATTGTGTTGTGCAGGTTCCACGCCGGAATCCCCGGTGTTGCGCCGCACTACACTCCTCCGCCAACAACCTTCACGTGGCCTTCATCTCTACTGGTTCAATAACCTTGGTTTCATACTGTTTCCTTGCAGTAAGCAGAAACTTTTCTTCCTGGAGCCTCTCAATTTCTACCTGGAGCCTCTCAATTTCTTCATCTCGATCCCAAACAGCATCACGCAGATCACGAACTAATTGTTTGTGATGTGCATCCAGCGGATCATCAATCCACTTAAACACTTTACACCCTATTCCACCAGCAATCTGACAGATGAAGAACAAAAGAGGATAAGTAAGGCATAGTAGAAAAGAAACTTCAGAAGACGGCGGGCTCCAGGAAATTCAGAATGGGGGCGGGGGGCGTGCTCGAAGACTAACCGAGCGAATTTTGCAGTTCCGGTATCTTCTCCCAGGATTCGGATCACTCCAAGAAATCCATTGCGGCATCTTCTCGCCACAGTCACATACGTCGGCGGGCTCATAATCGAATGGCCGCTGCCGATACGGGATGGGCGTGCCCGGCCGCCGGCGGCGACGCGACGACGCTCCTGACCTAGAAGAACTGCCCGAGCAGGCTGGGAACTGCGCCGCCATGCAACAGATGCACCTGGTCGGAGGGATTTTGGTCGAGGTGGAGGGATTTTGAAGACAACTGATTAGTCTATCATGTCTATATACATGGACAACCATACTTGTGTCAACAACACTATTGTAGCAAAGCGGTAGGGAGTGGTAGTGCGGCAGCGCCAGGTCGAGGGTTCGAGTCCCCGCAAGCGCAATTTTTTGCACAATTAAAATCAGTGAAAATTGAACTGGCAGTAGAAAAAATGCAGGACCAAATAGTCAATTATAAGAAATTTACAGATACGGAGAATCAGAGACAAAACTTAAAATATCGCTGAATACTGAGAAGAAAGAAACAGAGAGACCCTCCTCCTTTATCCGGGCTTGGGACCGGCTACCGAGAATATGGTAGGCGGAGTTACCCCCCCAAAACCCAAATCAAAAAATCAGAAATATAGTCTGCATAATAGATATTGCGACATATATAGTCAAACAAGCGGCCAGGGTAGCAAAATGACATAAACACACAATGGACACACACAAATTGTAGACTAAAACAATTATATCATATGATAAAGATTATATCATATGATATCAACTGAAACTTCAATACCACCACGGCCGCCCTGGTTGAAAAGAATGAGAACAACATTCCCAGATTCAAAGTTATACTCCTTAGCAAACTCCGACCAGCAGGAATCGAACTTCAGCCTTCCATCAGTAGTAGTGTAGTATGCACCCTTAGGGCGGTAGCCATAGTCATCAACAAAAAAACATGCCTCGCCGCTTTCAGAGATATTCAAGGACCTAACAACTTCCTTCGGTATACGCTGAATAATAAAAATTAAATTATATATGGAAAGGATATAAAGGATAACTAAGATTACATAAAGAAAAGGAGAATTATACCAGTCCATTGCCCTTCAAATCAGTATTCGTCAAGGTGTGCACAAAAACAACACCAAGACCAAGACCACGCTCACGGAGAAGTTGTTCCTTCTTCAATGTTTGAGCAGTAGTAAGCATAACACCTTTAGTGTGGACAACTGCAGTTGGAATTTCTGCATACAAATTTAAAATTAATAAAAGAATAAAAAAAGAGGAGATATAACATCAGTTGTATTACAAAAATGGGCAACACATGGTAAAGGAGAAAACAGAATTACCATCGACACGATGCTTTTCAGTGCCATCAGGACCTTCTGCAAAAATCCCAAACAGTTCAGGAGCATTATCAAACCCAAACATGATACAGTCACCAACTTTCAGGTCGTAGTCATGAAGAAATTTTTGGTATCCACTTCCAAAAACACGTGTCTTCGAACTGCCTTTCTTAACATGAAACTTGTACTTCACTTCATCCGATGTAGCGACAAAAAAGATATTACCAACAAGGTTGTTGAACTGCCTCCTCACAAAACAAGGCACAGTCTGAAAAAACAGTAGAACAAAAATGCAGAAAATAAGGATATAGTCTATAATTTGTCAACAAAAAAGATACAGACTAAAAAAGGATATATACCATGAACTCATCAAATCTGCTTCCAAGATAACAACGAAATGAACTGAGAGTCTCCCGCCTCTCCTGACAATGGTTGCCCATCGAACCACAAACAACACAGTTCATCCTGCGTATATTTAGCAATTACCAAAGCTAGAAAAAAATACAGGTAGGTAGGGCATATTCATAGAAATCTATCCATAGATCTGAAACCATACACATATATCCATAGATCTGAACAAACAAGATTATTCAGAGGACAAAAAGGATTTTCAACAAACAGAGAAAAAGGAGGTGAGGTGAAGTAGTGACATGTAAAAACATATTTTCCTACCTCTTAAAACAAACAAGAATCTTCAGAGAGAAAAGAGTTTTTCAGCACAAAAGAGAGAGAAAGAAGATGAAGGAGACTTGCTTCACCGCATGAACAAGGGAGGGCAGAAGGCAAAACCAACCAGGGGCATTATAAATACAATAAGTAGTAGTAACTGCCTACAACCTATTTAATGAGGCTGTGGGGTAGGTGGTGGTTGCTATCCTGTAAGTTCAAAATTCAAACACAAAGTATCTCATGCAAAAATGGAGCCCACTGCTATTATGTAATCTCTGTCAAGAAGTTCACACTGAATGGGCTAGAAAAATGAATTTCCCATCCACTTTACATGGCTGACGCCGGCGACCATATATGGGCGGCGCCGCCGTGCATGGCTGACGCCGGCGACCATATATGGGCGGCGCCGCCGTGCAAAAGGAGTTGCTACACATTGTTCTATCATGTCTATATACATGGACAACCATACTTGTGTCAACAACACTATTGTAGCAAAGCGGTAGGGAGTGGTAGTGCGGCAGCGCCAGGTCGAGGGTTCGAGTCCCCGCAAGCGCAATTTTTGCCAGTTATTTCCATCGGGAGCCACTCCAACCCCGGATGGGCCGTCGGGCCAGCAATTCAACCACCGGATGGGCCGTCGTGCCAGCAATTCAACCACCGGATGGGCCGTCACCATATACATTAGGGTAGGCCAGCCCAGCAGAGGAGAGCCCAAAAGAAGAGAATATCACCAGCAGCCAGCAGCCTATTAGAGGACATTGATGACCCACAAGTATAGGGGGTGTATCGTAGTATCTTCGATAAGTAAGAATGTCGATCCCAACGAGGAACAGAAGGTGTTGACAAGTAGTTTCGATGAAGGATTCACCGTAAATGCTCACAAACAAGTATCCGGGGGTTTTGATGTAACAGATGAATAAAGTACGAGTAAGTAAAGTGCGAGAGAAATAATTGCAGCGAGTGGCCCAATCCTTTTTAGCACAAAGGACAAGCCGGTTTGTTTACTTATAATGACCAAACGTTCTTGAGGACACACGGGAATTTAGTCTAGTGCTTTCGCTTCATGCAGCTAAATAATCTTCATTGTTTTGATAAGTGTTGTGTGGGTGAACCTATGCTAATGTACCGCCCTTCCTAGGACTAATACATACTTGTGATTATACCCCTTGCAAGCATCCGCAACTACAAGAAAGTAATTAAGATAAATCTAACCACAGCCTTAAACTCTGAGATCCTGCGATCCCTCCTGCATCGATATACTAACGGGGGTTTAGGTTTCTGTCACTCCGGCAACCCCGCAATTAGCAAACGAGTACAAGATGTATTCCCCTAGGCCCATAAATGGTGAAGTATCATGTAGTCGACGTTCACATGACACCACTAGAAGAATAACACCACAACTTAAATATCATAACATTGAATATTACTCAACCATAATTCACTACTAACATTTAGACTTCACCCATGTCCTCAAGAACTAAACGAACTACTCACAAGACATCATATGGAACATGATCAGAGGTGATATGATGATGAATAACAATCTGAACATAAACCTTGGTTCAATGGTTTCACTCAATAGCATCAATAACAAGTATAAATCAGTACCGGGAGAGTTTCCCCTATCAAACAATCAAGATCAAACCCAAATTGCTACAGCGGTGACGATGTCCAGCGGTGGTGATGGCGGTGATGATGATGAAGATGATGGTGATGGTGATGGAGATGATGTCCAGATCGATGACGGTGACGATGGCGTCGATTTCCCCTCCGGGAGGGAATTTCCCGGCGGATTCCTGCCCGCCGGAGAGCTCTTTTCTCTCTGGTGTTCTCCGCCCCGCAGAGGCGGCTGTAACCCTTCGTGAGGATTCCTCTATGGCTTAGGTCTTCGGGACGAAGGGTTTCGCGAAGAAAAGGAGGCGAAAGGGGTCGTGGGCCCCCCAGACCACATGGCGGCGCGGCCAGGGCATGGGCCGCGCCGCCCTAGGGTGTGGGCCCACCCTGGTCCTCCTGGCCCCTCCTTCTGGCTTCCTTCGTCATCTTGAAAAATAGGATTTTTGGTATAATTTCCTTCCACAGTTGATCTTCCGAAATATTGCATCCTGACGGTGCTTTTTCCAGCAGAATCCTGGCTCCGGTGCGCAATCTCCAAATAATCATGAAACATGCAAAATAGATGAAATAACATAAGTATTGTGTCCCAATATGAAATATATCAATGAATAACAGCAAATTATGATATAAAATAGTGATGCAAATTGGACGTATCAACTCCCCCCAAGCTTAGACTTCGCTTGTCCCCAAGCGAAACTGAGCTCAGTAAACAAGACCACATGTTTATGGAGTGAAGAGTCGATCAATAAAATACGGACAAGAAGCATCATATTAATTCACACAAGACATAATAGTAAACAACTTCTTCATATAACTCAACTTGAAACAAGTATAAGGTAATCACAAATAGAGATGCATAAGAAATCATAATTGGTGATGGCAAACTTTGTTCTTGGTCAGAGAACAGTTAACAGATTATACTTATCTATCGAGCAGCGCTCTCATATTAAAGCTTATGTGGCTCATCTTGCATACTCAATCATAATGATCATGGATAACTTTCGAAGCTATATTCATTCAGGTAAAACTTGTACTAAACAAGAAAGAATAAAAGACATGATGAAGCAAATCACAATATAATGGTTCGATCACAACAACTCAAATGCTTGCTTGAGATGGAGGGAAATAGGTTTACTGACTCAACATAAAGTAAAAGATAGGCCCTTCGCAGAGGGAAGCAGGGATCAAATCATGTGCTAGAGCTTTTTCAGTTTTGAAATCATATAAAGACGATAAAAGTAACATTTTGAGAGGTGTTTGTTATTGTCAACGACTGGTAGCGGGTACTCTAACCCCCTTGCCAGGCAAACTCTCAAAGAGCGGCTCCCATTTATTTTACTTTTGGGTGACACTCCTTCCAACCTTTCTTTCACAAACCATGGCTAATCCCTGGTGCCTGCCAACAATCTCATTCCATGAAGGAGTGCCCCCTTTTATTTTATTATGTTGACACTCCTCCCCACCTTTGCTTTCTCAAGCCATGGCTAACCGAATCCTTCGGGTGCCGTCCAACAATCACATACCATGGAGGAGTGTCTATTTTTGTTAATTAATTTGGGACTGGGAATCCATTGCCAGCTCTTTTTGCAAAGTTATTGGATAAGTGGATGAAGCCACTAGTCCATTGGTGAAAGTTGCCCAACAAGATTGAAAGATAAAACACCACATACTTCCTCATGAGCTATAGAACATTGACACAAATAAGGAATAATAAAGTTTTGAATTGTTTAAAGGTAGCACATGAAGTATTTACTTGGAATGGAAAATACCATGTAGTAGGTAGATATGGTGGGCACAAATGGCATAGGTTTGGGTTAAGGTTTGGATGCACGAGAAGTATTCCCTCTCAGTACAGGTCTTTGGCTAGCAAGGTTAAATAGCAAGCACAAGAGTTGAGGGAAACAAACAAATATACATGTGATAGAAACAATCATGCATCTTACTTGTAAGCACAAATAGTTTTAACTTCAGAATACTAAGCTAAGAACTGATAAGAAAGATAATAACATCTTCTACATGTATTTTCTCTATGCTTCTTGAATTCAAAGTGTTGTTGCTATTGACCATTGCTAAGTTTGCCAAAACCAAATAGATTTACTCAATGCTCCCAAAGTGGTACCAATACTAAAATCAAGATCAATCATATAGTAGAAATTGCAAACTAAAATAAGGTGTGCAATATGTAAATGATAAGACTTCTCATAAATATTCCATAACGATAACTCACACCAAGGGATACATAGACAAACTAAAGGAGAGATACTTCCACACCGCAACCTATCTTATACGATAACTTCCCTACTCATGATATGACACTACTTGCTAATAAAAGTAAAAGGTAGTGATAATGTGATACCACTCCCCCAAGCTTGGAACAAACCAAGGGGATGCCAATACCGATGATGAATTACTCCTTTGGCGATGGTGGTGATGAACTCCCGTCATCAAACTTCCAAGGAAGAGGCTCTCCATCAAGAAACGACATCTTGGTCTCGGGAATCCTGAAACTAGCAGCACGGCTTATGTGTTTAAACCTGTTTTCATACTCACAGTTCTGATTATGAACGTCATAAAGTTGAGCTTGGAGTTTGTTGGTGGTGTCGTGAAGTGAGAGGATGTCGCTGATACGTCTCCAACGTATCGATAATTTCTTATGTTCCATGCTACTTTATTGATGATATCTACATGTTTTATACACATTACATGTCGTATTTGTGCATTTTCTGGAACTAACCTATTAACAAGATGCCAAGTGCCAGCTCGTTTTCTGCTGTTTTTTGGTTTCAGAAATCCTAGTAAAATATTCTGAATTGGACGAAATCAACGCCAGTTCCTATTTTGCCCTAAGCATCCGAACACCCGAGAGTCGCGTAGGGCCCTGTGGCCCAGATGACATGGTGGTGCGGCTGGGTGGGCCCGCGCCACCCTATGGTGTCGTCGCCCTTTGACCCCCGCGCCGCCTCTTCATATAAAGCCCCCGCATCGAAACCCCACAGAGAGAGCCACGGACGCGAAACCTTCCAGAGCCGCCGCCATCGCGAAGCCAAGATCCTGGGGACAGGAGTCTCGTTCCGGCCGGAGCGGGAAGTGCCCCGGAAGGCTTCTCCATCGACACCGCTGCCATCTCCACCGCCATCTTCATCACCGCCGCCTCCCATGAGGAGGGAGTAGTTCTCCATCGAGGCTCTGGGCCACCGGTAGCTATGTGGTTAATCTCTCTACTATGTACTTCAATACAATGATCTCATGAGCTGCTTTACATGATTGAGATTCATATGAGTTTTGTATCACTACTATCTATGTGCTACTCTAGCAAAGTTATTAAAGTAGTTCTATTCCTCCTGCACGTGTGTAAAGGTGACAGTGTGTGCACCGTGTTAGTACTTGGTTTATGCTATGATCATGATCTCTTGTAGATTGCGAAGTTAACTATTGCTATGATAATATTGATGTGATCTATTCCTCCTACATATGCATGAAGGTGACAGTGTGCATGCTATGCTAGTACTTGGTTTAGTCTTTTGATCTATCTTACACTAAAGGTTACTTAAACATGAGCATTATTGTGGAGCTTGTTAACTCCGGCATTGAGGGTTCGTGTAATCCTACGCAATGTGTTCATCATCCAACAAAAGTGTAGAGTATGCATTTATCTATTCTGTTATGTGATCAATGTTGAGAGTGTCCACTAGTGAAAGTGTAATCCCTAGGCCTTGTTCCTAAATATGCTATCGCTACTTGTTGTTTTACTAAGCTACTGCCGCATACTACCACCATCAACTACACACCAGCAAGCTATTTTCTGGCACCGTTGCTACTGCTCATATATATTCATACCACCCGTATTTCACTATCTCTTCGCCGAACTAGTGCACCTATTTGGTGTGTTGGACACAAGAGACTTCTTGCTTTGTGGTTGCAGGTTGCATGAGAGGGATATCTTTGACCTCTTCCTCCCCGAGTTCGATAAACCTTGGGTGATCCACTTAAGGGAAAACTTGCTGCTGTTCTACAAACCTCTGCACTTGGAGGCCCAACACTGTCTACAGAAAGGAGGGGGAACGTAGACATCAAGCAATTTTCTGGCGCCGTTGGGAGGAAAGGTAAAAGGTACTCACACTCCGGATCTCGGCTACTAAGCTATTTTTGTTGTAAGTACTCGGCTATTTCCTTTAGACTCTGCAATTGCGACATTTGGTTTCTTGTTTACACTAGTTAGGCATAATGGAAAACAAAAATATGAGAGATCTTTATGAACTTTATCTTGAATTAGGACATGATGTGTTTGAAGAGAGAATTAAAAAACCCATGGAACTTTATATGCATGCTAATGGGAATGTTATTAATATGAATGCTTTGAACACTATTGTTGCTAATGCTATGGAAAATTCTAAGCTTGGGGAAGCTGGCTTTGATGAGCATGATATTTTTAGTCCCCCAAGCATTGAGGAGAAAATTTACTTTGATGATACTTTGCCTCCTATTTATGATGATTATAATGATAGTAGTCTTTTGGTTCCGCCTACTATGGAGGATAAGTTTAATTATGATTACAATATGCCTCCTATATTTGATGATGAAAATAATAATGATAGCTACTTTGTTGAATTTGCTCCCACTACAACTAATAAAATTGATTATGCCTATGTGGGGAGTAATAATTTTATGCATGAGACTCATGATAAGAATGCTTTATGTGATAGTTATATTGTTGAGTTTGTTCATGTTGCTACTGAAAATTATTATGAGAGAGGAAAATATGGTTGTAGAAATTTTCATGTTACTAAAACACGTCTCTATATGCTGAAATTTTTGAAGTTACACTTGTTTTATCTTCCTATGCTTGTTACTTTGCTCTTCATGAACTTGTTTATTTACAAGATTCCTATGCATAGGAAGCATGTTAGACTTAAATGTGTTTTGAATTTGCTTCTTGATGCTCTCTTTTGCTTCAACTTTTATTTCTTGCGAGTGCATCATTAAAACTGCTGAGCCCATCTTAATGGCTATAAAGAAAGAACTTTGGGAGATAACCCATGTGTTTTTTACTACAGTACTTTGTTTTATATTTGTGTCTTGGAAGTTGTTTACTACTGTAGCAACCTCTCCTTATCATGTTTTTGTGTAAAGTCTCTATGGTAAAGTTGATGCTAGATTTGGATTGCTGCGCAGAAACAGAATTGCTGTATGTCACGAATCTGGATCTAATTCTCTGTAGGTAACTCAGAAAATTATGCCAATTTACGTGAGTGATCCACAGATATGTACGCAACTTTCATTAGTTTTGAGTTTTTCCGTTTGAGCAAGTCTGGTGCCATTTTAAAATTCGTCTTTACGGACTGTTCTGTTTTTGACAGATTCTGCCTTTTATTTCGCATTGCTTCTTTCGCTGTGTTGGGTGGATTTCTTTGTTCCATTACCTTCCAGTAGCTTTGAGCAATGTCCAGAAGTGTAAAGAATGATTGTGTCACCTCTGAACATGTGAATTTTTGATTATGCACTAACCCTCTAATGAGTTTGCTTAAAGTTTGGTGTGGAAGAAGTTTTCAAGGGTCAAGAGAGGAGGATGATATACTATGATCAAGAAGAGTGAAGAGTCTAAGCTTGGGGATGCCCCAGTGGTTCATCCCTGCATATTTCAAGAAGACTCAAGCATCTAAGCTTGGGGATGCCCAAGGCATCCCCTTGTTCATCGACAAATTATCAGGTTCCTTCTCTTGAAACTATATTTTTATTCGGTCACATCTTATGTACTTTACTTGGAGCGTCTGTTTGTTTTTATTTTTGTTTATGTTTGAATAAGTTCATCCTTGTGTGGGAGAGAGACACGCTCCGCTGGTTCGTATGAACACATGTGTTCTTAGCTCATAATATTCATGGCGAAGTTTCCTCTTCGTTAAATTGTTATATGGTTGGAATTGGAAAATGCTACATGTAGTAATTGCTATAATGTCTTGGGTAATGTGATACTTGGCAATTGTTGTGCTCATGTTTAAGCTCTTGCATCATATACTTTGCACCTATTAGTGAAGAAATACATAGAGCATGCTAAAATTTGGTTTGCATAATTGGTCTCTCTAAGGTCTAGATAATTTCTAGTATTGAGTTTGAACAACAAGGAAGACGGTGTAGAGTCTTATAATGTTTACAATATGTCTTTTATGTGAGTTTTGCTGCACCGTTCATCCTTGTGTTTGTTTCAAATAAACCTTGCTAGCCTAAACCTTGTATCGAGAGGGAATACTTCTCATGCATCCAAAATCCTTGAGCCAACCACTATGCCATTTGTGTCCACCATACCTACCTACTACATGGTATTTCTCCGCCATTCCAAAGTAAATTGCTTGAGTGCTACCTTTAAATTTCCATCATTCACCTTTGCAATATATAGCTCATGGGACAAAATAGCCTTAAAAACTATTGTGGTATTGAATATGTACTTATGCATTTTATCTCTTATTAAGTTGCTTGTTGTGCGATAACCATGCTTCTGGGGACGCCATCAACTATTCTTTGTTGAATATCATGTGAGTTGCTATGCATGTTCGTCTTGTCTGAAGTAAGGGAGATCTACCACCATATGGTTAAGCATGCATATTGTTAGAGAAGAACATTGGGCCGCTAACTAAAGCCATGAATCATGGTGGAAGTTTCAGTTTTGGACACATATCCTCAATCTCCAGTGAGAATAATAATTGTTGTTACATGCTTATGCATTAAAGAGGAGTCCATTATCTGTTGTCCATGTTGTCCCGGTATGGGTGTCTAAGTTGAAGAATGATCAAAAGCGAGAAATCCAATGCGAACTTTCTCCTTAGACCCTTGTACAGGCGGCATGGAGGTACCCCATTGTGACACTTGGTTAAAACATGTGCATTGTGATGATCCGGTAGTCCAAGCTAAGTAGGACAAGGTGCGGGCACTATTAGTATATTATGCATGAGGCTTGCAACTTGTAAGATATAATTTACATAACTCATATGCTTTATTACTACCGTTGACAAAATTGTTTCATGTTTTCAAAATAAAAGCTCTAGCACAAATATAGCAATCGATGCTTTCCTCTTTGAAGGACCATTCTTTTACCTTTATGTTGAGTCAGTTCACCTATTTCTCTCCACCCCAAGAAGCAAACACTTGTGTGAACTGTGCATTGATTCCTACATACTTGCATATTGCACTTGTTATATTACTCTATGTTGACAATTATCCATGAGATATACATGTTATAAGTTGAAAGCAACCGCTGAAACTTCATCTTCCTTTGTGTTGCTTCAATGCCTCTACTTTGAATTATTGCTTTATGAGTTAACTCTTATGCAAGACTTATTGATGCCTGTCTTGAAAGTGCTATTCATGAAAAGTCTTTGCTTTATGATTCATTTGTTTACTCATGTCATTACCATTGTTTTGATCGCTGCATTCATTACATATGTTTACAATATGATCAAGTTTATGATGGCATGTCACTTAAGAAATTATCTTTGTTATCGTTTTACCTGCTCGGGACGAGCAGAACTAAGCTTGGGGATGCCGATACGTCTCCAACGTATCGATAATTTCTTATGTTCCATGCTACTTTATTGATGATATCTACATGTTTTATACACATTACATGTCGTATTTGTGCATTTTCTGGAACTAACCTATTAACAAGATGCCGAAGTGCCAGCTTTTCTGCTGTTTTTGGTTTCAGAAATCCTAGTAACGAAATATTCTCGAATTGGACGAAATCAACGCCCTGTTCCTATTTTGCCCGGAAGCATCCAGAACACCCGAGAGCCGCAGAGGGGGGCCGTGGGCCCAGATGACATGGTGGCGCGGCCAGGGCTGGGCCCGCGCCACCCTATGGTGTCGTCGCCCCTTTGACCCCCTGCGCCGCCTCTTCGCCTATATAAAGCCCCCGCATCGAAAACCTTACACAGAGAGCCACGTACGCGAAACCTTCCGAGCCGCCGCCATCGCGAAGCCAAGATCCGGGGACAGGAGTCTCTGTTCCGGCACTCGCCGGACGGGGAAGTGCCCCCGGAAGGCTTCTCCATCGACACCGCTGCCATCTCCACCGCCATCTTCATCACCGCTGCTGCTCCCATGAGGAGGGAGTAGTTCTCCATCGAGGCTCGGGGCTGTACCGGTAGCTATGTGGTTAATCTCTCTACTATGTACTTCAATACAATGATCTCATGAGCTGCTTTACATGATTGAGATTCATATGAGTTTTGTATCACTACTATCTATGTGCTACTCTAGCAAAGTTATTAAAGTAGTTCTATTCCTCCTGCACGTGTGTAAAGGTGACAGTGTGTGCACCGTGTTAGTACTTGGTTTATGCTATGATCATGATCTCTTGTAGATTGCGAAGTTAACTATTGCTATGATAATATTGATGTGATCTATTCCTCCTACATATGCATGAAGGTGACAGTGTGCATGCTATGCTAGTACTTGGTTTAGTCTTTTGATCTATCTTACACTAAAGGTTACTTAAACATGAGCATTATTGTGGAGCTTGTTAACTCCGGCATTGAGGGTTCGTGTAATCCTACGCAATGTGTTCATCATCCAACAAAAGTGTAGAGTATGCATTTATCTATCCTGTTATGTGATCAATGTTGAGAGTGTCCACTAGTGAAAGTGTAATCCCTAGGCCTTGTTCCTAAATATCGCTATCGCTACTTGTTTACTGTTTTACTTACTACTCTGCAATACTACCACCATCAACTACACACCAGCAAGCTATTTTCTGGCACCGTTGCTACTGTTCATATATATTCATACCACCTGTATTTCACTATCTCTTCGCCGAACTAGTGCACCTATTTGGTGTGTTGGGGACACAAGAGACTTCTTGCTTTGTGGTTGCAGTGGTTGCATGAGAGGGATATCTTTGACCTCTTCCTCCCTGAGTTCGATAAACCTTGGGTGATCCACTTAAGGGAAAACTTGCTGCTGTTCTACAAACCTCTGCACTTGGAGGCCCAACATGTTCAGGTGGTGGGAACGTAGACAGGGCCGCCCCAAAGCTTTGCAGTTTCCTTCTCATGTTCAGCAATGAGTTCAGACACAATCCTGTGGAAGATATCCACCTCACGCTCAGCCATCTTCTTGTATTTGAAAACCTCTTGTTCTAGCTTCTCCATCCTGTCTTCCAAGCTTCCTTCTCCTTTAGGACCCTGAACATCCTTGATCTGCAGTTCTCCTTCAACGAGCAGCAACTCCTTGGGGTGCATCCTCAGCTCCTCCATGTACAAGTTGCCAACATCCTTGCAGGAGCTGTCCTTCGGAGTTTCCGACGAAGACATGATGGCTCTAGATCCGAAGCAAATCCTGGCAGAAACAGCTCGAAACAAAACACGTCGAGAAAACGATATACGGACCTCCAGGGGTCCGGGGGATTATATAATAAAAATTTTCTAACAAACGGAAAGTACCAGTCGAACCGAGTCGGAAAGGGGCGATGAGGCGGCAGACCATAGGTCGGCGCGGGCCCAGGTCAGGCCGCGCCGCCTATGGTGGCACCCCCTCGTGCGTTCTTTCCACTCCGTTTCGAACTCGTAATTTTTCATATTTTCCAAAAACAGCAAAAATATTGTTCGGAAAGTAAATTGCGAACTTTTCATTACCAGTACTGTTACCTATTCAAAGTCGAGTTCTGGCGGACTGTCAATTTGTCCTTTGATGAAGGCCTCCGGTGTTTCCACTTGAATAATATCAACATCAACATTATAAGAATCACCCGAGATATAATGCTTGAGTCTTTGTCCATTCACCACTTGCGTAGCATTGCCTTGGAGAGAGCTAATTTTAATTGCTCCTGAACGATACACCTCCTCGACAACATATGGTCCTTCCCATTTTGAGAGTAATTTCCCTGCAAAAAGTCTGAGACGAGACCGATACAATAGGACTTTGTCCCCAACATTAAATTCTCTTTTAATAATCCTTCTATCATGCCACTTCTTAACTTTCTCTTTAAAGAGTTTAGCATTTTCATAAGCTTCACTTCTCCATTCATCTAGTGAACTTAATTGCAGCAACCTTTTATTACCGGCTAGTTTAGGATCTTTATTTAGTTCTCTAACAGCCCAATAAGCTTTGTGCTCTAATTCTAAAGGTAAATGACAAGCTTTTCCATAAACCATTTTATAAGGTGACATTCCCATGGGATTTTTATAAGCAGTTCTATAAGCCCATAGTGCATCCTTCAATTTACTAGCCCAATTCTTTCTAGATTTATTAACGGTCTTTCCCAAAATAGATTTAATTTCTCTATTTGATAATTCTACTTGACCACTAGTTTGAGGATGATAAGCGGAAGCAATTCTATGATTAATTCCATACCTAGCAAGAGTTTTTCTAAAACCTCCATGAATAAAATGAGAACCTCCATCAGTCATAATATATCTAGGTACTCCAAATCTAGGAAAAATAATATCTAAAAGCATTTTTAAAGAAGTCTCACCATCAGCACTTTTTGTAGGTATGGCTTCCACCCATTTAGTAACATAATCAACACAACAAGTATATGAGTGTTACCTTCTGAAGAAGGGAAAGGTCCCATGAAGTCGAATCCCCAACAATCGAATGGTTCAATGACAAGAGTATAATTCATAGGCATTTCATTACGTCTGGAGATATTACCAACCCTTTGACATTCATCACAAGATAAAATAAACTTCCTTGCATCTTTGAAGAGAGTTGGCCAATAAAAACCTGATTGTAGAACCTTTTGCGCGGTTCTATCTCTCCAGCGTGATGTCCTCCATAAGCACTACCATGACATTTACTCAATATCTCTTGTTGTTCATGTTCGGGAACACATCTTCGCATAATACCATCCACTCCTTCTTTATATAAGTGTGGGTCATCCCAAAAATAATGCCTCAAGTCATAAAAGAATTTCCTCCTTTGCTGAGCTGAAAAGGTTGGAGGCAAATACTTCGAAACAATAAAGTTAGCATAATCAGCATACCAAGGGCTATCTCGCGAGCTCACCTTTATTACAGCCAATTGTTCATTTGGAAAACTATCATTAACAGGAACAGGATCATAAGCAATATTTTCCAATCTAGATAAATTATCAGCAACAGGATTATCAGCACCTTTTCTATCTATAATATGTAAATCAAATTCTTGCAACAGAAGTACCCATCTAATAAGCCTTGGCTTAGCATCTTTCTTTGTCATAAGGTATCTAATTGCAGCATGATCAGTATGAATTGTAACTTTTGAATCAACAATATAAGATCTAAATTTATCACAAGCAAAGACTACAGCTAATAATTCTTTTTCAGTTGTAGCATAATTTCTTTGAGCAGCATCAAGAGTCTTGCTAGCATAATGAATAACATTTAATTTCTTATCTACTCGCTGTCCAAGAACAGCGCCTACAGCAAAATCACTAGCATCACACATAATTTCAAATGGTAAATTCCAATCAGGAGGTTCAACTATAGGAGCAGTTGTTAAGGCTTTCTTTAGAGTTTCAAAAGCTTCCTTACAATCATCATCAAAAACAAAAGGTACATCTTTTTGAAGAAGATTAGTAAGAGGCTTTGAAATCTTGGAGAAATCTTTAATAAATCTCCTATAAAACCCAGCATGACCAAGAACACTACGAATACCTTTAACATCCCTTGGATAGGGCATCTTCTCAATTGCTTCAACTTTAGCTCTATCAACTTCAATACCTCTTTCGGAAATTTTGTGTCCCAATACAATTCCTTCATTAACCATAAAGTGGCATTTCTCCCAATTAAGAACAAGGTTAGTTTCTTCACATCTCTGCAAAACTTTATCGAGGTTTCGCAAGCAATTATCGAAAGAATTACCATAGACAGAGAAATCATCCATGAATACCTCTACAATACTTTCGCAAAAACCATGAAAAATAGCAGACATGCATCTTTGAAAAGTAGCAGGAGCATTACATAAACCAAAAGGCATACGCCTATAAGCATAAGTTCCATAGGGACAAGTGAAAGTGGTTTTCTCTTGATCTTTAGCTTTAACAGCAATTTGTGAAAACCCAGAATAACCATCAAGAAAGCAAAAATGAGTATTTTTAGACAATCTTTCTAGCATTTGATCAATAAATGGCAAAGGGTAATGATCTTTCTTAGTAACTTTGTTAACTTTTCGAAAATCAATGCACATTATATACCCTACAACTACTCTTTGGGGTATGAGCTCATCATTATCATTAGGCACAACAGTCATTCCTCCTTTCTTAGGAACACAATGCACAGGACTAACCCATCTACTATCAGCAATAGGATATATAATACCAGCTTCAAGAAGTCGTTACCTCATTTCTTACCACATCCTTCATCTTGGGAATTAGACGACGCTGAGGTTCAACAACAGGCTTTGCATCATCTTCCATATTAATGGCGTGTTGGCAAATAGAGGGAGAAATCCCCTTCAAGTCATCAAGAGTATAGCCAATAGCTCCTCGGTGTTTCTTCAATATTTGCAATAATCTTTCTTCTTCAAACTCTGTAAGTTTAGAACTAATAATAACAGGATATATTTTCTTATCATCAATATGAGCATATTTAAGATTATCAGGCAAAGGCTTTAAATCAAAAACAGGATCTTCCTTGGGTGGCGGTGTTGTACCCAAATCTTCCACCGGTAAATCATGCTTGAGAATAGGTTGACGAAGAAATATCTCCTCAAGCTCATCTCTTTCTTTCCTGAAAACTTCACTCTCGCTATTCTCCAAATGTTGCTGCAAAGGATTATTAGGAACAAGAACAATAGATGCACACTGCTCCATTTTAAAATCATCACTAGGCAAATCAGCTTTATAAGGAGTTTTAGTAAATTTAGAGAAATTAAACTCATAAGATTCACCAGCAAATTTAGTCAAAATTTTCTCTTTCTTGCAATCTATAATAGCTCCACAAGTATTTAGAAAAGGTCTACCAAAAATGATAGGACAATAATCACTAGCAGCAGAACCAAGTACCAAAAAGTCAGCAGGATATTTAATCTTACCACATAGAACTTCCACATCTCGAACAATACCAATTGGAGAAATAGTTTCTCTATTAGCTAGCTGAATAACCACATCAATATCTTCAAGTTCACAAGAACCAATTTCGTGCATATCTCCGTGTAAAGCTCATAAGGAATAGCACTAACACTTGCACCAATATCACATAAACCATAATAGCAATGATCACCAATTCTAACAGATAGCATAGGAACACTAACTTGTTTGGATTTATTAGGATGTGAAACAATATTAGAAGCATCTTCACAGAAAATAATTTGACCATCCTCTACATTTTCAGTCACAAGATCTTTAACTATTGCAACAGCAGGTTCAACTTTTATTTGTTCTTCAGGTTCTATAGGTTTCTTTTCACTTTTATGAACCGCACTATTTATAACAGAGTACTCCTTCATTTTAGCAGGGAAAGGAGTTTTTTCAATATAAGCTTCAGGAATAACACGATCAGCAGTTTCAACTACAACACATTTATTAATAGATGAATCAATTTTATCTTTATACGGTTCATGATACTTATCAAAATTCTTCTTAGGCAATTCATAATGAGAAGCAAAAGCTTTATAAAGATTTGCAGCAACTTGAGAATCAAGACCATATGTAGCACTCATATTACGAAATTTATCAGTATCCATAAAAGCTTCAATGCATTTATAATCATAAATTATACCTGATTCTCTATCCTTGTCGTTCTCCCATCCTTCAGTATTTTCTTGGATCCGATCAAGAAGGTCCCTTTTAAACTCTTCTTTGTTGCGTGTAAATGATCCAGAACAAGAAGTATCCAGCAAGGTCTTGTCTTGAAAAGAAAGTCTTGCATAGAAATTATCAATAATAACATTACCAGGAAGCTCATGAATGGGGCATTTGAGCATTAAAGACTTCAATCTCCCCAAGCTTGGGCAATACTTTCTCCATCATGAGGCCAAAAATTATATATGCGATTCCGATCTTTGTGAATCTCACTTGGAGGATAGAACTTAGAATAAAACCGGGGCACAATATCATCCCATTCAAGAGAATCCCCATTATCCAGTAATTTATACCAATGCGCCGCTTTACCAGACAGCGATAAAGAGAATAGTTTCTTCCTCACTTCATTCATAGCAATACCTGCACATTTGAATAACCCGCATAATTCATGCAAAAACAGTAAATGATCACCAGGATGAACAGTTCCATCCCCTTCATAGCGGTTATCCATAACACGTTCAATAATTTTCATAGGTATTTTATATGGTATCTCTTCCTCACCTGGCGCCTCATCCACTACCGTTGCAGTAGTAGTAGATTTCCCAAATAGAAATTGAAGAGAAGATCTCTCCATAATGACTTATAGCAGCAGGCAGAAATAAAATCAGCACAACAGTGAAGGTTTTCCTTACCAATTCCACTTACCAATAGCGCTTCACTCCCGGCAACGGCGCCAGAAAATAGTCTTGATGACCCACAAGTATAGGGGTGTATCGTAGTATCTTCGATAAGTAAGAATGTCGATCCCAACGAGGAGCATAAGGTGTTGACAAGTAGTTTCGATGAAGGATTCACTGTAAATGCTCACAAACAAGTATCCGGGGGTTTTGATGTAAGATGAATAAAGTACGAGTAAGTAAAGTGCGAGAGAAATAATTGCAGCGAGTGGCCCAATCCTTTTTAGCACAAAGGACAAGCCGGTTTGTTTACTTATAATGACCAAACGTTCTTGAGGACACACGGGAATTTAGTCTAGTGCTTTCGCTTCATGCGGCTAAATAATCTTCATTGTTTTGATAAGTGTTGTGTGGGTGAACCTATGCTAATGTACCGCCCTTCCTAGGACTAATACATACTTGTGATTATACCCCTTGCAAGCATCCGCAACTACAAGAAAGTAATTAAGATAAATCTAACCACAGCCTTAAACTCTGAGATCCTGCGATCCCTCCTGCATCGATATACTAACGGGGGTTTAGGTTTCTGTCACTCCGGCAACCCCGCAATTAGCAAACGAGTACAAGATGTATTCCCCTAGGCCCATAAATGGTGAAGTATCATGTAGTCGACGTTCACATGACACCACTAGAAGAATAACACCACAACTTAAATATCATAACATTGAATATTACTCAACCATAATTCACTACTAACATTTAGACTTCACCCATGTCCTCAAGAACTAAACGAACTACTCACAAGACATCATATGGAACATGATCAGAGGTGATATGATGATGAATAACAATCTGAACATAAACCTTGGTTCAATGGTTTCACTCAATAGCATCAATAACAAGTATAAATCAGACCGGGAGAGTTTCCCCTATCAAACGATCAAGATCAAACCCAAATTGCTACAGCGGTGACGATGTCCAGCGGTGATGGCGGTGATGATGATGAAGATGATGGTGATGGTGATGGAGATGATGTCCAACGATGGCGGTGACGATGGCGTCGATTCCCCCTTCTAGGAATTTCCTGGGCGATTCCCGCCCGCCGAGAGCTCTTTTCTCTCTGGTGTTCTCCGCCCCGCAGAGGCGGCTGTAACCCTTCGTGAGGATTCCTCTGTGGCTTAGGTCTTCGGGACGAAGGGTTTCGCGAAGAAAAGGAGGCGAAAGGGGTCGTGGGCCCCCCAAACCACATGGCGGCGCGGCCAGGGCATGGGCCGCGCCCTAGGGTGTGGGCCCACCCTGGGTCCTCCTGGCCCTCCTTCTGGCTTCCTTCGTCATCTTGAAAAATAGGATTTTTGGTATAATTTCCTTCCACAGTTGATCTTCCGAAATATTGCATCCTGACGGTGCTTTTTCCAGCAGAATCCTGGCTCCGGTGCGCAATCTCCAAATAATCATGAAACATGCAAAATAGATGAAATAACATAAGTATTGTGTCCCAATATGAAATATATCAATGAATAACAACAAATTATGATATAAAATAGTGATGCAAAATGGACGTATCAGACATCCCAAAAGAGGAGGATATCACCAGCAGCCCATTAAAATGGTGGACGGCACAGAGAAAAAAATAACAAGACGCCTTGGTCCCACAAGTATCAGTTGGTCCTACATGTCAGTTAGTTCAAGCCAGTTGCTTCTAGTGACACGTGTGAGGCGCGTGGGACCCGAAAAGGGACACATAGGCAAAATGGATGACATGGCAGCCAAACACATACCATTGTATTGAGCCAAATGCCAATGACGCTATTGATTTGTCGCAATCGGCAGTGGAAAAACGTCGTAGGCCACTTAATTTTGCTAATGACGTTTTGACCTAAATTGCCAATGACGTTTTTGCCCAATAACGTCACGATTTTCTAGGGTTTTGCCCCAAGTGGCCAACGACGGTCAAAGCTAGGAACGTCATAAAGCTATGACATTTTGATTTCATCATAAAAACGTCATATTATGGCAATAGTCCCCTGCCGCGACGTGCAACCCTCCTCTGCCGGCGCTGCCCCCGCACGGCGACGACGACAACGACGCCGCCGGGACGCCTCAAGCGTGCGGGAGCACCTCCGAGGCGGCGGTCGTCGAAGTGGCGGCGGTCGTCGTCGCCTAGGAAGACCGGCGAGCAAAAACCCTCCGCCGGCTACATTAGCTCCCCGGTGACAGTATAGTCACTCCGGGGACTAATTCTAGTTTAATTTAGGTGCCTAGATCGTAATGTACGTGCAATATGCATGTATTTTGCCTAGTATTGTACAAATTATGAACGAATTTAGCTTCATTCGATGAAATAGAGTGCGAACACAAATTTTGGTTTCCCGCGACGTTTGATTTCATCAAGTTCGGTTCACCTTTTCGGTTTCTGTTCTGCGCCATCGCTAAATCGGCAACCAAATTGTTTTTCGGGAGACTGAACTCGCTTTTTCAGTTCCGATAAATAGGGGCTCTGTTAGAGTTGCTCTTGGGCTGGCTCTCCATTAATTTGGTATTTATCAAAAGAAACATGCATTGCTATCAACAATTTTTGTAGGAGCTATAACTAGGTTTGAGAGGTGCACTAACGGTTCTATGGACGAACATAACCAGATCCATGTCATG
This sequence comes from Lolium multiflorum, assembly GCA_030979885.1. NCBI lineage: Eukaryota > Viridiplantae > Streptophyta > Magnoliopsida > Poales > Poaceae > Lolium > Lolium multiflorum. Next base: position 274,328,887 of record CM061750.1, on the reverse strand, counting down.
CCCAATGATCCATCCAACAGTTGGTGATCTTTTAGCCGAGGCTTGTTGCGGCCTTATTAATTTATAAAATCTATTAATAAAAATAATGTTTTATAGGCTATAATTACAAAAATAAAAAAAATCGATCAGCCTATTTCACTCGCTGCTACTACGGAAACGCTTTTGCTTTCTTTTTCTCCGGCTACTAAGATGTTTTAGTTCGCCAGGTTATCTCCTGCCTGCTCATGGAGGCCTGCCGGGCTTGGATGTGTATTAAAGAAAGGAAATGTAGGCCTGCACTTTGGGCCATCGTACCGTTCAATGGGCCTATTCGCAGTGCTTTGCGGGTCCACCCTACAGCTACAGGTCTCCTCTTCTACCTTTCCACTCTTGCTCCATCTTCACACAGTTTACCCCGCCCGCCGGTCTCCTCCCCAGATCCAGCCATCACCATGGCGATCTCTCCCCACCACCTCCTTCTCCTCCTCCTCGCCGCGGCCGCCGCTTCCGCCGGCGCCAACAACCTGGTTGGAGAGCTCGAGTCCCTGCGCTCCCGCTCCCCTTCCGGCGTGATCCACCTCACCGATACCTCCGTCACGCGCTTCCTCTCATCGTCCACGCGCCCCTACTCCGTCCTCGTCTTCTTCGACGCCACATCGCTCCACTCCAAGTCCGACCTGCACCTCCCCCAGCTCCGCCGCGAGTTCGCGCTCCTCTCCGCCGCCTTCCAGGCCAACAACCCGGCCTCCTCCGACCTCTTCTTCGCCGACATCGAGTTCTCCGAGTCGCAGCACTCCTTCTCCCAGTTCGGCGTCAACTCCCTCCCCCACGTCCGCCTCATCCGCCCCCACCACTCCCGCCTCGCCGACTCCGAGCACATGGACCAGTCCCACTTCTCCCGCCTCGCCGACTCCATGGTCGACTTCGTCGAGGCCCGCACCGGCCTCCAGGTCGGCCCCATCACCCGCCCGCCCCTCGTCTCCCGCAACCAGATCATCCTCCTCGTCCTCATGTTCCTCGCCTCCATCCCGTTCGTGATCAAGAGGATCTTACAAGGGGACACCCTGCTCCATGACCGCCGCGTCTGGATGGCTGGGGCGCTCTTCGTCTACTTCTTCAGCGTGTCGGGTGGGATGTACGGGATCATCAGGCATACGCCCATGTTCATCACGGACCGGGCCGATCCAAACAAGCTCGTCTTCTTCTACCAGGGTTCAGGGATGCAGCTCGGGGCAGAGGGGTTTGCGGTCGGCTCCCTGTACACCCTCGTGGGACTGATGATAGCTGTCGTCACGCACTTGCTGGTCAAGGTGGAGAGCCTGCAGACGCAGCGATTTGCAATGGTGGCTGTCATGATAGTCGGATGGTGGGCGGTCAGGAAGGTCATTTTCTTGGATAACTGGAAGACTGGATATAGCATTCATACCTTCTGGCCTAGTAGCTGGAGGTAAAATGCTGCCCTCAACAAGCGGTCATGCTTCTTTCCTTTGCTTCCACAGGTATGTAATAATGTCTCTCCCTTTTCCATTCTCTACCTGGCCTTTTGGTGACATGTGCAGTTATATTTGAGCAACGCATGTACGAATATGAATTTTCAAAGTCGAGTCATGTAATTAACAGTTCAGAAATTGTTATTGTACCCAATTTTGGCAAATGTGATTTCTCATGAACTTACTAAAACCCAAAAACATCAAATATGTCTAGCAACACCTGCTGTTTTTTTTCTTCTCATAGTCAAATTTGGGGCGCATCCATCAACTTTATCCCATAATTCTAAAGATTAAAGTATGTTGTATCGGAATATTGTTCTACATTTGGTGTTCTTTCTGGAGGTTGTTATCTGAACACTTGAGAGCAGAAAATATTTGATGGCACCTCAATGAATTTGTAGCAGTGTTTTCTCTTATAATTCACATAGCTACTAATCCCAAAGGACAGATAACTAGTGTTAAGCTTCTTTTCTCCTCTTTTGGTTTCTCTCTGTGAATGCTCATATGCTCCCTTGGTATCGCAATACATGTTATTTTAGAATCTGCAGAGTTGGACATTTTAAGGCATGTCCACTAATATTGAAAAATCTATCAAGTATCAGCATCTACAACAACAAATTGGCAACTCTGGGTTCATCATGGTAGATACTTCCATATTGTATTCCCTCCGTTCACTATCATAAAATGTTTTAGATATTTTCATATGGACTAGTTTCAAACCGAAATGAGTGAACCTACACACTGAAACGCGTCTAGATACATTCATTTTCGAAAAAACCTAAAACATTTTATAATAGTGAACGGAAGGAGTAATTTTATTTTCATTTGAAGATGTTTTCATGGTGAATGATGATAAAGTGTAACATTTGAAGTCCATGAAACTTGTCAATTTCTAAAAGTGGCATGTATTGTGACATGTAGGGAGTTCTATCGTCCTTTTATTACCTCCATACTTCCATAGGTATTATCTTTTGATACCAGTGTACATATCATTACTAAGAAAAAATCGTTTTGATAATTGGCATGTGCTGGAACATCCCATATTATGGGACAGAGGGATTGCATTGCACCGTGACATATTATTTCTTGTCACAAGGTGCCGTTTTTTTGCTTTTGCTCCCGATATTTGATGCTTTGCGTTTAGAACAATTGGTCATCTTGAATAAGTTAGCCTGCCGTATCATTGTTATGTTGGTTCTTCGCAGAAGCCCATTAAGTTTCCTTGTACTTTGGGTAGTGTAATCTGTTATTGGTTCCCTTAGTTGAATCATGAGGCAATGAGGCATGCTCTTTCTAAGCAAAACTTTATGATTAAGACACTTTATTGACGGCTAATTTGAAATTTATATGCGTTATTTAATCGTAGTCTGAATATATGGATCATAAACCACATCGTAACAGTGAGACAACAAGCTTGGATAGTATCTGTTAAAACGGTTCAATCGTGTTAGTACTCCAGTTGGTACATTTGTTTTAAAACAATCTTTGGCTAGATTCATCTCATGTACAATTCGCCCTTTGCCCTGCAATGTGAATACACCACATGTGCTTCATTTGTTTTAAAAGATTTATGTTTTATCTAAAATTCGAAATGTCTTCTATAAGAGGAAGAATTCATGAACTACAAATTCTTAAAGGGTTTAGAATTGATGATATTATTTAAACAATGATATCGGTGATATGAATATGTCATTAGTAAACTGATCCTGAAAAATATTGAAAATTCTGTAATTTTTTAGTGTTTACCAATACATGACACAGATTTATGGTTAAAATGTATTTAGAGTCAGTGCAAAAGTCTGAAAGACATTTACTATTGTTCTGGACGGAGTATCTCTGTGTTTAGTGCCATTGATTTGAGTAGTTGCACTGTTACTTCTCTTTTTTTTTATCTTTTATGGTGTTTAACATATTGTTGTATGTTGGGACCAAGAAGCATAACATTTTGAGGCTTGGTGCAGTCGTTTTATTGGATATATGTGGGAATAAATGGATCGACACATTTCCAAATACCTGGTACATGATTGATGCACATTATCCCATTCCCATGTCTAGTCTAAGAGCTATGGAAAGCCCCATAAGAATGCCTGTTATGTTCTTATTTATGGACTCTCTCCGTTTAACAATGAGTCTAAGGCTCCAATCCCCACCGTGCATGCAGAACAAGGATGTACGAAATTCATGAGATAGTTAAATGACGTGACCACAGATACCATAGTTAAATCATATATTTCCTCTGTCCCAAAATAAGTGACTCGGTTTTATTGGATATATGTGGGAATAAATGGCTCGACACATTTCCAAATACCTGGTACATGATTAATGCACATTATCCCATTCCCATGTCTAGTCTAAGACCTATGGAAAGCCCCATAAGAATGCTGTTATGCTCCAATCCCCACCGTGCATGCAGAACAAGGATGTACCGAATTCATGAGATAGTTAAATGATGTGACCACAGATACCATAGTCAAATCATATATCTCCGTTTAACATGTCATTTAAAAGAAAGAAAATCGAAAGTAGACTTCACTCTAAATTTAGTATGCCTTACCTTAGCCAATGCGTATTGTATGTATACCTACTCGTTATTTTATTTCACATCATCTAGTATATTGACAGCCAGTGAAGAGTTTTCTAACTGGGATGACTGTTAATTTCTTTTATTACTGGTTTGTGCCTGTGTTGGCATTATAATTTTGTTAGATGTTTTACAAAAAAACAAATCTGAGGGCATATCTAACAATTTCTATTCATTATGATGAGTGACATTGTAGTTTACCCAGCAAAAACTTGAATCAGAAAGAGTAGCTAAGTATCCTGGTGGCACATGAAGATTACTGGACTCCTATAGAACACTGGTGTTAGCCAATATTTAGCAGTATTTCAAAGCAAGTAATTGTATGTCTTAAAGCTGCCTCTTCTTCACTGATGAGTGCTCTGCTCAGCTTGTATGTTACTTTAGTTCATACCGGATAGGTAACAATGTCATGTTGAGAATTCAAGTTCTAGACTGCAGTTAACACTTCAGATGTATTTTATAATTCCGTGAAAGCGAGCTAGAATACAGGTCCATTAATACAAAGCATAGTTATTCTGTTTGTTACTGTATCTACAAAAGTTTATTTGTAAAATATTGTAACGTCTGCTTGTTTTTTATTTCAGGATGTGGAGCCATCCAGAACGAGCATGGTGAGATGAGCATCATTTTGATTGTGACACCGTACCAAGTTTAAGATTTGAACTCTTGATGCTGTATTGTGGAATATAGAGAACCATGACATTTTATTATAGTTATGCAGAGGACTTAACTTACTGCTTTGCTTCAGCAATGGTAAATCTTCGTTGGTATCTCTTCTCAGGCAGTAACACAGATTGAATAATACAGTGGAAGATATTAGCCATGTGTTTCGCCTGGATTTATAGTATTTGAGGCGTGTATTAGCCAGAAAAAAATGGAAACCGTGGTCTGACATCTTTGCTCGTCAAGGGACGCTATGTACCAACGTGTTGCAGATCTCTTCTATTCACAATACCTTTTTGTTATCGATTGTATCAGACGCCACCCACACAATAGAGAAAGATGGAGCCCTGCCGTGGTGAATGCTAGAGCCTGATGGCGGCGAAGCAAGGACACACAATCCCATTTGGTGGCCGTGTTGGCACGTTGCATCCTGAACCGACGAAACTTCCGAATCTGATAAAAACTGAACCTTCCCCACCGTCACTTCTGGCCAGCTTCCGGTCAGGCCAGGCGTGGAAGGTTCGTTCCAAGTCAGGCCTCGGGTATGGTGCTCGTGCAACAGGTCAAGTCCAACTCCTTTTATGGACACCAGACCAAAATGATGGCCAACTTTGATTTGGCATAGAGAACAGAAATCGCGTGAATAGTATGAAAAAAATACTACTACTAGTTACACAACAAGTCCTAGTTCCATGCTATGCCACGGTACGACATTCTACCGGCCGTTGGGTACTTGAGTGCTAGTGTGAGCAATAGATGGCGGCAGATGAGGAATATTCAGTGAAACTTACTCTTCAGTAGCAGAAGAATTCTTATGGAAACATCACATAATTTCTTTTCTTAAATCACGCCATGGTTGATTGAAAATTGTAAAACAAAGTCAGAGCTGATAGGTAGTGACGACCATAGCTCAATACTTCATTTTGCTATTCTATGTTAAGAAAAAGGATTTATTTTTATAAGCTCCTATCCTAGAGCGACACATCTTGGTTGATAGAGTAGGCCGTAAGGAACGTTGCTCACGACCACTGCTAGATACCATGGTTGTCTGTATCTTACGATACTAAGATCCTATCGAACTGAAACGATACATATCGCACCGTGTATCCCAATCCAGTGGTATCGTTATCAAAGTGCGATATTATGCTTTGAACCGGAGTAGTATCTCGATACTTCTACGACAACCGATACCACACATCAGTTAAAATTAATCAAAAAATTAGTTAACATGCTGACATCAGTTAACCTTACAAGTAGGTAATCGCTTCACTGGTTCCTCGTGTGGACTAGACATACTATTTCTCACCTCTCTATTCCTCTTGTGGTGTTGGGCTGCATGCTCCAAGTCTAGAATATGATATACATACCCTATGAGAATGATAGAAATGCCATTGTGTTTTCTAAGGAAAATATGCTAGGTAACTATTTTGTATTTTGCAAAAAAAATTAAAACTCGTAGTATCGTGATACTACAATATAATCCTACGATACGATATTGTTGATGGAAAAATGATACCATATAGTATCTCGATACTGAAAACCTTGCTAGATACGAGAATACTAATTTGGCTCTAGATCGATCTACGTAAGGACCAACGTACAACGGCCCTAGGCCGCTAGGTGGCTAGGCCCTAGTGAAAGGATCGTATGCCGCACCTAGAGGGGGGGGGGTGAATAGGTGCTAACCAATTTTTAGTTCTTTTTCAATTTAGGCTTGACACAAAGGTAAATTCTCTAGATATGCAACTAAGTGAATTTACCTATATGACAAGGTTATCACCTAAGAAAGATATAGCTACGCAATATATAGGAGATAGAATGGAATAGAGGTAACCGAGAGTGGAGCACGCGTTGACACGGAGATGATTCCGTAGTTCCCTTCCTTTGCAAGAAGGTACGTCTACGTTTGGAGGAGTGTGGTTGCTACGCAAGCCAAACCAACAGCCACGAAGGCTTCACTCGATCTCCCGTGAGCAACGCCACGAAGGCCTAGCCCACTTCCACTAAGGGATTTTTGAGGCGGAAACCGCCTTTACAAGGTTCTTGGGGCACACATCCACAACCGAATTGGAGGCTCCCAAATCTGTAACAATACAACAATCAACAACAACACATCAACACAAATCAACTAGGGAACCAAATAGGAACACTAGCATGAGATCCCTCAAGCAAATGAGGGGAAATGAAAACGCTTCGGTGAGGATGTAGATCGGTGGCTTCTCCTTCGAATCTCCAAAGATCAAGAGCTTTGGTTGGGGGAGGAAGGAGATCTTGCAAATCTTGTGTTTCTTGAGGTGGCTCTAATGGTGGTGAAGCTTGGCAGATTTCTTGTGCAATGATTGAGAAACTTGTCCCTTTGGAGAAGAGAGCTATTTATATGATTGGAGCTCTCAGATCTGACCGTTTGGACCATTTCTCGTAAGACCGGTTCCGCCAGAGGGCCGGAAGTTCCACGCAGGAAGTACTGCCAGAGGGCCGGAACTTCCCCAGAAGATTCCTCGTCGCAACCCGTCGAGAAAGATAGGGGCGAACTAGGCGGAACTTCCGAGAAGTTTGTTCCGCCAAGTTCCGGAAATGCCCGAAAACCTTACAGAACACTACTGAGCCACAAATCCACAATTCCGGAACTTGCCCGGAAGTTGGGCGGAAGTTCCGCCGACCGGAACTTCCGCCACCGCGGAACTTCCGGCCAGGGAACAAAAGCAGCAAGGAAATGGCTGACAGGCTGCTGGAACCCAGGCGAAAGTTCCGCCGCTGGGGCCGGAACTTCCGCCAGAGACAAAAACCCTTCAGATCATCAATCGGCACCATCTTGCTGAGCAAAAATATATTCGAACACTTGTACCTGTCTACATCAACACATAAATATATACCTAGTGTTGACATCAAACACACAAAACCCAAAAGGGCGGGAAATGTTCTTTCAATCTCCCTTTTTGGTGTTTGATGACAACACAAGTATTTGCAAGGAATGAAGTATGTAAACCAACAATGTGCAAGATGTAGAGGAGCTCCCCCTAGATATGGGCATTGGTACAAAAGAAGCTCCCCCTATATCTTGCAACCGTCTTCCATGGGTTAGCAATAAGATCATGCACAATACAATATAGTGATAAGCATATGGATAATAAGATCATGCACACATAGATAACCATGGAAGACTCACAAACGGAGTTTACCACACACATAGATAATGGTTCCAAACACATAGATAGAGTTTACAAGCCAAATAAACTAGGACATAGTTCGACACCACAAGATAAATAGAGTCACAAGCGATAAAAATCAAAGCCAACACAAGCTTGTGACTCCCCCATGCAAATACCCAACGGAGAGCAACCTAATAAGGTTCTCACTCTCCCCCTTTGGCACCAAGGCACCAAAAAGGGAAAGGAGAAACTACACGTCCCAAGGTTCGGCGTTTGCCCAGCCGGGAGGGAGGTTCGATGGAGCGCCGGGGTAGGGAGGAGTGTGCGGGGGAGACTCGATCTCAAGACCATCTGGAGGGAGAGGCATGCCATACTGAGAGACCCACTCCTCCTCCGGAGTGATGTTCTCCTCGGATCCGGGAGGAGACACATCCACCGCAAGAGCCCTCATGATGCTCTTCTGACGAACCCGAGACTTCTTGGCTTCTGCATGCTGCTGATACTGACGGTGGTTGACTGCAGAGGTGAGGCAAAAAATCTGTCTCATGCGGCGAGCAAGCTTAGAAGCCCAGCTTGGTGGCTTCTCATCCATGGGAGTAACATCTTCTATCGGAGAGTTGTGGCGCTTGGTCCTCAAAACCTTCACTTCATGGGATGTGATACTGAGAGGAATGGAGTGAATGAGGGAGCCCTCATAAGTACTAATCCAAGTGTCCTCAATGAGCTTCATAATGTATGGGGCATACGCGGGAAGCTTCTTCTCCATCACACATGACCACATCTCATGATAGATGTAATCCATCACATCAAGCCTCTCACCGGTGCCCCTCTTAGCAAAAGAGTTTGCCATTAGATCCACTTCATAGAGATGTAGCTCATCAAGGTTGCCACCCTTTGGTCCAATGGTTTCCCGGTAGACTCTAAGCATAATGTCCCAAGTTGGGAGAAGATCCGCACTCTTGCCCGGAATACCCCAACCTTTGATGTAGAGGGGCTCCAAGACTTCTCTTGTTTGAGCAAAGGAGCTATCATGGCACCTCCAACCATTTGCATCTATGCCCGGGAGTCGAGGGTATCCAAGGGCACTTCCAAACTTAGCCAAGTTAGACTCAAGTAGCCTTTCATGAGACATCCACCGGAAGGTTTTAGCTTCATCCGATTGAAAATGGACGGTGGCATAGAATTGATGAATCAACCCGACATCATAGTCCTTGTTGAGCTCCATAATGGGGTAGAGCCCAAACTCTCCACACATAGCATAGGCTTCTTCAAAGTACCTAAAAGCGGCCATCTTCCCGGTGTCAATGGCATGTTGCGGGGCTACCCCCTTCTTGAATGGCACATACACCTCATAAAAAATCTCCTCTTGAGTCTTGTTGTGAAACCGCTTATCCCCAACCCTATTGTTCCGAGGGGTGAGGTAAGGGTTCATGTCACGGAGCTCCTTGTACTCAAGATATAGCATGTTCTTCACGGATACATGAACATTCTTGCCACGAACAGCGGATGTCTTTTGCCTTTGAGAAGATTGCTGACGAGCGGTGAGCTTGGATGGCCTAGTTTGCTCAAGTTCTTCCTCAATCTCGTCCACGGGACCTTTGTTCCTCTTCTTGGAAGGACCTGGGATGGAATCAACATGATCGAAATGATAAATGAGTGCACACGAGCAAGGAAGCCAAAAACCAGAGCCTGCACAAGATATTGAGCAATAACAGAAAAATTCGCCAGGCCGGAAGTTCCGGTGAGAACCGGCGGAAGTTCCGCCCCGCGGCGGAAGTTCCGGCCTTTGGAGCCGGAACATCCGGCTGTTCGAAAAACAGCACAGTTTCTCACCAGATCCGTGGCAATGGTTCGTCTAACAGCATTACAACAACATCCTATGCAAGATCTAGTCAAGGAAAGGCATCTAAAGAAGATCTACCATAGCATTGCCTAGAGTATGCCCTATTGTTCATCTAGTGAGGTCTACCCACACATAGAGAGGGAGAGGGCACAAACCGGGGGGAGCCATGGAGGAGAAGAGAGAGGAGATGCCGATCCACGGAGCCGATCCGGCGGGGGTCGCCGGAGAAGAGAGATCCGGCCGGAGGAAGTTGCAGACGCCTTACGGGAGAGAGAGAGACTAGATCTTGGATGGATGGAAGTGGGAGGCAGAAACTGCTCCCTCCCCGACCCCGGACAGATAAGAGAGAAAATCGTAAGGGCGGAAGTTCCGCTCGTAGGAGCCGGAACTTCCGGTCCCCCAAAATTTTCACCAACAGGAACAACAGACAGGTGCTGGCCAGAAGGATCAGGCCGGAACTTCCGGTCGAAACGGCCGGAACTTCCGGTCGGACTGAAAACAGGGCCAGACACGATTTTTGACAGAGAATGTGGTGAACTCGGAGAGGGAAAAGGAAATGTCTTAGATGAGATAGGCTTAGGACAGATGAGCCAAACTGTGAGATGGTACATGATCACTCATTTTTGCAAATAAAATGCAAATGAAGGCCAAAAATGAGTGATTTCCCATAAACAAGGAGATGTCAATAAAACTCAATGAAGATCCAAATAACTCCAACTCTTCACAAAGAAGAGTGTGGTGGCCTAGGCCACCATATATGAGTGTTATGGTATGGCACCGCGAAGATATATCTTGGGTCCAAACCAATACTCATCATTGAAGCTCACATATCAACATATGATATAAAGAGAATGATTTCTTAATGTTGGCATTATGGGGGGAGCTCAATAATTTAAACCGCACTCCCCCTATTTCCATGCCCACATCTAAATCAAATAAAGTTTTGAGACAAAGGTGTGTTTGCAAGATGGTCAAGCTAGACTCCTTGAATCAATGATATTTAGCTCATTCCTCAAATAAGAGAACCTTGCTTCATCAAGAGGCTTCGTGAATATATCGGCAAGTTGATCTTTGGTAGGAACATAGATAAGCTCAATATCACCACGGGCAACATGATCCCTAATGAAATGATTCCGGATCTCAATATGCTTCGTTCTTGAATGTTGCACCGGATTATAGGCAATCTTGATGGCACTTTCATTGTCACATAATAGAGGCACTTTGTCACAAATGACACCGTATTCCTTTAAAGTTTGCCTCATCCATAACAATTGAGTGCATCCACTTGCGGCGGCAACATATTCGGCTTCGGCGGTGGAGAGAGATATGTAATTTTGCTTCTTAGAAGACCAACACACCAAGGACCTACCAAGGAATTGGCAAGCCCCGGAAGTTGATTTCCTATCATCCTTGTCACCCGCCCAATCCGCATCGGTATATCCATTGAGAATAAAACTTGAGCCTTTGGGGTACCAAATACCATATCTTGGGGTATCAACCAAATATCGAAAGATTCTTTTGAGAGCCATCATGTGGCTCTCCTTAGGAGAAGCTTGATACCTTGCACACACACCAACACTCAACACTATGTCCGGTCTAGATGCACAAAGATAAAGCAAGGATCCAATCATGGAGCGATATACCTTTTGATCCACCTCTTTACCATTGGGATCTAGTGCAAGATGACATTTGGTAACCATAGGAGTGGCCACACCCTTCAACTCGGTCATCTTGAACCTCTTGAGCATGTCTTGGAGATATTTGGCTTGATTGATGAAGGTTCCTTCTCTCAATTGCTTGATCTCAAAACCAAGGAAAAACTTCATCTCTCCCATCATAGACATCTCAAACCTATCGGTCATAAGCTTTGAAAATTCATCATTGAAAGCTTTGTTAGTAGAGCCAAATATAATATCATCAACATATAATTGGCAAACGAAAAGCTCCCCATTGACCCTCTTAGTAAAAAGAGTGGGGTCGATTAGCCCAACATCAAACCCACTACCAACAATTCCTTAAGGTGCTCGTACCAAGCTCTAGGAGCTCGTTTGAGACCATAAAGTGCTTTATCAAGCTTGTAGACATGGTTAGGAAAGTTGAGATCCTCGAACCCCGGGGGTTGCTTAACATACACCTCTTCATGCAAAGGGCCATTAAGAAAAGCACTTTTCACATCCATTTGTTGTAACTTAAAGTTATGATGCGATGCATAAGCAAGAAGGATACGAATGGACTCAAGACGAGCCACGGGAGCATAAGTCTCTCCAAAGTCAATTCCTTCAACTTGAGAGAAACCTTGAGCCACCAATCTTGCCTTGTTCCTCACAATATTTACAAACTCATCTTGCTTGTTCTTGAATATCCATTTAGTGCCTATAACATTGCGGCACTCCTTTGGCTTCTTTACTAAGGTCCACACTTTGTTGCGCTTGAAGTTGTTGAGTTCCTCGTGCATAGCTTCCACCCAATCCGAATCTTCAAGGGCTTCAAACACTTTCTTGGGTTCCACTACGGAGATATAAGCATGATGATTGCTAAAGTTAGCCAATTGCCTTCTTGTGGAGACTTTTGCTCGAACATCACCAAGGACCTTGTCATGAGTGTGTCCACGAATTTCAAGGGTCCTATCTCTTCTTGCTAAACGACGGGCCTCGATCTCCTCCTTGGTTCTTCTTGGCCTTGGAGGTGTCACTTGATCAACTTGATCATTTGGGTCCCCGTCTTGACCTTGAATTTGAGCTTCCTCAACTTCTTGAGATTGCTCATCCTCATGTACTTGATCTTGGACAATATTTGGTGAAGCGCAAATATCAAATGGATACTCATCGGAGCCATCATGAATTCTTGGTTGATCTTGTCCTTGATCTTGTTCATGAGAGAGAGGGTTATCTTCTTGTTCTTGGGTTGGTGCATCATTAGCTTCAAGAGATGGGGTTTGTTGATGTTGAGAGGATGAGGGCTCCACCGTGGTAGAGCATAGTTCTTCCCGAGACGCCACACCGTGTCCCTCAATGGGGCGGAAAAATCCCACACCCATTCTTACTATGGCATCTTGAGGTATTTCATCACCTGCACATACATCAACTTGCCCCACTTGGGAGCCATCATTTTCTTCGAACCTCACACTACAAGATTCGATGATAATCCCGGAGGCTATATCAAAGACTCTATAAGTGTGAGATTCGGCACCGTAACCAACAAATATACCCTCCAAAGCTTTAGGAGCAAATTTAGACAAACGAACTCCTTTGATTTTGTAGAAACACTTACAACCGAACACCTTGAAGTATGAGATATTGGGCTTGTTGCCGGTGAGTATTTCATATGGAGTCTTGTTCAATCCCTTGCGGAGATAGAGCCGGTTAGAAGAGTGGCAAGCGGTGGAGATGGCTTCGGCCCAAAAGTTATAGCGGGACTTATACTCCGCCATCATAGATCTTGCCATATCCATAAGAGTCCGGTTCTTCCTCTCCGCAACACCATTTTGTTGAGGGGTGTAAGCAGCGGAATATTGATGACGTATCCCCTCATCACTAAGAAAATCATTGAGTGTATAGTTCTTGAACTCGGAGCCGTTGTCACTTCTTATTGCCATAATGAGGAGGTTGTGTTGGCGTTGCACCTCGGTAGCAAAGTCAATGAATATTTGTTGAGTCTCATCTTTCGTCTTGAGAAAGTAGACCCAAGTGTATCTTGAGTAATCATCAACAATCACCAAGCAATGTTTCTTCGCACCAAGACTTGCATGAGTAACGGGACCAAAGAGATCCACATGAAGGAGCTCCAAGATCCTCTTGGAAGAGATGATAGTCTTGCTTGGATGCGGAGAGTCATGCATTTTGCCTTCAACACAAGCCCTACAAACACGATCTTTGGCAAAAGAAACATTTTCCATTAGTCCCACAATATGGTTCCCCTTGTGAAGACTTTGCAAAGTTCTCATGTTGACATGGGCTAGGCGGCGATGCCACAACCAACCCACATCCGCCTTTCCGAATAGGCACATCGCACTTGAAGTGGTGGTCCCCGAAAAGTCCACCACATACAAGTTATGTTCGCGATACCCAACGAAAGCGACTTTTAGAGTCTTGCTCCACAAGAGGACCACAATATCATTATCAATAAAGACGGCGAAACCCATCTTGCCAAGGGCGGAAACGGAAAGCAAATTGTAACCAAGGGTTTTGACAAGCATGACATCCACAAGAGTAATGTTGTGTGCAACCACAACCTTGCCAAAACCCAATACCTCGGATGTAGAATTATCGCCAAAGGAGACGGTGATATCATTTATGTTGGGCCTCAACTCCTTGACGAGATTCTTGCCGCCGGTCATATGACTTGTACATCCACTATCAAGTACCCATTTTGAACCTCCGGCGGCATAGTCCTACATGAGATCAATTCTTGGATTTAGGTACCCATTTCTCAATGGGTCCTCTTTTGTTAGCAACAAGGGTCTTTGGGACCCAAATAGACCAAGCAACATAACCATCATATGGGCCAACATATTTAGCATAAACATCACCATAATAATCTTTAAATAAAACATAGTGAGGGTTAGCATTTCCCGCATCATCATCATTAATGGTTTTGCCCTTAGGAGCTTCACCATTAGTGATATCTTTCTTCTTCTCTTGTGCGGGCTTGGCCTTTTGCTTGTTTGCCTTCTTTGCCTTGGCTCCATAACCAAGGCCCTCCTTCCCATTGTTTGATCTTTGCTTACTCAAAAGATCATCCAAAGAAAGTTTACTTTGGGGAGAGGAGGCCTTTGCAAGTTCATCCTTCAACCTAGTATTTTCCTCAATAACATTTGCATGATCACATGAAGGAGTAGAGGAACTAGGCACATCATATGAAGCAAGCCTAATTTGAAGTTGCTCAAACGACTTGGATAGGAGAGTGTATTCACTCTTCAAAGCTTTGTGAGCTTTGTCTAGTTCATCTAGATCCTTCACAAGTTTCTCATGATCAACCCCAAATTGGGCCTTTTCCTTTTTAAGCACTTTATTCTTAGCCCTAGCAAGATCTCTAGCTTCAGTGAGCTTGTTAAGTTTATCTTGAGGCTCTTCAATATTTTCTAGCCTCTCTTCAAGAGAAGCTATGGTTTCTTGACTTTCCTCAAGAGCATTTTTAAGAGCATGGATTTCAAGAGAGTCTTCTCTCTCTATTTGACCCTTTTTCTCAAGAGTATGATTTTGTTGAGCTATACGAGCCATGAGATTTGAAACATGTTTTTTAGTGTTACCTTGTAGGTTGAGAATGAAATCATCAAACTCTAGCATTTCTTGTTTCACTTTTAGACTAGCATCATCAACCCCTAGATCACTAGATATGTTAGGCATAGAGGGGTTAGGGGATGATACCTCGGAGGATTTAGCCATGAGGCAACTTTCTTCCTCCACATGAATGACCTCATTGGGGGATTCACTTGGTGATGAAGAGTTAGTGGAGAGGGAGGCAAGAGCGACCAATCCATTAGAGGTTGCATCTTCTTCATCATCAACATCATCATCTCCGGAGGTATACTCTTCTTGAGTTGATAGCACAATAGATGTGTCCAAGGAGGACCTTGCCATGAAGCAATGTGCATTCTTGTTATGAGGATTCTCATTGGGAGAGTCAAAGAGAGATGAAGAGGGAATGTTGGTGGTGACGATGGCGGCCAATTCCTTTGAGCTTTCTTCACCTTCCTCACTACTAGAACTTTCAACTTCATCGAAAGAATATTCTTCCCTAGTTAAGAGCACAACTCTTGAGGGCCTCTTGCCCTTCTTGGTCTTGTTGTTGTAGAATTTCTTGTTTGGGGCTTTTGAATATTTGCCCTTTGTGTCCTTGCTCTTGTCCTTGGGAATGAGCCTTCCATTATGAAGCTCTCTATTCTCATAGGGGCATTCGGCAATGAAGTGGCGCTTGTCATCACAATTGTAGCATGATCTTGTCTTTGGACCAAAGCTAGTGAATCCACTTTTGTTGTTTCTCTTGATGTTGTCTTCCTTGGCCTTGGAGGGATCAACCCAAAAGGACTTTGCATGGAAGGCCATGTGATCATGGTAGTGGCATTGCAAATCTTCCGGATAGGACATACTCCAAGATGCCCTATAAGATTCTTGAGGAATCACTTCTTCAATGGAGTTGACCACCAAGGCAAGATTGTTCGCTTTTGACATACCAATGGCACGATTGAGAGAATCATGAGAGTTTTGCTCGAGCACCTTGAGGGCTTGCATCTCGTGCACGGCATCTTGAGATGAGAGAGAGGAATAGCATTCTCTTCCAACAAGGGTCTTGACATCAATGGGTACATACGGCATCATGCATTCAATGTACTTCTCCTTGATCCAAGAGTCATTGATGTGGGTGGCACCAATAAGCCGGAAGGAATCGGCAACGATGAGAAGTCTTGAATACATGACTTGATGATCTTCATCCGGTAGCCTCATGAATCCTTCGGCTTGATTCCGAAGAGCATTATACTTGTTCCTTTTCGTGCTCTCACTTCCAATGCAACTAGCGGCCAAACCTTCCCAAGCTTCCTTGGCGGTGGTGTAGTTCTGAACACGAGGCAAATCCTTTGTCCCCACACTAGTTTGAATCATGTGCAAGGCGGTGTTGTTGAGTTGACTATCAACCGCTTCTCTTCTAGTCAACTTGTCGGGGTTGTAAGGGTTGAAGCCTTCCAAGATGATTCTCCAAAGTTCATTGGAGGCACTGCAAACATGAGAACGAAACTCAAATCGCCAAGTATCGAAATTTTCAACGGAAAACTTAGGTGGGTCGCCCCGAATGTTCAAGTGGGGATGGGGAACCGGTATATCGGGAGATAGAAAAGGTGGAGCTACTCGATTGTAGCTCTCACCTCCACTAGTATCCCTAGGAGATGCAATGGGAGATTTGTTAGTGTTTAAGTTGTCACCTTCCACGGGTTTAGTAGAGGAGGGTAATGCCGAAGCACCTCCCTCTTCTGACACACCCGTGTCCTTTACCTCTACGGTGGGAGCCTTAGGAAGGACCGGAGTCAAAAGCTCGGAAATCATTTTTCTCATGCTTTCCATTTGAGCGTCCATGGAGGATCTCAACGAATTGATGTCCTCCATGGTGACCATCTTACCGGCCTCTTCCGAAGCCCCATCTTCCGGCATACTCTTAGGCGGTTAAGCTCGAAATAAGAGGCTCTGATACCAATTGAAAGGATCGTATGCCGCACCTAGAGGGGGGTGAATAGGTGCTAACCAATTTTTAGTTCTTTTTCAATTTAGGCTTGACACAAAGGTAAATTCTCTAGATATGCAACTAAGTGAATTTACCTATATGACAAGGTTATCACCTAAGAAAGATATAGCTACGCAATATATAGGAGATAGAATGGGATAGAGGTAACCGAGAGTGGAGCACGCGTTGACACGGAGATGATTCCCGTAGTTCCCTTCCTTTGCAAGAAGGTACGTCTACGTTTGAGGAGTGTGGTTGCTCAAGCCAAACCAACAGCCACGAAGGCTTCACTCAGATCTCCGTGAGCAACGCCACGAAGGCCTAGCCCACTTCCACTAAGGGATTTCCTCGAGGCGGAAACCGGGCCTTTACAAGGTTCTTGGGGCACACATCCACAACCGAATTGGAGGCTCCCAAATCTGTAACAATACAACAATCAACAACAACACATCAACACAAATCAACTAGGGAACCAAATAGGAACACTAGCATGAGATCCCTCAAGCAAATGAGGGGAAATGAAAAACGCTTCGGATGTAGATCGGTGGCTTCTCCTTCGAATCTCCAAAGATCAAGAGCTTTGGTTGGGGGAGGAAGGAGATCTTGCAAATCTTGTGTTTCTTGAGGTGGCTCTAATGGTGGTGAAGCTTGGCAGATTTCTTGTGCAATGATTGAGCAACTTGTCCCTTTGGAGAAGAGAGCTATTTATATGATTGGAGCTCTCAGATCTGACCGTTTGACCATTTCTCGTAAGACCGGAAGTTCGGCCAGAGGGCCGGAAGTTCGGCGGCACCGGAAGTACTGCCGGAGGGCCGGAACTTCCGCCAGAAGATTCCTCGTCGCAACCTGTCAGAAAGATAGGGCGGAACTAGGGCGGAACTTCCGGTGACCGGAAGTTCCGGCCAAGTTCCGGAAATGCCCGAAAACCTTACAGAACACTACTGAGCCACAAATCCACAATTCCGGAACTTGCCCGGAAGTTGGGCGGAAGTTCCGCTGACCGGAACTTCCGGCCACTCGCGCCGGAACTTCCGGCCAGGGAACAAAAGCAGCAAGGAAAACTGTGCTGACAGGGCTGCTGCGGAACGTACCAGGGCGGAAGTTCCGCCTTGGGCCGGAACTTCCGCCAGAGACAAAAACCCTTCAGATCATCGAACGCAGACCATCTTGCTGAGCAAAAATATATTCCGAACACTTGTACCTGTCTACATCAACACACATAAATATATACCTAGTGTTGACATCAAACACACAAAACCCAAAAGGGCGGGAAATGTTCTTTCACCTAGAACATGGCCATTAATTAGCAAAATCTTCAGTAAATATTTAAAAAATCATTACTCATGTATGAGCTGCCCACATTGTAAGAGATATGATGCCATACAACCTTTGTTCAAGATTTATATTGGTCTGTCTTTTTTTAGCTAAAAACCGTGGAGGAGGCCTGACAGTAAATTTTATTAAGAGCTCTGCTATACATACGACAAAACATATCCGATCTTTGTACGACGTTTTGCAGGCACCGTGGATTGAATCCATATGAAGCATCACCACGGACCATAGGGCTCGTCGTACAGAAGTCGGATAGGTGCTATCGTACGCGTAGTAATTCCGTTTTATTAATAGAGAACTATCTAGCCATCCTAGGTGTCAGGGGACCTTCATGAACTTATGAAAGAAATCGTGGTGGAAGTTGCATCGGATTATTCTAGTGTTTCTTGTAACTATGCCACCACCTCAAACCTCAAGCTTGTACATTCATAATTCAATATAATTCCTCCCGCGCACCCATGTTAGATGACACTTACTATGCACACTAGCAAGTCTATGGAGTGATATATTAAAAGTGCTCACCTCCAACTTTGACAAATTTATCTTTTTTTACCATCTTGACAAATTTATCTTAAAGGCTACCATGCAAAATATGAGGCCAACAACACCCCCGTTGAATAAAGGGATTGCCAACTCAATGCTCAAGCCTTTCGAGCTAACAAATTAAGGTTATCTTCTCTTCTTACTCCAATACTGCGATATCCATTGTAGGCGCCAACAATGCATAATAATTCCCACCCTGATATGGAATCAACGATTTGGTAGATCCTTGGGAGGGGATACAGATCCTTTGGACATGCTTTGTTCAAGTTCCAGGAATCCATACACATGTACCACTTTCCACCCGTCTTTTGTACCATGCAGGATTGGAGATTGAATCGGAGTACTTGACTACCAAGATGAATCATGCCTCTAGAAGATTGTCCGCTGCTGCCTTGACGCCATCCTTGCAATCTTATTAGTCCATAAAAGTTGTCGCTTGATGAATTTTGTGCTCCGCAGGATGACCATCTGGTGCTCGAAAACCTCCCAACGGATGCCAAACATATAGGCGGGTTTCTGTGGACACACACTGGCATTCGTGCAAAGAAATTGCACTAGTTTTTTTTCTCTTGCTCTTGATCCAAGGTTGTCCAGATCTGCGTCACCTTTGATGAATCTTCCAGATCAAGCATGTCATCATTGGTGTAGTTGTGACCTTTCGTCCTTGGGAGATTAGCCCCTCAAGTAGGCTTCGGTAGATCGAACCGTGGCCTAGCCCACACTCATTGATGAACATGTCAATGTAGGTAGTTTTGATGGCCTTAGTGTATCACCCCACGGTGTGCTCTATCTGTTGATGCATGATTTACATAGTGGGAAAGAGAGGGGTCGTAATGTGATACGACAATCATGCCTACTATCTTTGACGAGATTGCGATGATGAGATGCATGATTTTACCCAGGTTCACGCCCCTAATGCGGCTAACGACCCTGTGTCTTGCGCTGTGATGCTTTTCTTATAATGTTTGGATTATCACAATTGTGATTGTGGCTATCGACTAAGCCATAGGTTTACATGTCTTGACTTCCAAGTTGAGAGTTGAGACCGGTCTAATCCTGCCTGATGATCTCACTGAAGAAAGGAAATACATTTTCTTATTTGCACTTGCTGGTGAAAAGTACCATACCCCAGCTCATGCTAGAGATGTATGTAAACTCACCTTTTCACGATAGGAAAAAAAATACCGGCACATAATTTTTGGTATAGAGAAAGCTAAATTCAAATTTGTTTGTACCCTACATAACAGAAACAAAATAACATAAGATGGCCTAGGGTAATTATTATCACCATCAGGATTTGTGATGTGCATTATGACAATACCAAAAACACGTACATAATCATTATTTTTAGTTGCCCTAGGTATGTTATTTCATTTTTTCCCATTATATTGGTGTTGTCCCTTCAGGCCTTCACTTATACTTGCTTCCATGTTTGAAGCAGCTTTGGCTTCTTTTTTAACCCATGCCATGATTTATGATAACTGATAAAGTAGTGCACAGTTGATCTTTATGGTCAATCAATATGGCGGAAGATATAGCAAAACCTTTTTTACGATCTCAGTCTCAGTCGGTATTTTTAAAATCGTGGTTGCATTTTTTTTAACGGAGGCAAAAGCTTTGCCTCATCTTATTAATTAAGAAAGCGTTTGACAGAACCGAACATTATAAGAGGATCCAATGATCAAGCAAGCGCTCAAGCAAAAGGTCAAAACTTATTTAAGACTACACTTCATCATTATTGAGCCCAAGTGCTTTGCTCCCGCGACGCTCCACAAGGATGCCTCAACTTTAATCTTTGCCATCATCACCGTCGGCATTGTAGAGATGTTACAAAACACCCTAGCATTCCTTTCGTTTCATGTCTCCCACGAGGTGAACATAATGACTGACGCCAAAGATTTTCTTCTAGTACTGTTTGTGTAGATTACCGATTCCCACCACTCCTTGACCGAGTCATAGTTTACCCATCGAGCCGTGTGCACATAGAAAGACCAAGCCAAGAGATGATCATGTTCCATATCCGGGTCGAGTAGCAGCACTTGAAGAGGAGGTGGACCACGGTTTCATCCTGACGGTAACATAGCTTGCAATGCCCGCAATTTAGCCATCCACGCCTTTGGAGATGGTCGACCATCCAAACTCGGTCTTATAGGATGAGCCACACAAAAGCTTGCATTTCGGGGGAGCCCAATTTTTCCAACGACCTCCATCATGTAGGAGTGTGTCATGCCCTCGAATTGTGTCTTGTATGCCGATTCCGCCGAGCACTCCCCGAAATCGGTGAACTTCCAAATGATGGTGTCCGTTGTTCCTTCCACAAGGTTAACCTCACGAATCTGTGTCCAAAGGTCAACAAACTCGGAGATGTGTTCCCGTTGAAGGTGTTGATTTTCGCAATCCAATAATCATTGGCGAGTCCCTTCTTGACCGTGAAGTTTTTGCGAGTTGAGAATGGCGAAGATTGATGGAGCAATATCTTTAGGCTTGACTCCATCCAACCAAGGAGCATGCCAAAAGTTGGTCGTGTGCCCGTCTCCAATGGTGATGGTGGTGGCTGCATAGAAGAAATCCATATCCTCCTTGTCGCATGGGTGATCCTTGCCAATCTAAGCTTTGTGTGGGTCCTTCCATAGGAGCCATGGCCACCTAAGTCTTAAGGCTAGCAAATTTGTGAAGATCGAGGATCCCCAAACCTTGTTTCTTCTTTGGTCTACACACCACTTGCAAATTTACTTTGCATTGCCCTCCGGAGATCTTATCCGCCGCCATCCAAAAGAAAGGTCTTTCCATTTGGTTGATGGAATGTAAGATACTGGGTGGGATCACAAAGAATGCGATATGGTATATAGCTTGTGAGGTGATAACTATCTAACAAGGATGCCTCTTTCGGTGGTTGCAAAGTGTTTCCCATGCTATGGAACTAACTTTCCGGCAACCTTAAGGCTTCCGGTCCAACGTCCCGTCCATGCTGTATTTTTTTGAGTGACTAAGACATAAAGTAATTCTCAGTCCAGTAATACATGACAAATTTGAAAGATATATCTAACCTTATCAGTAATGAGACTATGCACGCGGAGGTCAATATACTATGAAGAAGGAACACTCTAATGTGAGTTGCACGGGATGCGCCCGCACCAGTATTTGCCCGGTCATCGTCAGCGTTGGCGGGTTGCTCCCAAGGCCTGATTGGCGGCTTGTCAAGACAGGCGTGTAGCGGCGAATACGACCTCGTCCAGGAGGCGCCCAGCCTACCTGCCATGGTCCAACCCCAACTACTACACACGTCCAAACTTTTAGACCTCATCGCCTTGGTGCTTCTTCCCTTCCTTCGGCCAGTGACACACACACATGACACATCTCTTTATATATCAACACGGATGCTCTCCTCATCAGCAACCTACACTTGCAATTCATTTGTTCCACCGACCAGGCATGATGATTCTTGAGGCCACATTCCTTCTCCTCCTGCTCGCCGCCTCCCAGGCGGCGGCCGGCTCCGTCGACGCGCCGGCCGCGTCGTGCTCCGGCGCCCGTAGCTTCGCCGCGGACAGCCCCTTCGCTAGCAACCTGCACCAGCTCATGTCCCTCCTGGAGACCAAGGCCCCAGCCATCGGCTTCGACATCGCCACGTCCGGCGGCGACGGCGACGAGAGCGTGCACGGCCTGGCCCTCTGCCGCGGCGACGTCGCCAGGGAGACGTGCGCCGAGTGCATCCGCTCCGCGAGAGCTCACGCCCAGCGCCTCTGCTCGTCCAAGAAGGAAGCCGTCGTCTGGCTCGACGCCTGCACGCTCCGGTACTCCGCCGAGCCGTTCTTCGGCGAGCCTGACAGCGAGCACACCGCCTTCGTGCCGGGAAACGTCGTCCAGAGCGCGGAGAGATCGGCCGAGCTCGACGAGGAGGTCGCCGCCATGATGAAGAAGCTCACCAGGACGGCGTATCTCTCGCCGTTGCTGTTCGCCGCAGGGGCGGCCGATGCGGTCGGCGGGACGCACAGGCTGCACGGGCTGGCCCAGTGCACCAAGGACCTCTCCGGCGGGGACTGCAAGCTATGCCTTGAAGCCGCCATTGCTAAACTGGCGGCGAGGGGATGCGCCAAGGAGGGAGGGAAAGTGCTAGGTGGAAGTTGCAGCTTGAGATATGAGCTGTATCCCTTGTTTGATTCCTAGGCACTCCCTTCAGCAATTCACTTGTTGTTGTAAATTTGTAATTAAAGTGTTATGTCCACATTGTCCATACAGATTCCCATGAACTCAAATACAAGGAGTATAATCCCCATGCATGGCATTCTTCACGAGTTGACAATTGACTTTTAGTATGTACGGAAAATATAACCATATGTACTCTTAAAAAACGTTGCACTTGCTTTGTACAGTGCAGTTGCAATCACTTGTCCTTTTCGTTGTAATGGGTCCTGAAGATACCTTTTCCAAATAGTAGTAGGATATGTTCGTAGCATCTTTACTTGTTGTTTATGTTTTGTCCCCAGTTAGACGCAATCCTATCAATTCAAACCCGGTTTTCCGTCGATTAACCATGCAACTCTCTTCTCCTACATTAATAGTTGAGCGCTTTGGTGCTTCGTGCAGAAAAAAAAAGGTTGTTGCACATGTATTGTTTAGCGAGGTGCACAATCACCCAATTCAATATCCTAGTGTGTCCCCTAAAAAAACAATCCTAGTGTGAAAATGTATTTCTCATAGTATATTAGTATTGAGTAGAAATTGCATGAAAATTCAATTCGGCTCCAAAGCTCTTATGCTTCTACATGCGGAAAAATTTAAGAATGTCAAAAAAATATGAGAAAAAAAGTAGACATGTATACGTTCATGTCAATTGGTTTTTCAATAGAGAAACACAAATATTGTGACATGTTCTTTTGTCTTTTTTTTTTTGGAAAAACATACATATTGATTTTTGCATAAAAAATTGCACAAACACGGACCATAGTAATAAAAACAAGTACACCAAATTTCAGTTTGTTTGTCTATTATTTTTTTCAAATTTTATATTCTTCCGGGAGCATATGCTCCCTGGGGTCCAAAACACCATGCCCAAAATTACATCCTTGTATTCAGATTTCTCTGGAAATTAAAAGTTCCTGCGAAGGTCAAGATATTTTTTTTGGAGAGCCATGCATGGAATTCTACCGCTGAATTAAATCGACTCTCGCGAATAGACATGTGCCCACAAGTTGACATTGTTCGATATGTGATATTCAGGCTGAAGATGTGCATATGGTTTTTAAATGCACTTGGGTGCTGACTTATGGAAAGAGCTTGGCCTTGGAACTATTCTTGATGCAGCATGTGAATATCGATCGGGTTCTGTGGCCCTAGAAATTCTATTACGAGAGGATGTTGATTGTATGCCAGGGTACACCAATATTTACCGTCAAGAACTGATAGCAATGACTGCTTCGTATATTTGGTGGGCGCGACAGCGTAAAACGCATGACGAAACAGTGCCCCCAATTCGTGGATGTGCCATGTCCATCAAAGTTCTGGTAGCCAATCATTCGAGAGTAAACCTGCCTTCTTCGAGCTGCAAGAGGCATGGGTGGTCTCGGTTGCTTACGGGTCATGTAAAATTCGATGTAGAAGCAACGTTTAACGCTGATGATCTGCCGGGAGCAGTGGGTGCAATCAGCTGTAATAACAAGGGCAAAATATTAGTTAGTTCCTTTGCATTCATACCACATGTACCGACAGTGGCAACTGAAGCAAGTGCAATGCAGTTGGGCCTCCAACTTACAAATACAATTGGGAAAATGATTGTATACCCCCGGGGATCCCGTCGCTCCGTCCTCCACCTCCTTGCGACGACACGTGTCCAACTGGGCCACACATAACCGCTCAAAGTCAAGCCTTATCTTACTGGCGTCCCGTCCCCTACTTTTTTTTTCTGTTTCTTCGCCCGTCGCATCAATGGAGAAGAGCCGCCGTGCCCAGCCAAGCGCCGCCGTGGCGCCCAGCCACACGGCGCTGCAGCGCCCAGTCATGATTTTCCCCTGCAAACTTCTCGCCGCCTTCGATCTGTAGACGGCCGACGCAGTTCTGCTTCCGGCGATGTCCTGCAGACCCACCGAACTTCGCCTCCCCTGCGCCGTCGAGCTCGCCCCCTCGCCGGCCATTGAGGCCCGCAGCGGCGGAAAGGCGGGGATCCGTCCAGGCGTCGTCGCCCCCACCCTCGTGCGCGAGGTCATTGTGGCCGCGCTCGTCGCCTGCGAGGTTGTTCGGCTGCTGCCGGCCAAGTGCTCCGCCATCAACGACCGCCGCCGATGGTGCTCCGTCCTCGACAACCCCAAGGACGGCGACCGGCCCAACGGAGTTAGGTGCTGCGAGCGGTGCCGGCGTTTGTACCGCAGCTCTATCGATTTGCACCATTAGAGAAAGTTTTGATTCCTTTGCTACAACTATTCTCTGTTTTTTGCACCATAGATTAAGTGGATTTGCATCTTTTTGTATTTTGCTATAAGGTTTCCTGTTGAAGTTGGTTTTGCTACCGTATCAAAAACCTAACCCGAAATCTTGTAAAAAATCTCTTGATGATACGATAGTATAATCCTTTTGCTACAATTGTTTTGTTGTTTGGCTATATTAGAATAGAAATTTTGCTACAAAGTCTCCAGCGAGATTGGGTTTGCTACAATAGTGTAACTTTTTTTTGCTATGAAGTCTCCGGCGAGGTTCTGGTGAGTCTCCGGCGAGGTTGGGTTTGCTACAATATCAAAATTTTATGGCGAAATCTCCGGTGAGGTCTAGGTCGATGTCTCCGACGAGGTCGTTTTGCTACAATATCACAGTTTTTTGCTACGGGGTCTCCGGCGAGTGTCTGGTGAGGTCTCCGGCGAGCTCAACCTTTTTATTTTATTTCTGGGCGAACCGTTTTTTGCTACACTGAATAAAAAAATTTGCTACAATTTATTTGCGGTTTTGCTACATCTGCGTAATATGTTTGCTACGTGGTCTCCAGCGAGTCTCCTGAGCCCACCTTTTATTTTCTTTTTGAACGAACCGTTTTGCTTTCATTCTTGCGGGGTGATTTTTTGCCGGAGATATTTTTGCTACATACAAATCTAACCGTCAAAATAGTTGATCCGACGTGGGGAATTTGGGAATCAGATCCCCCGGGGGACGCCCAGCAGTTTCCATACAATTGGTTGCCAATGTGTACAGATTGAGTTGGATTCTTTACTTCTTTAGAGGTAATCAACCTTTTAAGAGCATCTCACCGGCTCGCCCCATATAGTCGCCGGCAGGGGTGCGGGCACTGTCGTATGGGCGCGCCGGCACATTATCCTCCATTTGGGGGAGCTGCTCCCACACCAGCGCGCCCCATGCGACAGCCCCAATAGATGATTTGAATTGAAAACTTAAACAAAAGTATAAAAATTCAAATAAGTTTACGAATTTAAAGTTTGAGCTAAAACACGACCACCAAATTCGAATAGGTTTTCGAATATGAAGTTTGGGCCAACATACGGCCACCTAATCGCCGTCTCCGGCTGCAAAAAGGAACTTGGGCTTCCAAGCCAACTGATCAGATGAACATGGTCAGGGGCGGCTCAACCTCGACGACTTCCTCATCGTAGGCGAGCCCCGGCGGCAGCTCCGTCGCTGCAACAGGATCCACATTGCGGGAGAGGCATGAACATCGACGGTGCCGACGGAGACATGAACGTGGAGGGTGATGGGGGAGACGCTGATGTAGCTCGCGCCGCCAGCACCTCTCTTGGCCGATGCGCTCGCGGTACATCTCGTGCCACGCCCGCGCCAATGGGTCCATCTTCTCCATGTCGGCCATCAAGATCTTGGATCCTTGAGACGTCTTCTCCATGTCGGCCATCTTCTCTGGCTTCTCCTTCGGCGTCACGGTACGCGGCTTCGGTGGCGCCTTCGTCGGCGGCTTCGCTGCCTTCGTCGGAGCCTTTCTCTTCGGTGGCATGTCGGCGGCGAGGGTTTTTCGGGTTGGAGGCTGAATGGGAGATGGAGCGGTGGGCGGGAGAAATGAGCGGCGGAGGGGACGGGGTTTTGGTGGAGAAGATGTATAATTTTGGGATGTGTGGCTGACAGGCGGCTCCCACGCCCAAAATTTTCCGCCTCGCGAGGCGCCGGCGCGCCCGATTCACGCCCTTCGCCAAGGGGCCATCACGGGGTTGCCGGGGCTCGGAAAAGCGTCAGCGCTATTTGGGGCGCGCCGGTGTGAGCCCATTTTTACTCCCCCCCCCCAAATCGCTATCGAGACCGCTATGTGGCACGCCGGTGGAGATGCTCTAACAGGACAGTAGAGGCTCTAGAATGAAGCAGCAACAACCATATATGCAGATTGTGTCCAAACTGCAGCTATGATTGGGACGGTGGAGTTTCAACATTGTCCGAGTGAGGCAATAATACAACGCATGTAATAGCTAGATATAGTTTTACTTTGAAACTTTTTTGTAATTGGGTCGATGAACCTCCTAACATTTTACGCAAACCATCATGCATGAGGTATCTATTATTTGATATTAATAAAGCTAGCCATGATGGTCTTCCCTAAAAAAACATTGCATCGAGATAGATACATCTGCCCAACCATCCTTGTCTCTCACACATGATGAGTCTTCATACCAGTTGGTAAATCAGAGAACACACACATCTTACCCCTGTGAGTACCTCCGAGAATCTGAGTCTAAGAAAGTTCCTGGTCTTGAGGTTGACGAAGTTACCACAGATATCTCAATGTCGTTGGAAACATTATCCACCGTTGCAAAAATATTCTGATTTTATGAGACGCCAAAGTATTAAACCTGAAGTTTGAACTCTGGTGGGTTGGGGTGCCAGTCCCTTCTAACCATACAACCATAGGTTTATTCTTAACCCGCACATCAAATTATTACTTGTAAGACACTTATAGTTGTGCATATGAGCAAGTTTACATTTAATTTTGAATAGTACATTCGAGCAACTAGCTAGTGTCCTCGCTTAGTGGTGCAGAATTTTGATTTGAAATTTTATTGCAACGTAGCACATCTTATGCCAAGTCAACCGTCTACAACAATTCAATCTTTAACAACTTTATGGTTACGCACGCATATGTTGACAGCATGGTAGCAAGAGATATCGCTGGGCCAAGTGGATCAGCAGTGGACTGTGGTGGCACACAGGAGCAAATTAAATAGTTTGCTCCAATCAGCATTTTATAGCTGGTATTCTGCATAAATTTTATCGTTTGATGGTATCTTCGAAACTACAAAATTAAATAGCTTCCTTAGTAATTTACTGCTGACATTTTCGAAGTAGCTAATTTTCATACATGTGCCTAAATGACTTCTCACCTATAAGTGTCCCAATCTGGGCACAAAACAACACCGGCATGACAGTACACCACGGCCAACGGCCACGCCAGAAAGTCCAAGAGAGTGACAGTATCGCTCATCCCGCGGTTGTTGTAATGGACAAAATGGGTCAGTTTTGGAAAATATATAGGAAAGGGGTAAAAAGGCTATAGAAATAAATATTTTTTTACGGCTTTAAAACATTATATTACACAAAAACCAATAATTGTTACTATGAAGACTTTACAAATTTAACCAACGGATTGAGGTGATACATAATAAAATAATTGGACCCCAAAGAATATAATATATTTTTTAAAACGGAGGCAGAGGTTTTGTCTAAATGTATTAATTTAGAAGAAATAATTGTCAGGTTTAATTACAGAAAACCAAGCGAAAACCGTTACAACACGAACACACGCTGAGACCCAACGCCAAAAACTCCATGACCGCCCCGAGAGGCCAACAAACTCACCCCACATGCAACAAAGCTGTAAAGGTACATTACCCCTATGTGTGGTTTTGGTAATTAATGACAATTCTTATGGACTGGTGTTTTCATTGAGTTTATATGAAGGAATATTCCATAGGTACTACTTGTAGTCCATGTGTTGGATTCAACTATGGATGCCATGAAGATAAAGATATACCTTGAGTATTGGCATCGAGATCATCGATTTGAAGACATATATGTGATATGATCAAGAAGAAGAAATGAAGATGGAGTTCTTATGTGGAACTCAAGATTAGCCATGCTCTAGCTTATGTGTTAAGCAATGAATGATTATGATCTTGAGTGCTTAATTGATTCCAAGTGAAGAACTCAAGATATCGCTCTAAGTTGGTGTCATGATAGTCTCATGAGTTGAGCTATGGTTGACTAAGATTTAGAGCATGCAAACAAATGAAGAATTCTTTATACACCTCAAGATAGTATGATAGAGCATGAGAAGATACAAGGTTGACCAATACAAAGAGTGAAGAATAGATTCAAGTTTGGTCAACACATGAAGCATGAAGAATGTGCCACGTGAAGTCATGTGGTATGGTAAACCTTGTCAATTATGCTTTATGAACTAACCCATCATATATGTGCCCTTGTGTTGTCTATATGGGTTAGGTATCTTTCCATGGGCATGCATCAAAAGTGAGATCTCATATAGCCCATGAGAGGATGACATCAAGTGGTGATCGTCATCAAGGTCGAGTTGGGCAAGTTCAAGTTGAGCATCTCAGAGTATCATATGCTTGAAGCTTGCCGTCCATTTGGTAATAATGGACATGTGAAGATATGCATCAATGGAGCTTTCCCATCATGGTGTATGGGAGAGCATTTGTCAGTCTTCACGAAGTAACAATGATCAAGTGAGACATTCTGACTTGAGTGGAGCTTGAAGAGTTATCATCAAGATCAAGCGGGATGCGCAAGGCAAATGTATGGCCTTGCTAGGTCTTCCTTTTATCGGTCTCAAGGTGGTTATTAGGAGACCCGATTATAGGATAGATAGCCGCACTATCAAGAGGGGCTTTCGGTTGGGTAACTTGATCACATCGTCTTAGGGAGCTCAACTATGTGCATACTTTGCATATCCCTATTATTTCTTGGTGTTTCTCTGTGTGAGTTTCTTGAGCTTGTTGCTAGCTTTACAACAAGCCCAAGTTCATCGAAAACGAAATCCGCAAGCATCTTCTATTGTGTTTTCGAGTTTGGACGTCTTCACTCTTGACGGTGGGAGACTCCCTCTCTAGAATCATCTAAAAATATTCTGTGAGGAGTCTCAAGCAGCTGAAGTTTTGGTTGGGGTTCTATTTGTCGTCATCTTTCCAACAAAATTGGTTTCATGACAATCGGAGTTCGGGAGCATTTTCTGTTTTAAAATAAAAGGAAAAGGTTTTGGCGTGAAGCAATTTCCGGCCCACCGCCCGGCATACCGACTGCTACTACTGAGCAGTCCGGCACCCAGCCCGGCATGCCGAGTGCTGCTGCCAGGCGGGCCGGCATCTGGCTCAGTCCACCGGGTATGGTGCCGACCGGCCCAGCCTCCTGGTCAGCCCGGCCTCTGGCCCGACCTGCCGGGTGCTGCTGTCGGGTGGCCCGGCCTGTGGCCCGGCCTGCCAAGTGTGCCTCCAGGTTGCCCGACACCTGGTCCGTCCCTGCCGAGTTGTATGCCGGGTTGCTCGTTTTTCTCCCCAATGGTTCTATTTCCTCCTAGACTATAAATATGACTTCTTCCACCTTGGGCTGGGTAAGTTCTTACACTCTCTCTCTTCCATTGTTGCCTTTGAAGAACTTGCCCTATCTTTTAATTCCCACATGATGATCTAAGAGAGGAGATCTAGATCTCCAACTCCACCAATCCATTCCTCCTCTTTGTGAGGGGAACTCTTGGGATCTAGATCTTGGAGTCATTTGTTGACTTCCTCCATTGTTCTTCCTATCTAATCTCATCCTAGCATCTGTTGCCTTGGTGGGATTTGAGTGTGAGGGATTTGAACACCTTTGGTGTTCTTGCTTTGCATTATTGCATACTGTTGAGCTCTCCACCACGATTAGTTCGAGTGAGAGACCGTGAGCTTGTTACTCTTGGAGGGAGACCTCCTAGTTGGCTTGGCGGTTGGTGCTCGGTGATCTCTTCAAGGAAGGTTGTGAAAAGAGGCCCGGGCTTCTCCTTCGTGGAGCTTGTGAAGTGGTTTTGGAGCTTGCCATCTCCGGAGTGGAGGAAAATCTAACCATAAGGAAAGGGCCATTATCCTTCGTGGATTTGGCTCGGAGAAGAAGGTGAGACTTTGTGGCGTTGGGAAATCCTTCGTGGGATCCCCACCTCTCCAAACGTGATGTACCTTCTTGCAAAGGAAGGGAACACATGAATACATCTTCGTCTCCGCGTGCCTCGGCTATTTCTATACCCGAGTTTACTTTCCTTGTGATATCCATTGAGATTGAAGTATCTATTATATCTTGCTATCACTTGTTGTTTATATATATATTGTGCCTATCTTGCTTAGCTCTAGTTGTTGTTGTTGCACTTAGTTGAGCCTAGCTTATTTAGGGTTTGTTCTTGTGAAATAAACGTTAGTTTAATTCCGTATTCTAACAAGCCAAATCCGTAAGAGTTTTTTAAATGCCTATTCACCCCCCCCCCCCCTCTAGGAGACATATCGTCTTTTCAAAAGCAAACCCCCATAAATGGATCAACACCTCGTTGGAAACACACCGGATAAAGAAGAAAACAATCCATCTAAGCTGTCAGGGACCCTTTCCCGTGACGCGGATCTTCTTGCTCTTTCCCTTAAAGGACTTATCCTTTGGAATGCCGGAGAGATGGTTAGCGCCCACCATCTTGCTCTTTTTCTTAGTTGCCTTATCCTTAAAAATTCAACCAATTATCTTACCTTGGCTAGCGGCCTCCAAGATAGCGAGAATATCATAAAGCTTTTTTTTGCGAAGAGGGCCCCGGGAACAGATGGCAATGCACAAGATGCCACCACCTTGTCACCCAAAGGAATCACCTGGGTGATGGAATCTGTCGAGAGGAAGACATCATCCATCCAAACCTCCATGATGGCTGAGCTCCAACGGTAGGGGCATGGAAGCCACCCTCAAGGACCCAGGCGAGCCCACCTCATGTTGCACCATCGGCGGATGAGCCAACTCCCCCACACGACTCTTGTATCTCAGGCATAATCAGCATCACCGGAGCCATCTCCCCTACGGTGTCATCGTTCCCATATGCAACCGACATAACCGGTTGTAGCGATGAGCAGTGCCTAGGAGAGAAACAACCAATTGACTCGTGTCACCATGCTCATTTGGGAAACAAGTCTCAGTTCTCATTTGAGCTTTGTTGGCTTCAACATGAGGGTTTATATGACATGATTGCCAATGAATGGGCTGCTGTGTCAAATGGGACTTCTCCAATTGAAACGTGGCAGAAAAAAATAAGACACTTGAGAATTTTTTTGAGGGGGTGGGCGAAAATTTTGAGTGGGAAATATAAAAAAATAGAAAGAGCGGTTGTTAACTATTACTGATACTTTAAACATTAAAGCTGAATCTAATCCACTATCTTTGTCAGATAGAGAAAATTGAAAAATGCACATGAACACATTAATAAGTTGAGAAGGGATAAGGAAACAAAATGGGCTCAACGGGCTAAAGTCAAACATATCCAAGAGAGTGGCAATAACACAAAGTATTTTAACCTAATTGCAAATGGCAAACATAGGAAGAAAAAAATATTTCAGTTAGAGCAAGATGAAGGAACTATCGTTGGCTAGGATAACCTCAAAAAGTATATTAGTGAATACTATAAAAAACTATTTGGGGCACCCGAACATAATACGTTCTCTATGATAGAGGATCGAGTGATGGATATTCATCAGCTGTTGCCGGAGGAAAATGGCATCCTGACAACAAATTTTACCCATGAAGAGGTTTATGAGGCTATCTCCCACATGGAACATAATAAAGCTCCAGGGCTTGATGGTTTCCGGCAGAGTTTTATCAACATTTTTGGGATGTGATAGAGACAGACCTGATGGCTATGTTTGGCCAGCTTCAGGAAGGAGAACTCCCACTCTATCAACTTAAGGGGTTATTATGTTATTGCTACCACTATTCGTATTTCCGATATAGCCCATAAAGTGATTAAACCAACTCAAAATGTGTTTATGTTAGGCCAACATATTTTAGAAGAAGTCGTTGTTCTCCATGAGACTATTCACGAGATAAATCAAAAAAATCTTGATGGGGTTCTTTTCAAAATTGATTTTGATAAATCTTACGATAAAGTGAAATGGCCTTTTCTCCAACAAGTCTTGCGTATGAAAGGTTTCGATCCAAAGTGGTGTGTGTAAGGGTACACTGCCCCTATGTGTGGTTTTGGTAATTAATAACAACCCCTATGGACTAATGTTTTCATTGAGTTTATATGAAGGAATATTCCATAGGTACTACTTGTAGTCCATGTGTTGGATTCAAGTATGGATGCCATGATGATAAAAGATATACCTTGAGCATCGGCATCAAGATCATCGATTTGAAGTCACATATGTGATATGATCAAGAAGAAGAAATGAAGATGGAGTTTTTATGTGGAACTCAACATTAGCCATGCTCTAGCTTATGTGTTAAGCAGTGAATGCTCAAGATCTTGAGTGCTCGATTCCAAGTGAAGAACTCAATGATACGTCCAAAACGTATCTACTTTCCTGAACACTTTTGCTATTGTTTTGCCTCTAATTTGTGTATTTTGGATACAACTAACACGGACTAACGCTGTTTTCAGCAGAATTGCCCTCGTGTCTTATTTTTGTGCAGAATCAACTTTCAGAAAATCCCCGGAAATAATTGCAATGGGCCTATTTTTACAGAAGACCCACAGAGCCAGAAGATGTGACGGAGGGGGCAACGAGGCGCGCACACCATGTGGCGGCGCGGTGGGCCCATGGCCGCGCCGTCATATGGTGAGGCCGCCTTGGCCAGCCCCCGACGCTCCCCTCTGGACTACTTAAAGCCCTTGACCTAAAAAGCATGGCGGTTCGACCACTTTTCCAGAAGACATCCAGAACGCCGCCGCCATCGCGAAACCCAATCTCGGGATCGAAACTCCGTTCGGCACCTACGGGGAATTGGAGGAGATCATCGCCATCATCGCTACCGACGCCTCTCCATCGACCATCCATGTTTCCCCCATCCATGTGTGAGTAATTCCCGCTGTAGGCTGAAGGGGATGGTAGGGATTGGATGAGATTGTTCATGTAATAGCCATAAGATTGTTAGGGCATAGTGCCTAGTATCCGTTGTTGGTACTTTTATGATAGATATTGTTGCAACTTGTTATGCTTAATGCTTGTCACTAGGGCCCGAGTGCCATGATTTCAGATCTTAACATGTTATTGATTCATGATGATATTCATTGTTTTATGATCTTACCTGCAAGTTGTATACACACATATTGTCCGGAACCCGAGGCCCCAAAGTGAACGAAATTGGGACAACCGGAGGGGAAGGCTGTGATATGAGGATCACATGTGTTCACGGAGTGTTAATGCTTTGCTCCGGTACTTTATTAAAAGGAGTACCTTAATTACCAGTAATTTCCCTAGAGCTGCCACCGGCTGGTAGGACAAAAGATGTTGTGCAAGTTTCTCATTGCGAGCACGTACGACTATATACGGAACACATGCCTATGGTTGTTTAGTACTTGGATACTGTTTTATTATTATCTGCAAATGCCTAGTCTTGATTATTACATGAGTTATCTTATCCATGCAGCGCCCGTTCATCCATCCCTATGCCTACAGTATTTTAATCCTGCTATTTACTATAATCACTACTGATGTCTTTATTACACTGTTGCTTATATTTCACTACTGCTGCTGCTATAAAACTGTTGCTACTGATAAACTATTGCGAGCAAGTCTTTTCAGTGCAGCTGAATTGACAACTCCGCTGTTAAGGCTTACATATTCTTTGGCTCCCCTTGTCTCGAATCAATAAATTGGGTTTACTTCCCTCGAAGACTGCATCCCCTATACTTGTGGGTCATCAAGACTATTTTCTGGCGCCGTTGCCGGGGAGCATAGCTTTATTTGCAAGTTCACATGAATTGATATTGTTCGCTGCAAATCCTCCATCATGGGTAAAACTCGATGCTAAAGTCGCCATATTACCATCCACTACAAGAAAAGATACAACTCTGAGTACCTCGTTGCTCTTGATTCACCATCTGTGATAAGTCAACTTGTTTCACCACCACAAGCTTCACGTGTTGGTACTTCTGAATCTGAAAATTCCTCTGATAATTTTGATGATGCTTCTACTGTGCTTGATGATAATGGTTCATTAGGTCCTTTTCTAGATGCTACAATTGCTAGGTCTAGACAAATTGAAAATACCGAAATTCCTAATGAAAATATGTTACACCTGTTAATTCACCTGAGTCTGTTGAACTGATGAAGATTATGTGGAACTTGATGATGATTTTATTGATAAATATAATGCTACTACTGGTGTAAGTAACCTTAAAAAGCTTCTTGCACAACATGTTTAGATATAAACGTCCCCTGATCCTAAATTTGCCACATCTCCTATAAACATTAAGGATAAGGATTATGATTTTTCTCCTGATTTTTCTCATATATCTATTGTTGAGAAAACACCTTTTTGTGGTACTGAAAAAGAGAGTGATGTAGAGCACATGAATGAGCTTTCTACTTTGAGTAGCTTGTTTTCTGATGATATTAAGAAGCGTACTTATTTTGTTGCTAAAATTTTTCCTTTCTCATTAAAGGATGATGCTAAAACTTGGTATAATAGTTTGCCTCCTGATTCTATTGATAATCCAAGTGGTTTGCTTGATGTTTTCTTTCAAAATATTTTCCTGCTAGTGCTCAACATATTGCTTTGCATAAAATTTATAGTTTTGACCAGGAAGATGGGGAGAAATTGCCTGAAGCTTGGGCAAGGTTTTGCTCTCTTCTTAGAGCTCGGCCAGGACATGATTTGGAAAAGCATGACTTACTTGATATATTTTATAGTGGACTAACCATTGAGTCTAGGGCATACCTGGATAGTTATGCTAGTTGTGTTTTCAGGAAAAGAACTCCAGACGAAGCTGAAGAATTATTGGCTAGAATAAGCCAAAATCATGATGATTGGACTACACCTGAACCAACCCCAACACCTATATTGATGAATTAAATGATGAAGATATGAGGGAAGCCAAGAAATCTCTTAAAGAGAAAGGTATTAAATCTGAAGATGTGAAGAATTTACCTCCCATAGAAGATTTATGTAAGATAACTCCCCTTCATCCACGATTGAGGTACATTCTCTTCAACGCTTTGATAAAGGAGACATTCCTTACTCAAAACCTCCTGATCAATGTTTAGATGAATTTGATAATTATGTTGTTAAGCAAGATAACTTTAATATGAGAGTAGAGAATCATTTAATGGAAAATTCTCAAGCTATTTAAATTGCATGATATTGTGGAGAGAACCTCCAATGATGTTAAGATGCTTGTTAAACATTTTCATATGGTTCAAACTCAAATTGATCAACTTACTAAAGTGCAAAATGACTTGTTAAAAAATACTCATAAAGAAAAATATGCTTATGAAGTAACAACTAGAGGTGGTGTTTCTACTCAGAATCCTTTATAACTTGAGGGGCATCCCAAAAGAGTTGAACAAGATTCTCAACGAACTAAAGATATTAGTGGTCCTTCTAAGAAAAAGAAGAAGAAACATAAAACTGTTGTAGAATCTTCTGAACCTGTTAATGATCCTAATAGTATTTCTATTTCTGATGCTGAAATTGAAAGTGGTAATGAACTTGATAAAGATAATGATAAGAATGATGTTTCGATAAAGAAGAGATTGAAAATGAACTGAAAAGCATGCTAAAAATAAAAAGTACACTAAAGAAGACTTTATTGCTAAGAAACATGGTAATGAAAGAGAACCTTGGGTTCAAAAGCAAATGCCTTTTCTGTTAAGAAACTAAAATCAAAGGAGGAAGAACACTATAATAAATTTTGTGATTGGATGAAACCTTTGTTTTTGCAAATCCCTTTGACTGATGCTATTAAATTGCCTCCTTATTCAAAGTATATGAAAGATATTGTCTCTAACAAAAGGAAAATTCCTAATGGGGAGATTTCCACTATGCTTGCTAATTATTCTTTTAATGGCAAGGTTCCAAAGAAGCTGGGAGACCCAGGTATACCAACTATCCCTTGTTCCATCAAGAATAATTATGTTAGAACTGATCTATGTGATTTGGGAGCAGGAGTTAGTGTGATGCCTTTTTCCCTTTACAAGAGACTTGATTTAGATAAGTTGATACCAACCGATATATCTTTGCAAATGGTGATAAATCTACTGTTGTTCTGTTGGTATATGTGAAGATGTTCATGTTCAAGTTACTCATAATTGCTTAATATTAACTGATTTTGTTGTGTTGGAAATGCTGAAGATGATAATATGTCTATTATTCTTGGAAGACCTTTTCTTAACACTGCAGGGGCTGTTATTGATTGCAATAAAGGAAAAGTCACTTTCAATGTTGAAGACAAGGAACATACTGTTTATTTTCCCAAGAGGATTGATAAAGTATATAGAGTTAATACAATTTCTAATTTGAGAACTATCAAAGTGGGAGTTATTGATTGTCCTATATATGAGCCTAAAGAAGGATATCAAACTATTGTGATTGGATCCATATCAATACAATATAAGGTAACATGATTCATTTGAGGTTTATTTCTTCTTATGACATGTAAAATTTACTTGGTGGCAAGACTTGATCAACCTTGTTAAGAAGTATATTTTAAATGCATGGAAGAGGTAAACAACATTTCTTTCTTTCTCCACTTGTTTTACTTGCTGTAGTACTACTTGTTTTGCAAGATGCTTTAGTTGTTTAGAATTTTGAAAATCTTTTTCTGCCCTGAAACAGTTATTTTAACACCCAGAAATGTGCATTTTTCGAAATTTTCAAAAATTTACAAAAAGTATACCACTAGTCCTATTTTTTAATTTGCAACCTGAGTGCTGGGGCTGATGGGGCCAGGCTACACCATGTCTGGCGCGACCAGAAGGGCGCGCCGCGTGGTGAGGGCCCCACGGCCCTCCACTCACTCATCCACCTACCACTCCACTCTCTTCCACGGGAAAACACGACACCATTGTTCAAACCCGAGTTTCTTCTGTTCTTGCTCGAAATTTTCGATCTCCTTGCTCAGCCCATCTTTGCTGCTGAAATTTGGAGCTTTTGTTCTCCGGTATGTGACTCCTCCGATTATCCAAATATCATTTTGAATAGTTGAGTATATCTTGAGTAATTTGCTGCTGTAGGTGACATGTTAAGTGAGTTTGCATGCTTGATTCAAGTTGTAGAAATTAGTTTTGATGCATGTTTAGTACTCTATCAAGTTCCTATAGTAGTCTCCCTCATTTATATGTCTCAAAATCAACTTTTATAATGTTTGTTGAAAAATTTCAGAAAATGGAGTGGAATAGACATCAACTCAATCAACATGAATTGGAGGTGCATGAAGTTATGAGAGTCCACCGTGAAGAGGAGGTATTCCCCTCCTACTACCCCTGCACCGATTTCATGAAGAGTGCAGGAATTTTTCAAGATGTTCAAAATCTAATTTCTAATGCAGGGTTAGAAGATTTTGTTGTTGGTGAACCTTACCAATATGCAAAACTAACCATGTCAGTGGTGCATGATTTTGACTACCATTGGTCCCAACCTAACCCCATGGTTCAATATAAAATCTACAATAAAACTATCAACTTGCCCTTTGATGATTTTTGTGCAGCTATTAAAGTGCCACAGTGGGGATCACGTGAGAAGATTAGGGGGCTGCCACCGCAACTCTTGAAACTATACGAGATGATCTGTCAAGGGAGAAGCTTCTCGGATGAGAGTGGTAAAATTCGTAGTATTCAACTCCCATCTATTCGCTATTTTGCTTACTTTATCACCAAGTGCGTTCTTGCTAGAAAGAATGCAAATAAGTTATCCATCCATGATTTGGTTTTCTTAGCTGCTGCATTGCAACGTGATAGAACTTATAATTTGGGTGCTTTGATAGCTTTTAGGCTTGCTACTAACCGTGATAAAGGGGGAATTTGTGGAGGTCTCATTGCCTCTCGTTTGCTAGCTATGCATGGTGTAGAACCTCACCTCTTGATGTTCAGCTCTCTGTAGAGAAACTTGATATTGTTTCCATGATAAAACATGACTTTATTTCTAGTTGGTCTAACTCAAATAACTTGTCCTATGAGATAACCTTTTTCAAGAAAAAGTGGAGAGTAATTAAATCTGAAAGACTAGTTGGACTGCCTGCACCTGCTTTGTTTAACCTTGATTCCAGGAAAAGTTGGTCGGTCGCAGAAGATGAACTTGATGCATACATAGAGAGGTGCGGCCATCAAACAGGGGACGGCATGGAGGAGGCCGAGGACCCCCTCGACTTGCCATCCGACGCAGCAAGTTCTTCACATCAGTATTCTGGGCATGTGGAACCTTCATCCTTTTCTTCTGCACAGGGATCTTATTACAACCACGCCATGTATGATCCACCGGCGTGGAACCCTGATCCTCTCCGGGGTTGACCTCCACTTAGGCCAAAAGCCTAAGATTGGGGGAGGTACGCCGGCATCACTCATTCATTGCATATTACAATTGCCGGTCATTTGTATATACGTATTTCGCTTCTTTTGGTTGTTTCTCTTTCGGTTATTTTTATTTCAGTAGGTTCTTATTTTAGTTTTTGAAGGTTGTTACTACTGTAGTAACTTTTTTATTTTTTATTTCATTTGTGTGCCGATGGTTGCCACTAATATGAGGAAGATGATATTTGGGGAAGTGCTGTCTAAAAAACAGATTCTGGACTGATATTGAAAAACTTCCTATGCGTAGCCATAACGTTATTTTGAGATTACAATTTTTGTGCATATTCCCCAGGTTATTATCTAACTTTCATTAGATGAGCACTTTTCGAGTTTAACAACAGAAGATTTTCGAAACAATTAATTACTGTACTGCTGTCAAGTTTTGGCAGATTTCTGCCACTTTGCTTTTCTGTGATTCTTTTAGTTTTCATTCTCTTGTTTTTGCTTTGTTTCTTTTCTAAAACACAAAAATACCAAAAATATTTCTGTTGTTTCTCTTTATCATTTGTTTATTTGGTTTCTTGTTCCTATTTTGCTTTATTTACTATCATCGGTTTGTTATGAGAAAATCCAAAAAGATTTTACTTTCGTTCGGTGACTCCAATATCGAAAACGCCAAAAATATTTGTTGTTCTTCTTCGGTTTTGTAAAGTTTATTAGGGAGTTCAGCGGTCTCCGGTGGTTGGAGCTTGTTTTCATTCCATATTATTCAAGCCACACAAGTGAAAGGCAATAATGACGATCTACGACAACTCGACTGTGGTGAGAGGCTGGTATGAACTCTATTTGTTTTCATTTTTGTACATATACTCATCCATGTGAGCATACTTAGTTGGTTCATGTGAGGTATATGTCATTTAATGAAAGTCTAGTAGTTCATGTTCTCTCATGTTTAGATCCAATTTATTAATAATGAGTAGCATGTCACAAATATCTGCTTGCATTGTTTTATTCATAGATAGGTATGACATTGTGGTATCCTCCTCTGAATACGTCATTTGGATTGACTTGGCACATGCTCACGCATGCATATGACTGAAAAACAAAAAGTCAATTAAGCCTTGATGATTTACTTTGCTTCAGAGTTCTTGTATCACTTTTATGCCTCCGTTAATTTTATTTCGTCGCAAGCATGATTATGACATTATTGCTCTCTTGATTGTCGCTCCTTCTATTGCTAGCCTTCACTTGTACTGAGCGGGAATGTGCTCGTGCTTCCAAACCCTGAAACCAAGTTATTCCAAAGTGTCCACCATAAATACCTATGCATGGCATTTCAAACCATTCCAAGTAAATTTTCATGTGCTACCTTTAAAACCTTCAAAGTATTTCTCAATTTGTGTCAATGCTTTATAGCTCATGAGGAAGTATGTGGTGTTTTATCTTTCAATCTTATCAGTCAGACTTTCACCAATGGACTAGTGGCATATACATCCGCTTATCCAATAATTTTGCAAAAAGAGCTGGCAACGGGGTGCCCAGCCCCAATTAATTACAACTTTCATTAATAATTCTCTTCACATGTTTTGCCCTGATTTATCAGTAAGCAACTTAACCTGCAAATAGACACTCATCCATGGTATGTGAATGTTGGAAGGCACCCGAGGATTCG
Organism: Lolium multiflorum; assembly: GCA_030979885.1. NCBI lineage: Eukaryota > Viridiplantae > Streptophyta > Magnoliopsida > Poales > Poaceae > Lolium > Lolium multiflorum. The sequence goes on along the minus strand of CM061750.1, from coordinate 274,287,970 downwards.
GTTAGCCACGGCTTGTGTAAGCAAAGGTTGGGGGAGTGTCATCCATAATGAAACTAAAATACATGTGTAAAAAAAAGAGAAGAGGGATGATCTACCTTGCTGGTAGAGATACCGTCCTTCATGGGAGCCGCTCTTGAGAGTCTGGTTGACAAGGTAGTTAGAGTACCCACTATCATTCGTTGACAACAACAAACACTTCTCAAAACAATTTTACTTCTGTTTTAAAGCGAAAAGCTCTAGCACATGTTAATCCTGCTTCCCTGCGAAGGGTCAATCTTTACTTTTATGTTGAGTCACCATCCTTTCTTTGAGCACCTTCTTGAGAGCATAATTGTCATTCTTAGTGTAATGTGTTTGTCCCAGAATATGGTTAACTGTGGTATAACTTTGATGCTTTTATTTTTGATAGTCTTTACTTCTAGTCTTCCCATGAACTTCAGAGGTGCCTGGGCATTTATGTTTTGTTGTACAAATACAGGCAAGCGAGATACCACTTTATCATATCTTTTTATGAGCATTGCAATCCTGCTTATAGAAGTGTTTCGTGATGCTTATTATTAGTTTGTTGGTATCTTTTTCATGATTGACACGACTATTAGATGACTTTATTTGCATTTATCTTATTATGAATTGCCTAAGTATTCGTCCATATAATGAGAATATTTACATCATATGAGCAAATGTGTTCATGAAAGTTCTTTTATCGCACTCAGTTGTTAACTGAATTGCTTGAGGACACGCAATAAGCTAAGCTTGGGGGAGTTGATACGTCAAAACGTATCTACTTTCCTGAACACTTTTGCTATTGTTTGCCTCTAATTTGTGTATTTTGGATACAACTAACATGGACTAACGCTGTTTTCAGCAGAATTGCCCTGGTGTCTTATTTTTGTGCAGAAAATCAACTTTCAGGAAAATCCCCGGAAATAATTGCAATGGGCCTATTTTTAAGACCCACGGAGCCCGAAAATGTGACGGGCGGGGGCAACGAGGCGCGCACACCATGTGGCGGCACGGTGGGCCCATGGCCGCGCCGCCATATGGTGAGGCCGCCTCGGTCAGCCCTGATGCTCCCCTCTGGACTACTTAAAGCCCTTGACCTAAAAATGCACGGGGGTTCGACCACTTTTCCAGAAGACATCCAGAACGCCGCCGCCATCGCGAAACCCAATCTCGGGATCGAAACTCCGTTCGGCACCCTGCGGGACGGGGAATTGGAGGAGATCATCACCATCATCGCCACCGACGCCTCTCCATCGACCATCCATGTTTCCCCCATCCATGTGTGAGTAAATCCCCGCTGTAGGCTGAAGGGGATGGTAGGGATTGGATGAGATTGTTCATGTAATAGCCATAAGATTGTTAGGGCATAGTGCCTAGTATCTGTTGTTGGTACTTTTATGATATTGTTGCAACTTGTTATGCTTAATGCTTGTCACTAGGGCCCGAGTGCCATGATTTCAGATCTGAACATGTTATTGATTCATGATGATATTCATTGTTTTATGATCTTACTGCAAGTTGTATACACATATTGCTGTCCGGAACCCGAGGCCCCAAAGTGACAGAAATTGGGACAACCGGAGGGGAAGGCTGTGATATGAGGATCACATGTGTTCACGGAGTGTTAATGCTTTGCTCCGGTACTCTATTAAAGGAGTACCTTAATTACAGTAGTTTCCCTAGAGGCCCTGCCACCGGCTGGTAGGACAAAAGGTGTTGTGCAAGTTTCTCATTGCGAGCACGTACGACTATATACGGAACACATGCCTATGGTTGTTTAGTACTTGGATACTGTTTTATTATTATCTGCAAATGCCTAGTCTTGATTATTACATGAGTTATCTTATCCATGCAGCGCCCGTTCATCCATCCCTATGCCTACAGTATTTTAATCCTGCTATTTACTATAATCACTACTGCTGTCTTTATTACACCTGCTTATATTTCACTACTGCTACTACTATAAAACTGTTGCTACTGATAAACTATTGCGAGCAAGTCTGTTTCAGTGCGCTGAATTGACAACTCCGCTGTTAAGGCTTACAGATATTCTTTGGCTCCCCTTGTGTCGAATCAATAAATTGGGTTTTACTTCCCTCGAAGACTGTTGCGATCCCCTATACTTGTGGGTCATCACTCAAGATATGGCTCTAAATCGGTGTCATGATAGGCTCATGAGTTGAGCTATGTTTGACTAAGATTTAGAGCATGCAAATAAATGAAGAGTTCTTTATACACCTCAAGATAGTATGATAGAACATCAGAAGATACAAGGTTGACCAATACAAAGAACGAAGAAATAGATTCAAGTTTGGTCAACACATGAAGCATGAAGAATGTGCCACGTGAAGTCATGTGGTATGGTAAGCCTTGTCAATTATGCTTCATGAACTAACCCATCATATATGTGCCCTTGTGTTGTCTATATGGGTTAGGTATCTTTCCATGGGCATGCATCAAAAGTGAGATCTCATATAGCCCATGAGAGGATGACATCAAGTGGTGATCGTCATCAAGGTTGAGTTGGGCAAGTTCAATTTGAGAATCTCAAGAGGATCATATGCTTGAAGCTTGCCGTCCATTTGGTGATAATGGACATGTGAAGATGTGCATCAATAGAGCTTTCCCATCATGACGTATGGGGGGGCATTTGTGAGTCTTCACGAAGCAACAATGATCAAGTGAGGCATTCTGGCTAGAGCGGGATGCGCAAGGCAAAGGTATGGCCTTGTTAGGTTTTCCTTTTACCGGTCTCAAGGTGGTTTTTGGGAGACCGGGTTATAGGATAGATAGCCGCACTATCAAGAGGGGCTTTCTGTTGGATAACTTGATCACATCGTGTTAGGGAGCTCAATCCTTTGCATGCTTTGCATTCCATAAATCTGGTTGCTTCTTGGTGTTTCTCTGTGTGAGGTTCTTGAGCTTTTTGCTAGCTTTACAACAATCCCAAGTTCATCGAACACGGAATTCGTATGCATCTTCTATCGCGTTTTCATGTTTGAAGGTTTTACCGGTTTGATAATTAATAGATAGGCCAAACCTTTTATATTATTTTTCTTACTCAATGGTTGAACTATGATGTGATACCAACGAGCCCAAGATCATCGAAATCGGAGTCCGGATGCAAAAGTTATCGCGTTTTCGGCATGGACGTAGCTCGGTATACCGAGTGCTGCTACCGGGCAGTCTGGTAGCTGGCCCGGCCTGCCGGGTTGGCTACCGAAAATTCCGGTCATGCTGGGTTCAGGCTCGATTTTGGCCCAAACGATCATATTTTTGAGGGGCTATAAAATGGGATTCTTCCCCATTGTTTTTAGGATTCTTAAGCACATTTTTTACCACCATTGTTGAACCTTCTTGAGCTTGCTTCCTCTCCCTTCCCTCCTATGATTGTTGCATATTCTTGGGGGATTTGAAAGAGGAGATCTAGATCTACAACCTCATCCAATCCATTCCTCCTCTAAGTAAGGGGATCTCTTGGAATCTAGATCTTGGAGTTATTTGTTGATTTCCTCCATTGTTCTTCCTCTCTAATCTCATCCTAGCATTTGTTGCTTTGGTGGGATTTGAGTGTGAAGGATTTGAACACATTTGGTGTTCTTGCTTTGCATCATTGCATAGTGTTGAGCTCGCCACCACGATTAGTTTGAGTGAGAGACCGTGAGCTTGTTACTCTTGGAGGGAGACCTCCTAGTTGGCTTGGCGGTTGGTGCTCCGGTGATCTCTTCAAGGAAGATTGTGAAGAGGCCCGGGCTTCTCCTTCGTGGAGCTTGTGAAGTGGTTTTGGAGCTTTCCATCTCCGGAGTGGAGGAAAAGCTAACCATAAGGAAAGGGCCATTTTCCTTCGTGGGTTTGGCTCGGAGAAGAAGGTGAGCCTTCGTGGTGTTGGGGAATCCTTCGTGGGATCCCCACCTCTCCAAACGTGACGTACCTTCTTGCAAAGGAAAGGAACACGGGAATACATCTTCGTCTTCGCGTGCCTCGGTTATTTCTATACCCGAGCTTACTTTCCTTTGTGATAGCCATCAAGTTTGAAGTACTTATTATATCTTGCTATCACTTGTTGTTCATATATATATAGTGTGCCTATCTTGCTTAGCTCTAGTTGTTGTTGTTGCACTTAGTTGAGCCTAGCATATTTTAGGGTTTGTGCTTGTAAACTAAACGTTAGTTTAATTCCGCATTCGTACAAGCCAATTCCGTAAGAGTTTTTAAAAGCCTATTCACCCCCTCTAGGCGACATCTCGTCCTTTCGGTGTGATTGGATCAAAAACTTTGTGCAAGGGGGTAGTGTGGGGGTAAGGGTTAATGATGATATTAGCCATAACTTCCAAACAAGAAAAGGTTTGAGACAAGGTGATCATTTATCTCCAATAATTTTCAACATTGTTGCTGATGTATTGGATATTTAATAGCTCGTGCAAAAGACGTGGGCCAGGTTGGGAGTCTCATACCCCATTTGGATGATGGGGGTGTGTCGATTCTCCAATACGCCGATGATACCATTTTATTTATGAAACACGATACTGAAATGGCGGTAAATATGAAATTAATCCTTTGTATTTTTAGCAATTGTATGGTTTAAAAATTAATTTTCATAAGAGCGAAATCTTTTTTTTGTAATGCAAAAGAAATGGAACATCAATATTAACAAATTTTTGGATGCGAGTCTGGATCTCTACCTGTTAGGTATCTTGGAATACCTGTTCATCATAGGTATACCTGGCCATGGGCAGCCCGGCCCGACCCGAAATTCCCGGGCCAAGCCCGACCCGACCAAGCCTGTGGGCCGGGCCTGGGCCAGATTTTTTGGCCCGATGGTCAGCATGGGCCGGGCCTGGGCCATCATTTTGCGCGATTTAAGGAAGCGGCCCGGCCCGAGGCCCGAGGCCCGACGGGCTTACCTTATGATGGGCCGGGCTTGGGCCAAGATTTCCGGCCCGATGATTGGGCTGGGCCGGGCCTGGGCCGAGATTTTCCGCGTCGGGCCTTGGTCGGCCCGGCCCGAGGCCCGGACCGGCCCGAGAAATGCTTAGGTATAATCATAGGAAACTGCACAATTCTGAATGGAATCATGTAGAGAGTCGCTTTGGTACTAAGCTAGGATGTTGACATAGCAAGTTTTCCTCTTACGGTGATCGGTTAGTGTTAATCAATTCAGTGTTGACAAGTTTACCAATGTTTATGCTTTCCTTTCTTGAAATTCCAGTAGACGTGAGAAAACGTTTGAATTTCTTCCGGTCAAGTTTTTTTATGGCAAACGGATGATACTAAGAAAAAGTATAGATTAAAAATATGGAATGAGTTGATGGGTGTGCAAAACTCGCGGCCTGCTGGTGTTGCTTTAGAGCATCTTCACTCGTCTCCCCGAATAGGCCCCCGGCGTGCCATTTTTTCATCCGGACGGCGAAAAATGGCCCAACCGCGCCCCCGGTTCCTCGTTTTTCGCCGGATTTGGGCTTTCATCCATCCGGCGAGCCCACGCCAACCCCGGCCTACCGGGGAGCGCTCGGGGACTCCGGACGAAGCAAAGCGCGGGAAACGGCGAGAAATCTCTCCCGCGCTTTCGTTTCGTCTTCGCCGCGGAGGTGGCCCCGACCGGTCAGCGACACGCGCATCGTCTTCCGCGCACGCATCGTCTTCCGCGCGCAGTTAAGGCTGCCGCCGGTCAGCTCGCCGCGGACGCGTCGCATTCCACGCGGCATTAATCCCCCGCGCCAGCCTCGCCTATATAGGCCGCTCGGCTCGCCGCGACGCGTGCCCCTGCTCTCATCTCCCTCCACTCTCCCTCCACTCTCCGCGGCGGAGCCAACAATGGCGTTCTCCGACGACGACGGCGCAGCCAACAATGGGTTCCCCCGCCGGTCCCTCCACGCGTGGGAGGGGCACCTCCTCCACCAGGCGGGGTACCCCTGCCCGCCGGACACGAGGCCTCCCGGCGGCGGGTGGCGGCTAAGTCGTGGCGGCGTACCAATCCCGCCGCCGCCTCGGGGCCAAGCCCTCGACGTCGCCATCGAGGGAGCGCGAATGACAATGACGGACGAAGAGCGCGCCGAGCCGCCACCACCCCGACAACTATACGAGGTGGAACTCCTACTTCCTCCGGCGGTGGGAGCGGGAGCTGGCGGCCTACGACGGCCCGCCGCCTCCGCCTCCGCACAACAACGCCGCGGGCCGCCGACGTTGGTGGAGCGCGCCGGATAGGACGCTGGCGAACATCCTCGCGCACATCGAGGGCGGCAACTTCTGGTGCGACGATGCCCCCACGCCGAGGGCATCGGCGAGCCGCCGCCGGGGGAAACGTCGGCAGCCACGGCGCATGGCTGCCAGCTCGTCGTCTTCCGGATCAGCGCCGAGGCCATCCTTGGCGCCGGTGAAAGGAGGCGACGTCTCCGTCGATGCCGGCGCGCGTCAAGAAGGAGCGGCGTCTCCACCGCCGACCGAGAGGCGCGGCGCGGCGCCCTCGTCATCCGCGACCAACCCTCCCCCGCAGCGTGGGCGGGAAGAGGGCGAAGAAGGAGGGCGCGCGGCCGCCACCAACGCCGCCGCAAACGGGCTCGCCGAGGAGGAGGCGAAGCGCGCGGAGGATGCCGCCGTGGCGGAGGCGATCGCCGGTCGCTCAAGGACCTGGTGCCCGCCGACAACGCCCTCCCGAGGACGCCGCCCTGGAGTGGTCGAGGCGCGACTGGGAGCGCGAGGAGGCGGAAGCGGCGGCGGCGATGGACTGGCCGCCGCGCGTCGCTCGCCGCCCGCGCCGCTCCAACCGCCGCCGACGACGTCGCTCGCTACCGCCGGCTGCGACACCTCCATCCGGCGTCGCCGTCCCCGTCGTCGACCTCGAAGCCTCGGACGACGAATGGTACAAGCCATCCCCGCCTCGCACCGGCGGTGGGGAGGACGCCGGCGGGGGCAGCGGCCAGGCCGCGCGCCGCGGTTCGACAACGATGGCTCCGACGATGATGGCAACGACGGCGGCGACTACACGGTGTTCTACCGCCATTTGGGCATGTAGAGCGCCGTGTTTTAAAATTTACAGTTGTATTCCCCTAGCCGAATTCGAAATATAGTCGAATTCGGCCTCTATGTATGAACTTCGCCATCTATATAGTAAATATCATTAAATTTAGTCTAAATTCGCCCGTTTTTAGTCGTAGTTTGTCAAGTTTCCATTTTTTAAATTTACATCGTCGTCTTCGCCTGAGCACGCGGCTGGGAAACTACTCCTCCCCACGCCAAATTTACATCCAATCCGGACGTAAATTTCCCCGGATTTCGGCGTGGGGAGGGCAAACGAGTGGAGATGCTGTTATAGGACAATGCAGTTTGCATCTTGCATGGTGGAACATGGAGGCTTTGGGCTGGGCCGATCAAACACGTCCAGTTGTTGTGGATTTCGGCCTTAAACGAGCCACATCAAACGAGCTAGGCTATTTTGGGCTGTGTTTGTACAACTGTTGGATATATAATTGCACCTGCCGTCTGTACTGTGATGTAGGAAAAAAGGAGGTATGTTCGTCCTTGATAAGCTGCATGGTAGGGGTAGTAGCTCACACAGGTGTCGCCCATGTAGGTGCATGCGCAGCTGCCCCCCGTCGTGCACAGCTGCCACCATGTACACAAAATTATTTTTAAGTGTTGTTTTTGTGATTCTTTAGAAACTGTACAACATTTCTTTCATGTCCTTTTGTTAAAATCGTTTGTCGTATGATTTATCTAACCTATAATATACTCTCGTGTGCTAATATTACTACTTCCTCCGATCCATATTAATTGACTTCAATATGGATGTATCTAGAACTAAAATATGTCTAGATACATCCATATTAGAGTCAATTAATATGAACCGGAGGGAGTAATATGTTTGGTAACTGGCTTAACATGATAGAAAAGAATGATAAAGCTAGGATATATATTGTTATATTAGCTTTATGTTGGTCCATGTGGACAAGTAGAAATGATTGTATTTTTAACAAACAAAAGGGAATTGAACTAAGATTTTGCAGGTTATCCGACGAGCTATCCATTGGATACAATAATGGGTCTACCTTCTCCCGGTGGATCAGCGGGAGCTTATGATTGCTGGATGCAACCGTCTTCTAACGGTTATACCAGACTTCTTTTTCCAGGCTACTGGACGGCGTCATATTAGTAGACTACAAAATGTATAGCTATATATTGCTTTTCATTTTTAGATGGTTGATCCTGCCTCAACCTTATCTGATCTATGATTGTAAACTCTTGAACTTTTGAAACGCTGAAATAAATGAAAATGGCCATGTGCATCGACTGATGAGGCGGGGCATCTCCCATTTCGAAAAAAAAAACATATATAGAGACCGGCTTCCCCATTGTCGGTAGAGCAAACGTGAGCTCGGATGAAGAAGATACATCATGCTCAATTGGGATCTTGCCAAGGGCAGCCTCCCTCTCAGCAGAAAAAAATCTCAACCCAGGTTAGACACCCTTGAATTTTGGATAAAAGCAGTTGCGCGTGTGCAACCAAAACATCTTGCAACTGCACATCTGTCGCAAACGACACGAACAACATGAAGTTGCGCAACAAACTAACTTGGACCAGAGGAGGGCGAGGAGCAGTTCTTCCCATGTAGACCTTCGATTTGTGACCGACTTGGCGACAATTATTGCACCTAAGAGGCTTGCAGCAAACTGAAGCCCAGTGTCCGGCTTCATGGCAATGGAGGCATCTCCCGTTAAGACAAGAAGGAGGGGGGACTAGTCTTCACCTCTGGAGGTGCGAAAGCTGTGCGGCCCATGCTGCTCCTCGACCTTTACGAGCGCCCAAGGCTCCTTGTCATGCCCCGCGGTGGCCATCACGTCCTCAGCAGCTAGAACCACCACACTGACCGAGACAACTGATGGCAGGACATCTCAACAATGGCACCGGAGCATAGTGGCGATGGCAGAGCTTCGGCCGACAAGGGCTAGGAACACAAGCTTACCGTAATCGGCAGCACCGGAGGCGTCGAACGGAAGGCTGAAGGCGACGCGCCAAATGTGGTCGGAGCGACGTGGTGAGGTGCGATGAAGGCGTAGTAGAGCGCATCTTACACCAGATTTACCGGGATGGAAGACTCGGGGACGAGCTTGTCGACACTGCGCGGAGGTGGCGCAAGAACTTCTTCGTGCAGGACCAACGTGGCCATCGATGCAGCCGGCCAGGGCTGAGAGCATATCGCTAGGGCCATCGGAAGCTGGCCACACCTGGCGCAGGCAAGGCTGAAGCCGGAATGGAAGCCACCCCCGAAGATTATACTACTGAATATAGAATCAGAAATTCAACTCAAAATAAAGGGAGCATATGCATGCAAGAGCCAATGCATCACTCCCATACAGAATGGTTTTCTATTCCCATTCTTATTTATATTTATTCCATTTTAAGTCGCATGAATATTGTACTAGTACAAGTTAATGTCAGTATTTCAGAATCGGGAGGTTAGTTGCATTATACAATAATTATTTTAGGCATGGATAAGTAACTAAATTTCAGGGGATAACTGTTACCGAGGCAACGCATTATATAGAAAACCAAAAAGTATAAGGGCATGTTGATTAACGAGGTTGTAAAAACGGGAGAGTAAGAAAAACATAAGATTACAATGTCATATACCAACTTAATTTCTACAGGATTAAACTCACCAATGTTTGTTTTACTCCAATGTACGAAGAACTCAGGAATATGTTTTGAGGAATTAATCAACGAAATTTTTTCTATAAAATGTAGTGCAGATGAAATCCTTAGAAATGCATACAGTATCAATCCTACAAATCAAAGAAACTACACAGAAAAATTCTGAAGGATTGCAATCCACCAGTTTTCCTATAAAAAAAATTGAAGTAAAGAGGCCCTAAGAGGGTTTGCATAGAAGCAATGAGTGAAGAAGGATATACAAACTCATTCGCGTTTAACAACATAGCTGACACAGGTTAATCAGGAGCCCAGAAGTGGTGTTGATGAATAGCATGGCACAGATTGGCTAGACTGCGACAATTAGACCAGGCATAACAGTGAAATTAGTATATAACGAAATAATATTGGATAGACCTTAAAGGAAGTGTATTCAGGCATCGGAACTGTCGATAAGAAAAAGGAGAAAGCGAGGGGTAGCCATGACAATTCAAAAGACACAATATGGCATCCCATCGCATATACATGCATGCAGCAATTTAAATATTTGTTGGAAATGATGTATCATTAAGCACATGCTGGTCAACTTTGAGTAATGTTGAAATATTGATCGAGTTGGTTCTCAACTTCTTAGACACCATGCATCGTGAGTAAAATTTATCCAAATCTACTACCGCCAGTGCTGCAAATCTTGTACACGACTATCACCTCAAAGACTGCTATAGCTTGAGCAAACATGCACTTGCTCAGCTATATCTGCTAGAGCCACAGAGTACACCTTGTGATGCATTCCTTCAGCAAGCTGATCATGGGGCTCCGTTTTGGACTGGGCAGGCCTTCCTCTGGTCGTTCCTAGTTCAGATCAGAACCTACGCACACTCACTCCATTTGAAAATGTAAGATGTTGAACCATTTTATTTGGTTCATCCACTTTAGTTTGTATCTAGTCTGCTTTTATGTATAGGTTTACTCACTTTGATTTGTATCTAATCTATTTTAAAAGTACCTAAAACATCTTACATTGATGCACAGAGGGTGCACAAATTAGCTCTTCTCTCCACGGTGATAATCTGAAGAGATGCAATTCTCTAGTCATGCTAACAGCATGGAGCATATGGAGAGAAAAGGAACGGAAGGGTTTTCTGAGAATAAATATAAACCTCTTCAGCAAATTCTTGACCAAATAAAAGCAGAGGCAAAGCTTTCGGCGGAAGTCAGAAGGGGCCGTTTTCTTTTACCAGCCAGCTGATTTTGTTGATGTGCCATTTCTTTTTTTTCCCTGTCGCTTTGGTTTAGCTGCTTTGTTTTTCTGAGTTGTTGTAAGAATCCCTCTTTTGTTCTTTCTTTGGGCTTAGCTTTGCCGTCACACACATGTAGCCATATCATGGCGTTGCTATCTTCTTCATAAACAACATGCAGTTCTCTTGCATGATTCTCGGGAAAAAAAAGCCAGCTGCACATCATGGTCCTTACCATGCTGTAAGGTGTTCAACTTACCGTCAGAGCAGATGTCCCCTGCTTTACGGTAGATGAAGTCAAGAGCAACATGAGTAGATAGAATGTATGAGTAAATTTTACATTGCACAAGTTTTAATATATTAATATAGAATCACTCGACGGCTCCAGATGGTCGATATCTTGTGCCAGCCTGGTTGGCGACACACTAGGCGACTACATTGATGTGTGCTCCTATTTTGCTTTGTTTCTTTCGCTGGTTGATTCTTGTATGAATCATGGACAATGTTTGAGATGTTATAACACTTTGTACTCGTAAATTTTAAAAAAAGACAGTGTGCATCATCATGATGCAGAAGCCGGGGTTCTAATCCCCATTTCAAAAAAAAATGCATCGATATAGAGACATGCCGTTTCAAGAAAGAAAGAAAAAGGGCTAGTAAAACAGGATAATTTAAAAAAAACATGGCATTCCACCACATATATTTACGGCAACTTACATATTTGGAAATGATGTATCAGTAGGCAAACACTAGCCATCTTTCAGTTATATGTGAAACATAGATCAGGCTGGTTCTCAACTCTTTAGAGACCATTATGAGTAAAATTGAAGCCTATTACTGCCAGTGATGTAAATCTTGTACACGGCCATCGCCTCAAAGATGCATAATGCATCTTTTAGAACTTCAGCAAACATGCAATGGCACTTTTAGACTTGATCAGCTATATCTGGAACTTATGCTAGTCCCGAACAAAAGCAATGTAGTTTATTTTCAATAAAAACAACATTTATCCACTCTCTACAATAAAATTCCATTACAAATCAAATTGTAAACAACATGACAGATATGAAATTTATTAACTACACTATGAATACCAGATAGCCTACAGAAATTGGGGAAGAAAGATCCAAGCTATAAATCTATAATGCAAACTTTCCATTTTCTTCTGTTGATGGGTGCCGTCACTAACTGAATCCTGATTTATTCTGAAAATAATTCACTGAGCTAACTTTAAGAACTACCTACATATATGCTATCAGCCATTTCATGTTGCATAAAACCAAGTAATACATTACATCAGAGCAGTGAACACCCTGACCCAGCATATGTCATTGATCACAAGACATTTAGAAAGTTGCAATAGCTAGGCTCATTTTACAGTTTTCACAAGCACAAGCATGTGGTCAACCTGTCTTTGATAGATTTGGCAGTGAACTCAAGAACATTATGGAAATAAGGGACAGGGGTGAGACAGTACACATCAGAATTAGAGGGTCGCTCCATCAAGGAGACTGCAAGAAAATTCATCCTGTGCCATCTCTATTTTGTCTGCCTTGACAACAACACTTCGTTCAAGGGGTGCAAAGCTCCGATCAGGGCCATAGAAATGAGGAAAGTAATTACAGCCATCAGCTGCTTCATAAATTAAGCCATCTGCAATCTAAGATACAGGAGGAAAACAAATAGCATATGTCAATGTATTCACATAACAAACAGATGAAGTCTACAATATTATGAAGTAGTTAGCAATTTATTAAAGAAAAATACAAACTGATTTCCTCTTTGCTAGCTATCCATCTATACAATGGCGCCAACAATTTACAGGTCGCAATTTATACATGTGTCCTAAGTTCTAACGTCCATATAGATGCAATTAACATGAACACTAAAAAAAAATTGGGCATCTCCTCGTAGCTACACTGAATTGATAGAAGTCACATAAAATGGACTTTTGAATATGGTCTTAGATAAATGGCATTTTCAGTATCAATACCTTGGCGGTGTCAATTTGTAGTAGGTATAGATCATTTTTACCAAGGAAGAAATTCTTTAGTGTCATCTTCACCTACACCAAGTCAACGGTTAAAGAAACTTGCCTTTTGAGAAGGAACAGGATACAAAAGAGACAAACATGGATGGATATATACAATTCACATTTTCTTACAAAAACACCAAACCACAACATTGAAATAATCGGGATGATAAGAATATAACTAAAAATTGATATGTGTCCCCTGGAACAAACATGAAATCGGTGCAAATGAAGCTGGTACGGTAAAGATGCTTTTTTGTGGTAGGGATTAGCAAGCATCGGCCGTCCAGCTAGAGAGATCCAATAGTCTGGCTTGATCAATACTTGTTGACTGAATTAGTAGTATTTTTTCTAAAGGGCAGATTTGGCAGATGAAAAAGACACGCATTCCTTATACTAGTTTCCTTAGCGTGGCATTCCTTATAATAGCTTAATTATTTTACTCCTTAGACTAGTTTCGTAGTACAAACAATCCGTGCATGTGGCTCACAAAATCAGATCAACACTTCACGAGTTGTAGAGAGAAGAAAAGTTGTATGTGGGGTGTCAGTAGCCTTCTTAGAGCATCTCTAGCAGAGCCCGTAAACTGGCAAAACCGGAAAATAACTGCTAATTTACGGGTTCAGTTCAGAAAATGGCGCAGATCAGTCACCGTAAACGAGCCAAAACTGAAAAAAAGTTTTCAGGCCGAGACCGAAAACCCAACTCGACCTATATTTGTAGGGGCTGAAAGAGCGAACTGAACACGAACCCCTACTCGTGGCGCGCTGAAATTTCAGCTCGAACTAACTGCTTCCGCCGGTACCGTCGCCGGAATCGCCGGAATAAATTATCACAAAGGCGTAAAAATGCTTTGGACACAGATGCTTCAGTACGAGGAGACGGTTCTCAGTTTCGACTAAGGCTGTTCTTAGCTCGGCGAGCGAGTTGTGAACTGAACCGGGCATTCGTTTTTACGGGCTCTGCTAGAGATGCTCTTACTCAAACAAAGGGAATTGAATGGAAGTTTAAAGGAAGTCTCTAAGTCTCAGTCAGGAGATGTAATATCACATAGGGTAAAAATAGGTTTACACAGATCTTAATGTACGACGGTTCTCAGTTTCGACTAAGGCTTTCTTAGTCGGGAGCGAGTGGACACCAGGCATCGAGGAGAGGACATGTGTTGAATACGATAAGATGGAGGAGACTGTATGATGCATCCGTCAATCAATTTGTAACCATTTACCTGTTAAGTCATCTGGGTCAAGTTTTTGGTAATTTATACTAAGTACATATTTATTTTTAATTGATTCTTTTCTCTTCCACTAGCCACATGTTTTAAAATTCTAAAATCACATTTTTCCTGTGTCCAGGTCGAAATGAATAAATGTGTAACCGATCACTAGAACATTTTCCAGAAAAACCAGACCAACTTTTCAGTGTGATGCAAGGCCCACATATACCACGCAAGGTTGTCCCAGCTGGACATAACTACAGAACCTATGTAGGTTCCGATCGTATCCAAATATGTATGAGTTTATCATCGTATATACGATATAATGTGCTTAAAGTGTTGCATTTAACTAGTCTGTCAGACACAGTTAAAAATTTACATCTTCAAGTTATCAATTCGCATACCTGTCCAGAAAAAAGTTATCAATCCGCACGAGAAATATTTGTTGGATTAATAATTCAGGCAAGAGGTATGTTGCAACTAACAAAACGTGTACAATAGTTGGACAATGGTAATAGCAAATGATGCACATAATTCAGTAGTTCCAGCGTGCATAATGTGTAAAAAAAAACCGCATGATTTATTAACTGGTGATATACCATCAAGTGAAGTATAAGCTGAGGACTGATCAAAACATACCTATGGTAACTATCATTGGAATATCGAATAATGATGTGGCATGATTGCACTTACCGTAGTAACAAATCAAATCAAATCCCTATTGTGATTTCTTACCCTATCCGAATTATCCCTAAAAATCAACGGTGGTCATACCTCAATACTACTAGGACTAGTAAATTGTACCGTAAAAGACCTCACGGTAAAAGACAGTACTGACAGATCTTACAATACCTGAACATGTGACAGTTGAAGGAAGTCGATGTGAATATCATGCGAATAAGTAAGACATCTGTAGACTAGAGGAGTAAGAGCATCTTGGAGAATATGTACATCAACATGTTGACTTTTCATGAGATCACAACCTAAAAACGCATCCTCAGTTTAAATTAATTTCCTAATGAATATGCTACGATACAATTGTTCTTGTCAATAGCATCATCTTCTAAGAAAACAGTCTTCAACTTGCTTGCTCAAATAAATTGAAAGATTCACTAAGAAAAACATGTTTATTGGGTATAAACAGAGCAACAAGCCCCAAACCGCGCCATCAAGAAGATATAGAAGGGATCGGAATTTCGAGTCAATAGAAGCAACAAAGTCATTCATGAAACGGAACCTCCCGAAAGTATATAGATCCATGACTCAATGGTCAATCCCTAGTTCCATACAACGCATCGTGAAATACAGCGAGGGATCTATCAGGAATAAGAAAGAAAAAGAAAAGTTCCCAACTACAATCTGTAGCAGAGTACACAACTGACAAACCCGTAGATTTTAGGCAGCCTATAAACCGGAATAAATCGAAGAGATAATTTTTAGTTCGGGGTACCTGGCTGAGGTCGCTGAGGTGGATGCAGCCAGTGGAGCGGTCGAGGTCGCCACCGTGGGTACCGCCGGTGCGCTCAAGCTCCGCCCACTCATCGGCCGTGCTGATCCGGTACACAAACTCTGGTGGCGGCAGCGTCGTCATTGGATTATGGTGGTCCGCCCGCTAATGCCTAATTGTCAGGGAAGACCTTGCTACTGTAAGTCCGTCGTGTGGTTTCTGTTTTTTTTTCGACATCGCAAAGAAAGGAACTCCGTATTTGTTCTTTTGAGTTTGAGCAGGGATTGTATTAAACTGTTTTTTTTTTAACAAGGTAGGGTCAGACCCTAGAAGCTGCTAGTAATAAACAGGCGGTGGGTACAAATTGCAAGAAAACCCCTACAGATCAGGGGATTTCTGGATAAGGACCAAACTATTACAGAAAAGACTCTCAAAAGATTTGCAAAACGCAATCAGGTCCTTGCTCTGAATCGCAGAAGAGAAACGCCGCTGAGTGGCTCCACCAGAGAACGAACGCCGGCGCAGGGGACGAACCGCTTGGTCCGACGTCGTGGTGGAAGCAGAAGCTCTTCCCCTTGGACTTCTTGGTCCTTGGGAAGTTAGATCTCCAGGAGAAGGGCCGTCAATCAGCCATAAGATGCAGGGGCAGAGCATAGCCGGCATATGTCCCCTGCTGAAGAACTTCCCTGGACGAACGCTGCATCAGCAACAGTAACGGTGAAGAAGACGCAGCTTCAAAGCACCTCTTGGGCAGCATCTGTTGGAGATATGCCCAAGAGGCAATAATAAAATAGTTATTATAATATATCTTTGTGTTTATGATAAATGTTTGCATACCATGCTATAATTGTATTAACCGAAACATTGATACTGTGTGTTATGTAAACAACAAGGAGTCCCTAGTAAGCCTCTTGTATAACTAGCTTGTTGATTAATAGATGATCATGGTTCCGTGATCATGAACATTGGATGTCATTAATAACAAGGTTATGTCATTAGATGAATGATATAATGGACACATACCCAAATAAGCGTAGCATAAGATCATGTCATTAAGTTCAACTTGCTATTAGCTTCCGATGCATAGTTACCTAGTCCTTCGATCATGAGATCATGTAAATCACTTATACCGGAAGGGTACTTTGATTACATCAAACGCCACTGCGTAAATGGGTGGTTATAAAGGTGGGATTAAGTATTCGGAAAGTATGAGTTGAGGCATATGGATCAAGAGTGGGATATTGTCCATCCCGATGATGGATAGATATACTGGGCCCTCTCGGTGGAATGTCGTCGATTAGCTTGCAAGCATATGAATGGTTCATAAGAGATGACATACCACGGTACGAGTAAAGAGTACTTGTCGGAGACGAGATTGAACAAGGTATAGAGATACCGATGATCAAACCTCGGACAAGTAAAATATCGCGTGACAAAGGGAATCGGTATCGTATGTAAATGGTTCAATCGATCACAAAGTCATCGTTTAATATGTGGGAGCCATTATGGATCTCTAGATCCCGCTATTGGTTATTGGTCGGAGAGAAGTCTCAACCATGTCTGCATAGTTCACGAATCGTAGGGTGACACACTTAAGGTTTGATGTCGTTTAAGTAGATATGGAATATGGAATGGAGTTCGAAGTTTTGTTGGAGTCTCGAATGGGATCCGGGACATCACGAGGAGGTTCGAATGGTCCGGAGAATAAGATTCATATATGGGAAGTCATTTTCCGGGGTTCGGAAAAGTCCGGTGGACCGGAGCTTCTAGAAGGTTTTGGAAGGACCGGAATATTGTGGAAGGTTCCGGAAGTGTCCGGGACGACCCGGGCTGTCTAAGGAAGTCCGGAGGGTTCCATAATAGGTGTATCCACGTTTTCCTTAAGGGTTAAGAAGTTTCCCCTAAAGCAGATTCGGATTTGGCAAAAAAGTCCTAGTTCTAGTAGGTTTCGGCTGACAGAAACCTACCGGAACTCTCCCAAACTTTGGGGGCAGGTCTTGGACGACCCAAGGACCTTTTCCACCTATAAAAGGAGGGCAAGGGAGCCCCAAGAGCTCCACAAGTCGCAGCCCTAGCTCCCCTCTCCCCAAACCCTAGCTACTCCCTCTTCCTTTCTCCCGCGGCTGCAGGCGAAGCCCTGCAGGAGATCTCCACCACCACCGCCACCACGCCGTCGTCGTCGATTCGAGGAGGATCTACTTCCGCTCCGCTAGATGGGGAGGATGACGTCGTCATCAACACCGAACGTGTGACCGGGGAGGTTGCCCGATTGTGGCGTCAAGATCTTCTACACGCTTTGCAAGCGGCAAGTGATCGACTACATCCACAACGAGATCTAATCTCGTAGGCTTTGGAAATCTTCAAGGGTTAGTCTCATGATCTTCTCGTTGCTACCATCTACTAGATTAGATCTTGGCTTGTTATTCGTTCTTGCGGTAGGAAATTTTTGTTTTCTATGCTACGAACCCCATCAGTGGTATCGAGCCGTGTCTATGCATAGATTGGTTGCACGAGTAGAATACAATGGTTTTGTGGGAGTTGATGCTTTGTTGTCTTTAGTTCGTGTACTTTGCATCTTGCGGCATGGTGGGATGAAGCGGCCCGGCTAACTTTACATGACCGCGTTCATGAGATTTGCTCCACGCTCGACATGCAACTTGTATTGCATAAGTGGTTTTGCGGGTGTCTGTCTCTCCCACCATAGTGAAGATTCAATTTACTCTTTCTATTGACAACACTAGTATCACCGTTTTTTTTTTTTGAAATTTTACTGTAGGGGAGTCCCCCACAGTTCTTTATTAATTAGAGGTTAGAAACAAAGTCAAAATCTACTCTAAGATATGTACAGAAGGGAAAAAAAGAAAATTACAAGAGGTTGTCAATCCATGTATCTAAGCTATGAACATCACCCTTCCTTACTCTGTACTTAAGCAGAGTAATATCTTGTAAAAAACCAGCTTTCCATGCTCTAAAAGATGGCTTCATCCCTTTGAAGATTTTATCATTTCTTTGCTTCCAAATATTCCAACATGCTAGAATGACTATTTCCACAAAACAAGGACCAGTGAATTGGTTCTTGGCATGCATCAACATTTCAGGTCCAGAACCCGTGCCCCAAGAAATCTGCAAGTAAGACCATATCCTGGTGCTAAAATAGCATTGGAAAAATAAATGTGACCAATCCTCCAGGCTTTTGCTTGGGCAAAGAACACAAGTATGATCATCAGTAACCTTCCAATTTCTTCTGATCAGCATCTCCCTAGTGTTGATTCTGTCATGCAAAATAAGCCATGCGAAAAACTTATGTTTAGACATGCATTTGCTTTTCCAAATCCATTGCGAAGGAAAATGATTAGGCAGATGCTTAAAACTGAGCTCATATATTTTCTTGGGGATGCATGTGCCATCCTTCGAGCACGTGAGATTCCAGGTATCAGCCAAGTCCGGATTCAGAACAAACCCATCTAGGTTCTGTTGCAATAGACGTAACTCATGAGCAGCCTCCACTGATAATGGTAGATGAAAGTTATCTGCTAAATCCGTGCTATTAAGAGCTTGCTGCACTGAACATAGTTTGTCTGTCGCATAAGAGAACAATCTGGGATAGGCTGTATCAAAAGTCTGCGACCTCCAAGGATCAGACCAGAACAATATAGTTTGGCCATTACCAACATTGCATTTGCAAATCTGCCTATAATAATCAGATAGCCTCATGATATTCCTCCACCAAAACGATCCACACACAGCCACCGCATGTGGAGCTTCATTATAGTAATATGCATGTTTAACCAGACGTACCCATGGTAGATCAGCATCATTGTAGAAATTATGCAAATGTTTTAACAATAAACACTTGTTCTGAATCTTGAGATTAATAATACCCAAACCTCCTTTTGCTTTTGGCCTACACACCATGTCCCATGAAGCAAGTGAAAGTGCCTTATCCTCATCCTTTCTTTTGCGCCATAAACAATGTCTTCTAGCCCGATCAATAACATTTATGGTACCATCAGGAATATCTAAAGAGCAGAGGAAATGTATCGGCATGGATGACAAAACAGAATTAACTAGAACCAGTCTGTCCCCATAGGAGAGAAATGAAGCTGAAGCTGTCAATCTTCTTTCAATTCTGTCAGTCAAAGGTGATAAATCCCTTATGGTGGGCTTGGTGGTTCCCATTGGCAGACCAAGATAAGTGAATGGCATAGTTGCCACCGCACACTCAAAGTGAGAAGCTAGACAATTGGTCTCTTGTTCATCCATGTTGATTGGCACTAAAGAGGACTTATGATAATTCACCTTGAGACCTGTGAATGCTGTGTACTCTTCCAGTATTTGCTTAAGGATTTGTAACTGATCAGGATCTGCTGGTAAAACTATTATCGTGTCATCTGCATATTGTACTATTGGATAATCATTTGATCCCCTGCTTGGAATAGGAGATTTCAACTGCCCCTCTCTATACGCATGATTAACAAAGCTTTGCAACAAATCACCACCCAGAACATACAGCAGTGGAGACAACGGATCCCCTTGACGGACTCCTCTTCTACAGATAAAATTTCTGCCAGGAACTCCATTTAATAGCACTGCTGAGGAACCAGAAGAGAGTATCTCTTTAATCCATCCTATAAATACCTCATCAAAACCTTTCTGCTGCAAAATCTTGATGATAGCTTGATGCTCAATGGTGTCAAACGCCTTTTCAAAATCCAATTTCAGCACAATGACTTTCCTTTTTGATTGCTGACATTGATAAATATACTCAAAAGTCCAGGCAAGACAATCCTGTATTGTTCTACATTTGATAAACCCATACTGATTTTCATGAATACAATCTTTAATATGATCCTGAAGTCTATTGGCAGCTAACTTTGTGAGAAATTTGAGACAAGTATTTGTCAACGAGATGGGTCTGAAGTCATTGACAGTTTCAGGTGTATTCTTCTTTGGTACTAGAGTAATATATGAACCATTGATACTATTTAAAGAGGTCTGCCCGGAATAAAAATCTTGACATAATTGCATAAAATCCTTCTTTATAATTTTCCAACACTTCTTAACAAACATTCCATTAAAACCATCCGGCCCTGGTGCCCTATCCACTTTCATATGCTTGATGACATTCTCAACTTCCTCTTCAGTAAAAGGCTGTGAGAGACAATTTAAACCCTCAACATGATGAACAAAGTGAGAAATATCTGCCTGTGCTACCTCTCCAGCAGAAATACCCATTCTATCTTTGTAACACTTCCAGAAAGAAAGAGCCTTACTTTGATGATCTGTTAACACTTGGCCATCAACATCTTTGATCTCAGTAATGGTATTGTGCCTGTACCTTTCAGTAGCCTTAGCATGAAAAAATTTCGTGTTTTCACCACCAAGTTGGACCCATCTGACAGTACATCTATTTCTCCAATATGTGGACTGGACAGAAAGTAGCTTTTTGATATGCACCTTAACCGTATTCCGAAAATTAAACTCAGGTGTACTAAGAGCTCTGCATTCTTCAAGTTCATCAAGAACTAAAACCACTTTATTACAATTTTCAATAAGATGCTTAAGATGAGATAAACTTTTCCCCCATTTCTTGAGTTCATATCTAAGGTTCTTGAATTTTGCAGTCAGTATATTTGCTATTGGACCACTTTTAGTAGGCATGCTCCATACTCTTTCAACAAGCTCATAAAAGCCAGGCTGCTCAATCCACATGTTCTCAAAACGGAATATTTTTGCTTTCGGGATTCTAGTGGAGATAGTGACCACACAAGGCACATGATCCGAAGTTATTTTTGCCAGCGGCTGTACTACTGTATTTGGAAATTTTAAAGTCCACTCACAGCTTGTGAAGAACCAATCAATCTGTTCCAGTAAGGGAATGCTTTGCATATTTGACCAGGTGAAACTCCTTCCTTTCAGAGGTAATTCAATCAAACCCAAGTGACTGATCACACTATTGAACAAGAATATATCATTTAAATCAGCCCCTGGCTTATTCCTATTGTCCACTGATCTGAGGAAATTAAAATCACCAAGCAGGAGCCAGAGTTCTTGTGTAGGAATGTTCAGATCATACAACCATTGTACAAAACCATCTCTGTCTGGTCCTTTACAAGGGCCATAAACATTAACAAGTGTCCACTTATCTGAATTATGTGTTGATGTGAATTGAATTCTTATAGCAGATTTATTAAGCTCAATCAAACTGCCATTGAACACCCTACTGTTCCACAAAACTATGATACCACCAGAGGCACCCACAGATGGCACAAAAGCAAATTGGTCAAACCTTTTGGGGCAGAAAGATCTAATGAAAGAATGATCAAAATCTTGGCACTTGGTCTCTTGCAAACACACAACAGAACAATGGCATTCATCAATTTTGTTAAAAACCGCCAGTCGTTTATCTTTGTCATTCAAACCTCTCACATTCCAACAGAAAACATTCCAATCCATATTAATTGACGGCTTACTATTCATTGGAAACTCCTTATAGATGAGAAAATAGTGTCATGCATAACATGCCCACAAAAACAAATTCTTACATGAACAGCCATCAGCTGAAACATATGATACCCCAACCAGTGATAAAACCACATTATTAAAACTGACGCACACCACAAACTCTCATAACTGAGTAAATCCCTTGCCAAAATCCATGGCTGACTAACACACTGCAGAAACAAAAATGCCTCAATTGATTGCTTAAACATCTGAAACCTTTTTGTTGTGTGAGGCCTTCTGAGAAACCATAAGTTTCTCAGCCGTCAATTCTTCTTCAGGTATCTCCAAATCTCTCCCGACCTTCTGCAATGTTGCTATTGGTATGAAAGTCGACCTTTGCTCTGTCGAATCATCCAAAGGAGTTGCTTTGTTTGGCCTTTTCTTTGCTGCTTGTTTGCATACAATACTACCTTGCTTGTATCCCTCCCTTTTGGCAGTTGTTCTTGTACTTCGTCTGACCAAATCCTCTGAAACAACACTAGGATCAGCTGTCAGCTTCCCCAAAGGATGATGCAACCCTTGAGTAAAAATTGGAACATCTGATTTTCTTTTGGCTAAACTGTGACGCTTGTTTTTTGTTGACATAGCTGAAAGTTTACCATGCATCCTAGGCAAAGACTTAGACCTAGCTCTAGTCCTGCTAGCAATCGATTCCGAGAATTCAAGTTGAATTGGAGCCACTTTCTTCTGTGTCTTTGGTGTTTGAAAAGACAAAGTGGACACCTCCTGAATATCAGATACATCAATATGACAAGATAGGTTCTGAAACTTGTCCACCCAGTCACTGGATTTAGAAGCCA
>CM061750.1:273484313-273664987 GCA_030979885.1 Lolium multiflorum | reverse complement strand
CCTCAATGCCCCGGCTTGACACAAGGAAACCAAGCAGCTTGCCGGCAGGGACACCAAAGGTGCATTTTGCCGGATTGAGTTTCATCCGGAACCGCCTTAGGTTATCAAATGTTTGCCGGATGTCATCGATTAAGGTATCTTTTACTTTAGTTTTTATCACAATATCATCCACATAAACTTGCACATTTTTTCCGATTTGATCAAACAAGCATTTTTGCATACAGCGCTGGTACGTTGCACCAGCGTTGCGCAAACCAAAAGGCATAGTAACATAGCAATAAGCCCCGTGCGGGGTAATGAACGCAGTTTTTATTTGATCTTCCTTTTTCAGGGGGATTTGGTGGAAACCGGAATACGCATCCAGGAACGACAACAACTCACACCCAGCAGTAGAATCAATCACTTGATCGATTCGGGGCAAAGGGAAAGGATCTCTTGGGCAAGCTTTGTTGAGGTTGGTGTAGTCGATGCACATGCGCCACACCTTTGGAGCTTTTGCCTCCAGGTTCTCATCTTTCTTCTTTTCAACCATTACCGGATTGGCCACCACTCGATGTGTGACTCCATTGATGAAACCTAACAAGCAGCTTTGTTACTTCTTCTCCAATGATTTTCCTCCTATCTTCAGCGAACCGGCGCAAAGGTTGCCGCACCGGCTTAGCATCCTTCCGGACGTTTAGAGAGTGCTCAGCCAGCTCCCTCGGAACACCTACCAAGTCATCAGTAGACCAGGCGAAGATATTCCGATTCTCACGGAGGAAGCTGACGAGCGCGCTTTCCTATGCTTGGCTGAGGCCGGCACCGATACGGACGGTGCGCTCTGGGTAAGCCGGATCCAGCCTTGTTTCATTCGTTGGCTTGAATGCCGGTGTGCCCAAGTTTCCACTCATTGCCGCTAAGCTCAACTTTGAGGACTGAGCCAGCGCAACAGCAGTTTGCATTCTTTTCTTTTCCTCCGCGATCACCCGATTCTGCCAGGTTTGATCCGGCGGAAGCAGTTTCCATTGAGACTTTATAGTTTCCCACCACGGTCAAGGGTCCACGAGGTGCCGGCATCTTCATCTTGAGGTAAGCCGTATGGGTTGAGGCCATGAAAGCTGCCAATGCCGGTCTCCCCAGCAATGCATGGTAAGGACCGTCTAAGTCCACCACTAAATTGCATTATTTTCCACCCGGCAATTGTCACGTCCTCCAAACGACACATCCACCCGGACTTTTCCTACCGGTGCACAGGACACCGGAACGATCCCATGGAACGTTGTGTGAGTTGGTTGGAGCATGTTTTCCGTTATGCCCAAGGTACGTATTGTATGCTTCTTGTACATGATGTTTATGTCGTTTCCGTTGTCTATCAAGACTTTCTGCTGAACTTGACTCGAGTCTCGGCCCTCGCATGATTGGGTCCACAACAAGAGCGTAACCACCCGGATTCGGCATGATCTTGGTTGATCCTTGAACGACTGTGTAATTTCCCCGATCTCGACCATAGCATGTATTTGGCATCGCCAGACACCGTTCAAATCCATCCATGGAACGGCCGCACGCTTGGGTTCTGCTTCTGGTTGGCTCTGACAAAGACAACCAAATGTGGGTCTTCGCAAACATTCCGCCCAAAGGTGTCGTGTGGAGGTGGGTTGATCACTTATTCTCCTCCAATCTTGTTAACTTGTCGTGGTGTCATTGCACTCGCATGGTGTTGGCCCTAAGAGGAGTGTATGTGTAACATCATGGAATGCCTTTGTGCTTGCGCATCTTTGCACCCCAACATCAAGTGTTTGATCCATGAGCAATCTTTTGTCAAATGGTTTGCCTAAGCCCACTGGTGGGTGTGAAGCTTGCACGCTGGTCCATCGCTTCGTCTAAGGTGTACCTCATAGGCTCTTGCCAATTCTTTTTCTGGCCCCAGGGTTTCTTTTCTACCCACTGCTTCTTAGGACCCGCCCATGGCTGCGATCCGGTTTTTTGCCTGGCTTCCACTGGGCTGAATTTTCCCCGCACCGGTTGCTACTTGTCGCGGGACCATATCTTCTATCCGGAAAATCTTCCTTCTCATATGTTCCGGTTATCCCGGTATTGCTGCTGATGCGGATTCGACTGCTCCGGCTCAGCTTGCACTGCCGGCTGCATTGGGTCTCCCAATGCATAGCTGTCTGCCACACGTATCATCTCTGCTAGAGTTGTGGGCATGCTTCTCTGCAGCCTTTGCCACAAAGGTGATCCTCTCCGGCATCCTTGACTGAACCAAGCAATGGCTTGTGCTTCAATCACTCCTTCACATGTATTTCTCATTGAGTTCCACCGGGTGAGATAATCCCGGTCTGGTTCTCCTGCACGCTGTTGGCACAGCGCAAGCTGTTGGGGCCGGTTTGGCCTCTTGTAGGTGCTGCTGAAATTGTTCACAAATGCTTCCTCAAAGTCCAACCATCCATTTATGCTTCCTGCCGGCAAGTTGTTAAGCCAAATCCTCGCAGGACCCACGAGGTAGGACGGTATGATTCTTACCGCCCAACGCCGGTTTCGCCGCCACCTCGCGACATAAACAGTTCGGGTGGACATAGTTCGCCGCCCAATCTTCTCGTTTGGTCGTGCCATCATATGTTTTTGTATCCCGGGCAATGAAAATCACAAGACCGGTTCTTCTCATGATCCGGCGGACCAAAAACACTTTGGGCCGAGGACCTTCGTATTCAATCATTTTGGAAAGATACACTCATCCACCTGCTCGATCCCGGCTCCAGGCATCTTCCCTCACCAAGCCCCAAAGGGTTCCCGTGGCTTCTGGTTCGTTCCACCCTGACCGCTTTCTTATCATATCTTTTCCGGCTCCGCGGCTCTGCCCGCCGGTACCTTGGTAGGTATTTCTTCTTCAACATACGATGCCTGCACTGTATCTTGCCCTAAGCCATCTACCGCATGATTGTTTCCCAAGATAACCATTTCCGCATGATCATCCCCTGGTGATAACCGCGACCTGCTCCATAGCTTCTTCTTCCGCATCTTGTGGCCTGTTTTTTTGTTTTTCCGGTAAGGACCGATCGTACACTGTCATTTGCCGCGCTTTCTTACTCTTTTCTTCTTTATCCGATGAGGGGAAGATGCTCTCGCCATGGGATTTGCTTCCGCAACTTTTGTCGACCGGCTGGATTTTGCCTCGAGCGCCGCTTTGTTCATTCTAGCAAGCTCATCATATTGTGCTTGTATCACATCAAGTAATTCCTCTAATCCCCATCCGTCGTTTGGTTAATTCATCTCCGCATAACGATTCACACATTTCCATCGTGCCTTAGCAACTTTGTAGTTTTATCCTAAGCACTGTATTTTGGCTTTTCTAGCTTATGCTTAAAGATATAGAGGTACTTTTTGTCGGCAAGAACTTCTGCGCAGATCCTGATCTAAGTTGGGTGAAGCATTTGCTTTTCCGAGATTCCACAGCCTCGAGCGCCATTGCATAGCCATGGCAGCGTTATACTCACGTAGGGTTAGGTTCAGCTCGCGCTGCGCCCGGATGATGTCGGCGCCACCGGTAAGCAGGGCCTTGCGCGTGGCCTCCAGCTCCTCCTGAGCCTTTGCCGGGTCGATGTTCTGCGCGATGGGCGTGGCCAGCGTGTTCATCGCCGCTTGGAGAGGTGTTGCCGGTGGTGCTGACGATGCTCCCGCGACGCCGGCGTCACGCTCCCGGGGCCGTGGCTTTGCCGGATGAGTCGATGCCGCACGCCGCCCTCCCTCTTCTACAACCTTGCCTAAGCTGACCGCGCCGGGCCCATCATGACCTACGCCGCCGGCGGCACGGCCGCCGCATAGCCACCTAGGCGGATCCGCGCCCACCCAAAGACCGCGAGAGGTGGCCGCGCACCGGACGGTGCCGAAGTAGACGCGGTGGCTGCCGAACTCGATGGTGCGGCCGTTCTGCGGGAACTTGCCGCCGTTGGCGAAGCAGCCTGCGTTGTCGTTGATGAAGTCCATGTTGTAGATGCGTTGCACGAGCGCGGACACCGTGCGCTCGCCGTTGATGTCGAGGATGCCCGCCCGAATGTGAACTCCAGCAAGCGCCACTTCATGCCCCACGGTGGGCGCCAACTGTCGTCGTGAACGACAGATGCCATGGGATGGCTTAAGTTGGGGCCGAGTTGGACGCTAGAGGATTCGGGGGAGGGTTTGTGACTAGATGGATGAACTTCCGGGTGCTTTCCTCAAGAACTTGGCCAAGGCCAGAGGTAGAAGAAGAGAGACACAAGGATGAACTCCGTTCCATCTTCTCTATTTCATGAACATGGTTGCTATGGTTTTCGTACATGAAGCTATCGTCTATTCATGCTGAAGGAGGCCGCCCCCCTCCTTATATAGGGGAGAGGGTGGCTTACAGGGGAAGAAACCCTAATGGCATCTTTGAACAGACAAACTACTTTACAAAGCTACTTTACAAAGCTACTTTAATCATAGATGACGCCTATCTTCTTTTAATCAGGAGGTCAAGGTCCTCCGCTTTCTTTGCCGTCACCTTCATCTTTTACGTCATGGCTTCGTTTAAAGCTACTTTGCTTAGCTCATCTTTGTCTTCTAGCTCTGGAGAGAATCTTTGACCAGTCCTGCCGACAGGCCCTTCTCTCCGGTATCTTCTTTACCGGGTTACCGGCTTAGCTTTACTTAGCCAAACTCTATCTTCTTATTCCGGTATGAACATTAAACCGGTATCTTGATGGCTCAAACCATCCGGTTTGGCATGCCTTTGGCATACCGGGGGTCATCCCCCCAACAGAGAGGCCGAGTACACTGGGATCAGTGAGCCCCCTTGTCGGGTGGCGGGGGAAGCAGAATGAGGGAGTGACTACCGCTCCAAGAAGATATCCGGGGCACCGCCTAGCTGAGCAAAGACGCATGTCGCCTTCCATGCCAACGAGGAACTTGAAGACGCGCTTAGCCCCCCTACCTAGCGCCGCCCGTTGAGGGTTTCGCATCCGACGGACACGGATACCCTCGTCAAGACCCTTGAGGTTGCCGACCACAGAGGTTAGAAGCAATGCTCCAAGCTCAACATCGACACGGTGGGAAGGGTGAGCACAAGGAGAACTAAGTATTTTTACGTATAGATACACAATGCTTTACCTAGGTTCAGGGTCTCTCATGGTGAGGTAACACCCCCACGCCCTGCCTTGGGAGTGGTATTGATCTTGCTCCGAGAGGAGCAGGTACAAGGTGTGCGGAGCTTTCTCTCCTAGATCTAGATGTGATCTCGTCTAGGTAGAAGACAATGTCATCTAAAGAGCATTCATTAGGGATTTGAAGGGGAGAGCAAAAGACGGCCTACACTACTAGGCATCCGCCTCTTCCTTTAGGCATTGGCCCCCCCCCCCTCCCTGCACTCTGGTTAAGGGGTAACCACATAACGACCCAAGGAAGAAGACACATTCTTCTTAACCTAACTATGGGCTTTAACCCATGGTAACACTCATCGACTGCCTATAGGTGGTGGTGGTCGACAAGCTCGACACCCCTGATGTACTCCGCACCGTCCATCCCGCACCTTTTAGAAAGGGGGAAACGCGACAACTCACTTCAGCAGTGCAAACTTCTTGGACCTTCACCTCTTCTATGTGTGTCATGGCTAGCGTCATCCTTGAGTGGCGGGTTCTACCCGCACCGTCCCGCGATGGTATCCGAATGGCATCTCTTGAGATACCTCTCGCAGAGGGAAGCTCGTGAGGCCTCGTGTAGCCTTGAAACGGCTAAGTCTTGAACCCTTCACGAGGTACCCCTTGGCGACGTGCGCCACCTCGGCGGAGACCTCCTCGTCTCTGCAGAGATGAGCCCTTGTCTTCATAGTGGGCCCGCGAGGGCCCAAGGTGTACATGGTCACTTGCCTTTGTAGCGGAGGCTGCTCACTTCTCTCAATGAAAACACGTAGCTCTCTGTATGAACTATAAGATAAAATATAGCACAACATAAACACACAATTCATAGCAACATAATACAATCAAGACAAACAATTGGAAATATGTTTTTATTCATTTTATTTTAACCATTGGATTAAGAAATATGACATGATGTATGGCTCGTAAGATATGGCTTTGGGAGATGGGATGGCTAAGTAAAATACTTGAAAGAAAAATATATCACTCTAGATACATTTGGTATAGATCAATTTGATCGAGTCAAAACTCGAAAGAAAAATATTATCAAAGTTAAATGCTTAGAAGGAAGAGAGGTTGACAATATGGTCAGGTAGTTTGCTACACAAGAATGGATAATTTGAAGGTCCATGTATTAAAATCACATGAGTATAAAATGGTGTAAAGAAACATACCATTATGGAGAGTGTGACAACACTCATCAATGGCACAAAATACATATGGATTGATATGATAATTTACTCAAATAATCTAATTGCTAGTTGGATAAGAAGGACTTGGTTAATGTGGATTTGGAAAGATATGATCTTGGAACATGATGAATATGTCTATTGATTTTGATAGATAGGTATGTTCATAGGCTTCACTTTTGCAAAAGGGAATCATGTCCAAAACAATAAGGGAATACATCTATGATGAGAAATACTCAAATCTTCATATTTGAATTTGAATAGTTTCAAACGAGTTGAAGTAATTTGGGGCTAATTGTTTGGGAACAAGATTCTGTGGTCACAATAAAAGGATTCATTTAAAATAATTTATAGATGTTGCTTTATGTAAAATACTTAAATTCCCATCTTTGAATTTGAATACTTGCAAATGGTTTAAAATAATTTGAAGTGGTTCTAATGGATATAGAAGTTCAATATCTTCCATCTAAAAAGGAATCAACTTAAAAGATTAATAGATCTCTAGATATGGCTAGAATATGGTTCAAAATCAAATTTTAACTTTAGAAATTAGAAATTTTGATAATTTCAAAAACTAGTACCATGGATAGAGCATTTAATTTCGAACTCATCACAGAAATAAATCTAAAACGGAGTTGTAGATCACAAGAAATGAATTCTAAGTTATGTCGTGAGGGATGGGCCCGATATTTCCTGAGGATCGAGTGTTCAGCTAGATGTCGTGGAAGAAGAGCATCGCGGTAGCAGCATGCTACAATGGAACCTCAAAGGATTCGCACCGCTCTTCCACGTCTTCGCCAATGGGAGGCGCAGAAATGCTGATCCCATGACTTATTACCGATAACGGAGTTATCCGACCAAGAAGAGATGGGGGACATGTCTACCACTTTTACCAGGGTCTTATGGGCACCGAGGGTGATGTCTATGAGCTTCTATTCTTGTAGACAGTGTTGGGCCTCCAAGAGCAGAGGTTTGTAGAATACAACAAGTTTCCCTTAAGTGGATTACCCAAGGTTTATCGAACTCAGGGAGGAAGAGGTCAAAGATATCCCTCTCATGCAACCCTGCAACCACAAAGCAAGAAGTCTCTGTGTCCCCAACACACCTAATAGGTGCACTAGTTCGGCGAAGAGATAGTGAAATACAAGTGGTATGAATGAATATGAGCAGTAGTACGGCGCCAGAAAATAGCTCGCTGGCGTGCAGTTGATGGTAGTAATATTGCAGGAAGTAAACATGCAGTAGTAACGCAGTAAACAGTAACATAAAACAGTAACACGCAGTGATAGCAGTATTTGGGAACAAGGCCTAGGGATTAGACTTTCACTAGTGGACACTCTCAACATTGATCACATAACAGAATAGATAAATGCATACTCTACACTCTCTTGTTGGATGATGAACACATTGCGTAGGATTACACGAACCCTCAATGCCGGAGTTAACAAGCTCCACAATTTGTTCATATTTTAGTAACCTTGTAGTGTAAGATAGATCAACAGACTAAACCAAGTACTAACATAGCATGCACACTGTCACCTTCATGCATATGTAGGAGGAATAGATCACATCAATATTATCATAGCAATAGTTAACTTCGCAATCTACAAGAGATCATGATCATAGCATAAACCAAGTACTAACACGGTGCACACACTGTCACCTTTACACACGTGTAGGAGGAATAAAACTACTTTAATAACATTGCTAGAGTAGCACATAGATAAATTGTGATACAAAACTCATATGAATCTCAATCATGTAAGGCAGCTCATGAGATCATTGTATTGAAGTACATAGGAGAGAGATTAACCACATAGCTACCGACAGCCCGAGCCTCGATGGAGAACTACTCCCCTCTCATGGGAGCAAAGAAGGTGATGAAGATGGCGGTGGAGATGGCAGCGGTGTCGATGGAGAAGCCTTCCGGGGCACTTCCCGCTCCGTGCCGGAACAGAGACTCCTGTCCCCCAGATCTTGGCTTCGCGATGGCGGCGGCTCTGGAAGGTTTCGCGTACCGTGGCTTCCTCCGTCAGGGTTTTTAGGTCAGGACCTTTAAATAGGCGAAAGGGGAGCCTCGGAGGGGCACCAGGGTGCCCTCACCACCAGGTGGCGCGGCCAGGCCCGGCCCGCGCCCAAGTGTGGTGTGGGGCCCCCCGGCCCATCTCTGGCCCCTCTTCGGTGATCTGGAAGCTTCCGGGAAAAATAGGAACCTGGGCGTTGATTTCGTCCAATTCCGAGAATATTTCGTTACTAGGATTTCTGAAACCAAAACAGCAGAAAAGGAACTGGCACTTCGGCATCTCGTTAATAGGTTAGTTCCAGAAAATGCGTAAATACGACATATAATGTATAAAACATGTAGTATCATCAATAAAGTAGCATGGAACATAAGAAATTATCGATACGTTGGAGACGTGATCAGATCCCCAAGTTTATGCTCGTCCCGAGCAGGTAAAACGATAACAAAGATAATTTCTGAAGTGACATGCCATCATAATCTTGATCATACTATTTGTAAACATATGTAATGAATGCAGCGATCAAAACAAAGGTAATGACATGAGTAAACAAGTGAATCATATGACAAAGACTTTTCATGAATAGTACTTCAAGACAAGCATCAATAAGTCTTGCATAAGAGTTAACTCATAAAGCAATAAATCAAAGTAAAGGTGTTGAAGCAACACATAGGAAGATTAAGTTTCAGCGGTTGCTTTCAACTTATAACATGTATATCTCATGGATATTGTCAACATAAAGTAATATAACAAGTGCAATATGCAAGTATGTAGGAATCAATGCACAGTTCACACAAGTGTTTGCTTCTTAGGTGGAAGGAGATAGGTAAACTGACTCAACAATAAAAGTAAAAGAATGGTCCTTCAAAGAGGAAAGCATCGATTGCTGTATTTGTGCTAGAGCTTTTATTTTGAAAACATGAAACAATTTTGTCAACAGTAGTAATAAAGCATATGAGTTATGTAAATTATATCTTACAAGTTGCAAGCCTCATGCATAGTATACTAATAGTGCCCGCACCTTGTCCTACTTAGCTTGGACTACCGGATCTTTGCATGCCATGTTTCAACCAAGTGTCACAAAGGGGTACCTCCATGCCGCCTGTACAAAGGTCTAAGGAGAATGCTCGCATTTTGGATTTCTCGCTTTTGATTATTCTCAACTTAGACATCCATACCGGGACAACATGGACAACAGATAATGGACTCCTCTTAAATGCATAAGCATGTAGCAATGATTATTATTCTCATATGAGATTGAGGATATATGTCCAAAACTGAAACTTCAACCATGATTCATGGCTTTAGTTAGCGGCCCAATGTTCTTCTCTAACAATTTTGCATGCTCCAACCACTAAAATGATAGATCCTTCAGACAAGACGGACATGCATAGCAACTCACATGATATTCAACAATAGTTGATGGCGTTCCCCAGAAGCATGGTTATCGCACAACAAGCAACTTAATAAAAGATAAAGTGCATAAGTACATATTCAATACTACGATAGTTTTTAAGGCTATTTTGTCCCATGAGCTATATATTGCAAAGGTGAATGATGGAATTTTAAAGGTAGCACTCAAGCAATTTACTTTGGAATGGCGGAGAAATACCATGTAGTAGGTAGGTATGGTGGACACAAATGGCATAGTGGTTGGCTCAAGGATTTTGGATGCATGAGAAGTATTCCCTCTCGATACAAGGTTTAGGCTAGCAAGGCTATTTGAAACAAACACAAGGATGAACCGGTGCAGCAAAACTCACATAAAAGACATATTGTAAACATTATAAGACTTTACACCGTCTTCCTTGTTGTTCAACCCAATACTAGAAATTATCTAGACCTTAGAGAGACCAATTATGCAAACCAAATTTTAGCAAGCTCTATGTATTTCTTCATTAATAGGTGCAAAGTATATGATGCAAGAGCTTAAACATGAGCACAACAATTGCCAAGTATCAAATTATCCAAGACATTTTACCAATTACTACATGTAGCATTTTCCGTTTCCAACCATATAACAACAAGTGAAGCGATCAACTTTCGCCCTTGAACATTAAAAGCTAAGAACACATGTGTTCATATGAACCAGCGGAGCGTGTCTCTCTCCCACACAAGGATGAACTTATTCAAACAAAACAAAAATAAAAACAAACAGACGCTCCAAGTAAAGTACATAAGATGTGACCGAATAAAAATATAGTTTCACTAGAAGGAACCTGATAATGTTGTCGATGAAGAAGGGGATGCCTTGGGCATCCCCAAGCTTAGATGCTTGAGTCTTCTTAAAATATGCAGGGATGAACCACGGGGCATCCCCAAGCTTAGAGCTTTCACTCCTCTTGATCATAGTATATCATACTCCTCTCTTGACCCTTGAAAACTTCCTTCACACCAAACTTCAAGCAAACTCATTAGAGGGTTAGTGCACAATAAAAATTTACATGTTCAGAGGTGACACAATCATTCTTTACACTTCTGGACATTGCATAAAGCTACTGGACATTAATGGATCAAAGAAATTCATCCAACATAGCAAAAGAGGCAATGCGAAATAAAAGGCAGAATCTGTCAAAACAGAACAGTCCGTAAATACGAATTTTAAAATGGCACCAGACTTACTCAAACGGAAAAACTCAAACTAATGAAAGTTGTACATATCTGAGGATCACGCTCGTAAATTGGCAGATTTTTTCGAATTTTCTACAGAGACTTAGGCCCAGATTCGTGACAGACAGCAATGCTGTTTCTGCGCAGCGATCCCAAATATAACATCAACTTTAACATAGAAACTTTACTTGGCACAAAAACATGATAAGGAGAGGTTGCTACAGTAGTAAACAACTTCCAAGACACAAATATAAAACAAAGTACTGTAGCAAAATAACACATGGGTTATCTCCCAAGAAGTTCTTTCTTTATAGCCATTAAGATGGGCTCAGCAGTTTTAATGATGCTCTCATGAAAATAGACAATGAAGCAAAAGAGAACATCAAGAAGCAATTTCAAAACACATTTAAGCCTAACATGCTTCCTATGCATAGGAATCTTGTAAATAAACAAGTTCATGAAGAGCAAAGTAACAAGCATAGGAAGATAAAACAAGTGTAGCTTCAAAAATTTCAGCACATAGAGAGGTGTTTTAGTAACATGAAAATTTCTACAACCATATTTTCCTCTCTCATAATAACTTTCAGTAGCAACATGAGCAAACTCAACAATATAACTATCACATAAAGCATTCTTATCATGAGTCTCATGCATAAAATAATTACTACTCCCAACATAAGCATAGTCATTCTTATTAATTGTAGTGGGAGCAAATTCAACAAAGTAGCTATCAAATATAGGAGGTATATTGTAATCATAATCAAATTTATCCTCCATAACAGGTGGTAACAAAAGACTACTATCATTATAATCATCATAAATGGGAGGCAAAGTATCATCAAAGTAAATTTTCTCCTCAATGCTTGGGGGACTAAAAATATCATGCTCATCAAAGCCAGCTTCCCCAAGCTTAGAATTTTCCATAGCATTAGCAACAATAGTGTTCAAAGCATTCATATTAATATGTTCCATGGGTTTTTTAATTTTCGCATCAAACCATCCATGTCTTAAATCAGGAAATAGAATAAGAAGCTCATTGTTGTCCATTATGCCTAACTAGTGTAAACAAGAAACCAAATGTCGCAATTGCAGAGTCTAAAGGAAATAGCTTCGAGCACACACACAATGGCGCCAGAAAAGTACTGTTACCTGGAACCGAAGTATGAGTGCCTTTTACCTTTCCTCCCCGGCAACGGCGCCAGAAAAGTGCTTGATGTCTACGGGAGCTTCTATTCTTGTAGACAGTGTTGGGCCTCCAAGAGCAGAGGTTTGTAGAACAACAGCAAGTTTCCCTTAAGTGGATTACCCAAGGTTTATCGAACTCAGGGAGGAAGAGGTCAAAGATATCCCTCTCATGCAACCCTGCAACCACAAAGCAAGAAGTCTCTTGTGTCCCCAACACACCTAATAGGTGCACTAGTTCGACGAAGAGATAGTGAAATACAAGTGGTATGAATGAATATGAGCGTAGTACGGCGCCAAAAATAGTCAAGGCAGCTGATGGTAGTAAGAAGGTGAAGTAAACATGCAGTAGTAACGCAGCAGTAGTAATTCAGTAAAACAGTAACAAGCAGCGATAGCAGTATTTAGGAACAAGGCCTAGGGATTAGACTTTCACTAGTGGACACTCTCAACATTGATCACATAACAGAATAGATAAATGCATACTCTACACTCTTGTTGGATGATGAACACATTGCGTAGGATTACACGAACCCTCAATGCCGGAGTTAACAAGCTCCACAATTAATGTTCATATTTTAGTAACCTTTTAGTGTAAGATAGATCAACAGACTAAACCAAGTACTAACATAGCATGCACACTGTCACCTTCATGCATATGTAGGAGGAATAGATCACATCAATATTATCATAGCAATAGTTAACTTCACAATCTACAAGAGATCATGATCATAGCATAAACCAAGTACTAACACGGTGCACACACTGTCACCTTTACACACGTGCAGGAGGAATAAAACTACTTTAATAACATTGCTAGAGTAGCACATAGATAAATTGTGATACAAAACTCATATGAATCTCAATCATGTAAGGCAGCTCATGAGATCATTGTATTGAAGTACATAGGAGAGAGATTAACCACATAGCTACCGGTACAGCCCCGAGCCTCGATGGAGAACTACTCCCTCCTCATGGGAGCAGCAGCGGTGATGAAGATGGCGGTGGAGATGGCAGCGGTGTCGATGGAGAAGCCTTCCGGGGGCACTTCCCCGCTCCGGCAGGGTGCCGGAACAGAGACTCCTGTCCCCCAGATCTTGGCTTCACGATGGCGGCGGCTCTGGAAGGTTTCGCGTGCCGTGGCTTCCTCCGTCGGGGTTTTTAGGTCAGGACCTTTAAATAGGCGAAAGGGGAGCCTCGGAGGGGCACCAGGGTGCCCTCACCACCAGGTGGCGCGGCCAGGCCGGGCCCGCGCCCAGGTGTGGTGTGGGGCCCCCTGGCCCATCTCTGGCCCCTCTTCGGTGATCTGGAAGCTTCCGGGAAAAATAGGAACCTCGGCGTTGATTTCGTCCAATTCCGAGAATATTTCGTTACTAGGATTTCTGAAACCAAAAACAGCAGAAAACAGGAACTGGCACTTCGGCATCTCGTTAATAGGTTAGTTCCAGAAAATGCATAAATATGACATATAATGTGTATAAAACATGTAGGTATCATCAATAAAGTAGCATGGAACATAAGAAATTATCGATACGTTGGAGACGAATCATGGGGGGAGAGGGATTTCTCCCTAGCTGAGGACCTCTGGCCTATGGGTAAGAGGATCTTTGAGGAGGAGAACCGGGCGCTTGAGCTTACCTTCACTCCGGAGGAGCCGGATGAGGTGCCAGGCATGAAGCGACTCGGCCCCGGTCCGGACGGCTTCCTAGTTTTATTCTTTAAGAAGTTCTGGGAAATTCTTAGAGACCCTATCCTCCAAATCCGAATTAATTTGCCCTACGAAGGGTTGACATCGCGCGCCAACTTTGGGGTTATCTCTCTTATACCGAAAGTTCAGAGAGGATAACATTAAGCTTTAGGCTGATAGCTCTACCAACGTTATCTTTAAATTGCAAAGGATTATGCCTCGCCTCTAGCTCCTCTTGCGCATAAGACCATTGATCGTAGTCAATCAACGTTTATCAAGGCAGATGTCACGAGGGCGTTCTTGCCCTACAAGAGATTGCTCATTTGAGGGTCAAGAAACTCAAGGGTCTTCTTCTTAAGCTTGACTTCGAGAAGGCTTTCGATCGGGCCGCTTGTGCCTTCCGAGGGAGCTGCTGAGAAAGGGCTTCTCGCCCATGATTGTGCACTGCTCGATGCGCCTCTCCGGTGGCCGACCAGTTAATGTGAATGGGGTCATCGGAGATAACTTCAGAATGCTGGCTGTGAGAAAGGGGCCCCTCTATCCCCCGATCTTGTTTGATTTCATGGTTACCTCTCTCACTACAAGAAAAGTTGCCATGGCCGACGAAGTTGAAGTCGCGCCGTGGTTGCTGGTGTACCATGGCCGACGATTTTGGTCCCTCCGTGGTGCATGTCAAAACTTTTTTTTTCTCGTTTTTGAGGCCACCTAGCCCGACGAAAGCGGCCAAAACGTGGCGTATGGTGGCCCGGGACGTGGTGCATCTCGAAATCTCGGGTTCGCCGGCCGAGTCAACGCAAATCCGCACCGCCGAGGGATGTAGGGCCCAGATGGCAGCCTCTCTGGCATTGTTTTTTTCTAGATCGCGCCATCTCGTTCAACGTTCTCCGATCGAGCCGTTTACGATGCAGGATCATGGGTCCCGCATGTCATCCTCTATGAACCAAAATTCTTTCTATTCTTGGATTTTTTTGACCCCCTGATTTCTGGCTACTTCCTTTTTCTTTTGATCCCTTGCCGCCTTGGAAACGTTGAGACCGCTGCTGCTAAATGGGACCCGCATGTCATCCTCTATGTGCAATCAACTTTCTTTTCTTGGAGTTTTTTTTTCAAATTTGGTCACTTGTCTTTTTCTTTCGATCCCCTCACCTCAAACGGTGATACCGCCGCTAACCGACCCGCATGTCATCCTCTATGTACTATAAAACTTTCTTTTCCGGATTATTTTTGGCACCTCAAATTTGGTCACTTACCTTTTTCTTTCGATCCCCTGCTGCCTCAAACGGTGATACCGCTAAATGGGACCCGCATGTCATCCTCTATGTACTATAAAACTTTCTTTTCTTGAATTATTTTTGGCACCTCATATTTGGTCACTTACCTTTTTCTTTCGATCCCCTGCCGCCTCTCAAACGGTGATACCGCTGCTGCTAAATGGGACCCGCATGTCATCCTCTATGTACTATAAAACTTTCTTTTCTTGGATTTTTTGGCACCTCATATTTGGTCACTTGACTTTTTCTTTCGATCACCTGCTGCCTCTCAAAACGGTGATACCGCTAAATGGGACCCGCATGTCATCCTCTATGTACTATAAAACTTTCTTTTCTTGGATTTTTTTGGCACCTCATATTTGGTCACTTGACTTTTTCTTTCGATCCCCTGCTGCTCTTGATACCGCTGCTGCTAAATGGGACCCGCATGTCATCCTCTATGTAAATCATGTTTCTTTTCTTGAATTATTTTTTGCTCCTGATATTTGGTCACTTGCCTTTTTCTTTCGATCTCATGCCGCCTTTGAAACGTTGGAGGCTGCTGGCTCATGGGTCCCGCATGTCATCCTCTATGTACTATAAAAGTTCTTTTTCTTGGTTTTTTTTTCACCATCTGATTTTTGGCAATTTCTTTTTCTTTTGATCCCCTGCCACCTCTCAAACGGGATACCGCTGCCATAAATGGGACCGCGCATGTCATCCTCTATGTACTATAAAACTTTCTTTCTTGAATTATTTTGGCTCCTCATATGGGCACTTGCCTTTTTCTTTCGATCTCATGCCACGTTTGAAACGTTGAGGAACCTGCTGGCTCATGGGACCCGCATGTCATCCTCTATGTGCTATAAAAGTTTCTTTGTTGGATTTTTTTTCACCCTCTGATTTTTGGCTTGCCTTTTTCTTTTGATCCCCTGCCCCCTTTGAAACGTTGAGTAAGCTGCTGGCAAATAGGACCCGCATGTCATCCTCTATGTCCATCAACTTTCTTTTCTTGGATTTTTTTTCACCCCTAATTACTAGCTACTTTCTTTTTCTTTTGATCTCAAGCCGCATTACAAACATTGAGACCGCTGCTGCAAAATGGGACCCACATGTCATCCTCTATGTACAATAAAGTTTCTTTTCTTGGATTATCTTTTGCTCCTGATATTTTGTCACTTGCCTTTTTCTTTCGATCTCATGCCGCCTTTGAAACGTTGAGTAAGCTCTCATGGGTCCCGCATGTCATCCTCTACGAACAATAAAAGTTTCCTTTCTTGGAGTTATTTTTGACCCCTAATTTCTGGCTATTTGCCTTTTTCTTTGGATCTCCTGCCCCTTTGAAACGATGAGGACGCTGTTGGCAGGTCGGTCCCACAAGTCATCCTCTATGAACAATAAAAGTTTCCTTTGATGGATTTTTTTGAACCCCTAATTAATTTCTGGATATTTCCTTTTTTTTCTTTGATCCCCTGCCGCCTTGGAATCGTTGAGGATGCT
This sequence comes from Lolium multiflorum, assembly GCA_030979885.1. Lineage (NCBI taxonomy): Eukaryota > Viridiplantae > Streptophyta > Magnoliopsida > Poales > Poaceae > Lolium > Lolium multiflorum. The sequence goes on along the minus strand of CM061750.1, from coordinate 273,648,421 downwards.
GCTGCCTCATGGGTCCCGCATGTCATCCTCTCAGAACGGTAAATGTTTCTTTTCTTGGATATTGTTTACCAAATGATTTTTGGCTTATTTTTTCTTTCGATATCCTGCCGCCTTTAAAACGTTGAGGACGCTGCTGGCTCACGGGTCCCACATGTCAGCCTCTATGAACAATAAGCGCTGAGGACGCTGCTGCCTCATGGGTCCCGCATGTCATCCTCTCAGAACGAAAATGTTTCTTTTCTTGGATTTTTTACCAACAGATTTTTGGTTTATTTTTTCTTTCCATCCCCTGCCGCCTTTAAAACGACGCTGCTGGCTCATGGGTCCACGATGTCAGCCTCCCCGTACAAGAAACATGTGATATCTTGATTATTTTGCAGACAATAAACAGTGTATTGCGCTCTGAGCTATTGCAAACGGATAAATTAAATCTTTATTTTTACAACATATATCTTGAATCTCCTTGTTTTTTGTTTTGGCGAAGCATAGGACTTTCCTGTTTTTTTTTTGAGAAAAATCCGAACTATCATGTTCTGGAGTGGGCTGAAATTGTACGTGTCAAAAGGCCCAGAAGGATAGTTCGAAGGCCCAGATGTCTAGATGCAGCCCAATTGAAATCTTTCTTTTCTTGGATTTTTTTCACCCCCTGATTTCTGGCTACTTCATTTTTCTTTTGGTCCCGTGCCGCCTTGGAAACGTTGAGACCGCTGCTGCAAAATGGGACCAGATGTCATCCTCTATGTACAATAAAGTTTCTTTTCTTGGATTATTTTTGGCTCCTGATATTTGGTCACTTGCCTTTTTCTTTCGATCTCATGCCACGTTTGAAACGTTGAGGAACCTGCTCATGGGACCCGCATGTCATCCTCTATGTACAATAAAAGTTTGATTTCTTGGATTTTTTTTCCCCCTCTGATTTTTGGCTATTTCCTTTTTCTTTTGATCCCTGCCGCCTTTGAAACGTTCAGTAAGCTGCTGGCTCATAGGTCCCACATGTCAGCCTGTATGAACGATAAAGCTTTCCTTTCTTGGAGTTTTTTTGACCCCCTAATTTCTGGCTACTTTCTTTTTCTTTTGATCTCAAGCCGCATTTGAAACGTTGAGACTGCTGCAAAATGGGACCCGCATGTCATCCTCTATGTACAATAAAGTTTTTTTCTTGGATTATTTTTGGCTCCTGATATTTGGTCACTTGCCTTTTTCCTTCGATCCCATGCCACGTTTGAAACGTTGAGGAACCTGCTGGCTCATGGGACCCGCATGTCATCCTCTATGTACTACAAAAGTTTATTTTCTTGGGTTTTTTTTCACTCTCTGATTTTTGGCTATTTCCTTTTTCTTTTGATCCCCTGCCGCCTTGGAAACGTTGAGTAAGCTGCTAACTCGTGGGACCCGCATGTCATCCTCTATGTACAATCAATTTTCTTTTCTTGGAGTTTTTTTTACCCCCTAATTTCTGGCTACTTTCTTTTTCTTTTGATCTCAAACCGCATTTGAAACGTTGGGACAGCATGTCATCCTCTATGTACAATAAAAGTTTCTTTTTTTGGATTATTTTTCACCCTCTGATTTTTGGTCACTTGCCTTTTTCTTTCGATCTCATGCCGCCCTTGAAAACGTTGAGGAACCTGCTGGCCCATGGGACCCACATGTCATCCTCTATGTACTATAAAAGTTTCTTTTCTTTGATTTTTTTCACCCTCTGATCTTTGGCTATTTCCTTTTTCTTTTCATCCCCTGCCGCCTTGGAAACGTTAGTAAGCTGCTGACTGGTGGGACCCGCATGTCATCCTCTATGTACAATCAAGTCTCTTTTCTTGGATTTTTTTTACCCCCTTATTTTTGGTCACTTGCCTTTTTCTTTCGATCTCATGCAGCCTCTGAAACGTTGAGAAGCTGCTGGCTCATGGGACCCACATGTCATCCTCGATACTATAAAAGTTTCTTTTCTTGGATTTTTTTCACCCTCTTATTTTTGGCTGTTTCCTTTTTCTTTTGATCCCCTGCCGCCTTGGAAACATTGATTAAGCTGCTGACACAAGGGGCCCGCATGTCATCCTCTATGTACAATCAACTTGCAAGATCTTGGGGCGGAAGAGCTTGTATAAGTGGGACCCATATGTCATCCTCTATGTACAATAAAAGTTTCTTTTTCTTGGATTATTTTTTGCTCCTGGTATTTGGTCTCTTTCCTTTTTCTTTCGATCTCATGCCGCCTCTGAAACGTTGAGTAAGGTGCTGGGTCATGGGACCCGCATGCCATCCTCTATGTACAATCAACTTTCTTTTCTGGGAGTTTTTTTTACCCCTAATTTCTGGCTACTCTTTTTCTTTTGATCTCAAGCCGCATTTGAAACGTTGACACCGCTGCTGCAAAATGGGACCCGCATGTCATCTTTTATGTACAATAAAGTTTCTTTTCTTGGATTATTTTTGGCTCCTGATATTTGGTCACTTGTCTTTTTCTTTCGATCTCATGCCCCCTTTGAAACGTTGAGGAAGCTGCTAGCGCATGGGTCCCGCATGTCATACTCTATGAACAATAAAAGTTTCCTTCCTTGGAGTTATTGTTTACCGCTAATTTCTGGCTACTTCCTTTTTTCTTTTGATCCCCTGCCGCCTTGGAAACGTTGAGTAAGCTGCTGACACAAGGGGCCCGCATGTCATCCTCTATGTACAATCAACTTGCAAGATCTTGGAGCGAAAGAGCTTGTATAAGTGGGACCCATATGTCATCATCTATGTACAATAAAAGTTTCTTTTCTTGGATTATTTTTTGCTCCTGATATTTGGTCACTTTCCTTTTTCTTTCTATCTCATGCCGCCACTGAAACGTTGAGTAAGGTGCTGGCTCATGGGACTGTACAATAAAGTTTCATTTCTTAGATTTTTTTTACCCACTGATTTTTGCTAACTTGCCTTTTTCTTTTCGATCATATGCCGCCTTTGAAATTGAGGTCGCCGCTGGCTCATGGGTCCCACAAGTCAGCCTCTATGAACAATAAACCTTTCCTTTGTTGTATTTTTTTTACCCCTAATTTCTGGCTATTTGCCTTTTTCTTTTGATCCCCTGCGGCCTTTGAAACGATGAGGACGCTGCTGGCAGGTCGGTCCCACATGTCATCCTCTATGAAGAATATAAGTTTCCTTTTTGGATTTATTTTTGACCCCTAATTTCTGGCTATTTGCCTTTTTCTTCTGATCCCTGCCGACTTCGAAATGATGAGGATGCAGCTGGCAGATCGGTCCCACATGTCAGCCTCTATGAACTATAAATGTTTCCTTTGTAGGATTTATTTTTTACCCCTATTTTCGGGCTACTTGCCTTTTTCTTTGAAACGTTGAGGACGGTACTGTCTCATGGGTCCCACATGGCATCCTCTCTGAACGATAAACCTTCATTTCTTGTTAACGACAGGTTTATCAGTATTATTTTCGCAGACTAATACAAGCTCTTTGGCTCCAAGATCTTGCAAGTTGATAGATTAAATCAAGGAATTATTAGGATATGTTTTAAATTTCAAATCCACTTTATGAATTTTTAAAAATACCGTTATCCATGTGGGTATGGAGCGATCAAGGATTTTCATATTGGGCATGAGCAGTTTCAAAAATTGGAACCCTATAATTCAAAATAAATAAAAACAACTTTTATGTAGAATCTCCGTGTATTTTTTTTTTTGCCAATCATAGGATCTGTGTTTCATTAGAAAAGGGCCGAAATTGCATGAGCAGAAAGGCCCATTTGAAGTTATTGGGCTTCGACGGCCGGAGCAAGTAGACCGATAACAATTACCATGTAGATGTTCCTTGGCAACCCAAAAGTGAAATATTGGGCCCAACAGGGGAAGGTTGAACAGTACTTTTTCTATTGGGAAGGTGGTACATGGGGTTATCCTGACAAAAAAAATGGAACATGGGTTACTGAAGGTTGCCCATTTGTGCCTAATATGTTTGTCAGCAGGAGCTTTACCTTCCGCCGCCGCCGCTCCGCTTCCGCCGCCGCCGCCATGCCTCGTCGCGGGTCGAGCTACCGGTACGGCGGCGTCTCGAGCTCGGGGTACAGCAGCGTCCGCGCGCGCCCCAAATTAAGGTACTTCCTCCTCGGGACGGCACCTACGATAGGCTCGGCTGGCCTTGGGGCATTTACCCCTAGCCTCTTCCATGCTCAAGTTTTTGAAATGTTTCTGGCTCTGTTCAACACTGGATCAAATTTGTCAACATGACCATTCTTATGGAGTAGCAACGAGTTGAATCTCTCAAAACTCTTTAAGTTCTGCAATATAACGACTAATTGGTACTACCTTATACAAAATGATTACATATCCTTATTTTGGAAGCAAGCAATCACACACTTATAGTTTGCTAGTCAGCTGCACGTAACGTTAAAAATCGGCAATTATAATGAATAAACCTGTAATTTTCACTTAAAATGCATTAAGGAGCATCAAATTTGACAAATCAAACCATGTCGTACTGAAAATTGACATGTCTTTCTCATGCAGAAATGTAAAATTATCCATGCATGTGCGTTTATACAGGTTAAGTTTTGCACGTATTATTTTTTGTAACTTTTCTGACTACCTTCAAAGCTCCAATCCTTCTTCATCATCTTTGTTGTACCGCACTGATGCAAGTGAATGCGAGCTGCTCGCCAGACGCGACTTCGTGTCCGATATGTGTACTATGCCTTCTCCATCTAGTGCTAGTTACGCCTCTGTGCTAATTAATTCAGCACAAACCTCTGTCATTGCAGCTGTGACTCACCTCGACCATTGGAGCCCAATCACAAGAGCGAGCTCAGTCTCAACCAGAGAGGCATGTGTCTCATGGTTAGCTATCTACAACTTGCTGTCTTACTAAAACCGTGCCTATCATATAGAGATCACCTCGCTGGTGTAGCAATGGCTGCAAGTAGCTGCTAGCATGAGCGAAGGGGATAAGGAAGAAAAGATTAAAAAAATGGGGTGGGGCCAACAAGCAGGAAAGCTATCTACTGTACTAGCTTTATGGATGTTTCTGGAATTGGGTAGAAAATAGTACTCGATGACACTGTAGCAGCGAATCCCAGAGACCAAAGGCCGTTGGATGATGTCTAATGAACGGCAGAACAAAATCGGCGAAATTAGCTTGAATTTTGATAATAAATCTTGGGCATTTTCCCTCGAACATGATTTATCAACTTTGGGTAGTCTCTGGACTAGTCTCCCTCGTCCACCAATTATTATCATAAACTACTGCGGAAAGTTGAGGGCAGTCCCTAGTCCCGAGCACTTCGCCCACTTCCCCTGGCCTCATCCCAGAGATCTCACACCAACCACCTCACCGTCGACTAGCCGCCAGTCTACAGCCCTCCGAAGAATCCCCAATGGCGGCGACGCCCCTACTAGAGCGCTCCTCACGCGAGCGCATCATCGAGTCTGGCCCACATGTCTTCCGTGCCTGCCGTGTGTCGGCAAGCACGACCGACTTCTCCGTCGGCGAGCCGCCGGCCGTGGGCGAGGGCGAGGCGTCCCCGTACACTATGACAGTGCACATCTTCTTCTCGAGGACGTACGAGCTCAGGAGGATGGCCGGCCCCCTCCCTGCCCCACTGGATGAGGACGATATCACCACTACACCCTGCGAAGAGGTGGTGCTGGATCTTAGCTTGCCTCCGAGGAAGCTGCGTAGTGGGGGCAATGTCGTGCGAACTATGCGCGAGATTCTTGCCCGTGTATGGCTGCTCAAGAACCTGAACCTCACGGAGGAGGAGTGGGACATCATCATGCCTTACGATGTTATGCACCTGATGTGGCAGCAGGCGTGTCGTCGGCTCGGTGGCCTCCACTTCGACCTCACCCTTAGGGTGGACCACCGGCTCATCGTCAACTTGCCGGCGCTGCAGGACAGTTGGGTCCTAGTTGCGCCGGAGGACGGCCACTGCAGCATATGCATGCTGGGGCTGTCGCAGCGCACAACGGTGCGTCTCCGGGGATGCAAACACCCGTTCCATAGGAAGTGCATCTTCTCCTGGTTTGTAACGAACGCCAGCTGCCCTATCTGCCGCGATAAAGTGCTGACCCATCTTATTTTCGATTTGTAGCATAGTATGAATAAAAACCCTGTATGATAGGGATGCCATGCCAACTTGAATCCTATGTCAAGAGAAATTCTATTTGATTGTGGTTATAAGATATTCTGCATTAGTTTGATCTATTATCATTCTATTTTCCTATGGGATATGACCCTATGAATCAAACAGCATGTGATTACTTCCACACAATTAAGTTTGACCAACTTTTAGTAGGACAACAAACATAAATAATTAGTCATCATGGGATTACAATCCAACAGATAATTGTCTTCAGGACTCATACATTTTCCAAATAGAAAAATCAAAACAAATCATGGTTCTTCATCTCACAGCATGATACAGAGACAAGAGTCTAATCATCATCATCATCATCATCATCATCATCATCATCATCATCACCTCCGTCTTCATTCTGATATTCGTGCATGGTCTCATCCTGCTCGTCCTGTCCATTCTCCTCCTGAGATTCACCAGGTAGCTTCAGTTTATCCATCTCTTTGTCGACTATGCTAACCTCAACAGTGAAATCTACTTCTCCATCATGTGCAGGGATACCTGTATCCAACGAGGTTTCATCAATGTCAGCAACTTTAGTTTGCATACAACCAGCGAAATCATCTTGCTGGGCACCAATTATTGGATCCGCATTCTCATCCAAATCATATATGTTCCTTGCCACAAACTTTTGCACATACTGCCATCCTTTTCTAGATCTGTCTTCCAAGAAAAGTACCTTGGCCGCTTGAGGTACCAAAATATAAGGATCATCCTTGTACCACTGAGCAGTAGTATCGACTGATATGAAATACCCATCATTTCTGGCACCTTTGCCCTTGTTTGGATCTTGGTTGTACCAATAACACTTAAATAGAACCACAGATCGGACAGTAACCTTATCACTATAGAACAACTGAATAACCTCTTCTATGTGACCATAATGGTCAAATGACTCTGATCTCTTTTTTCTGGTTGTCAAGTGATCTCCACTGGTTGTGATGCCACTATTTCGTGTCTTCAAATGTTGTTCACGCTCATAGGAGCTGTAATGGACACCATTGGCATTGCAAGCTGCAGCTACCAACACCCTCTTATCTGGACCACGTGATAGGACAAGGAGATCAGCACTAACAGCGCCTGGATTCTCCGCATGGAGTTTCGAGATCTACGATTACAAAATAGACAAGAGGTCATCTCATGTGAAAACACATAGACAAGTCAGAGTGCAATTGAACATCTTACATATTTCTCAAACCAGTCCTGAAACCCACTCCCACGTGCCGATAGCTTTCCATTCGTTTCCATGTACAACCTGCAAAACATAGCCAAGTCAGCTGAATATATTTCATTTTGATACAAGTTCATAGTATATGCGAGGAACTGAGTAGTTCGTGTGCATAGTACTCACTTAACATATTCATCAGCCTCTGTAGCATTATTCAGCACATACCAAGACAGCTGTTCAAATTCAGACTGCTCTAATGTTTTTTCGGTCCTCTTTCCTATTAGCTCAACACCATGTTTAAAAACAGATCCTCCAACTTCCAAAATTCTGCGACCCCGATTGAATCTGGTCTCAATATCAGGAATATATCTTGAGGCAAATGTATATGCTTCAGCAGCAATATACGCCACTGCAATGCAAGCCTCCGGTCTAGCTTTGTTCCTAACTGTATTCTTGAAAGTGCACAGTCGACGTTCTATAGGGTACATCCATCCATACTGTACCGGACCTCTTAAAAGTGCCTCATCAGGTAGATGAACAGCCAAATGCACCATCACATCAAAGAAGGCTGGAGGATATATCAGCTCCAGCTTGCACAGGATTACTGCTATGTCCACCTTAAGACGTTCTACAACAGCTCTGCTTAGAGTTTTACTACATATTTCCCTAAAGAACCTTCCCAACTCTGCAATCACGTTGTACATATTTGGCTTCACTAAATCTTTAATGCCAATAGCTAAAAGCCTTTGCAGCAGGATGTGACAATCGTGAGTTTTCAACCCTTGGAGCTTGTTTCCTTCAGCATTGAGACAATTTGCAATGTTGGAAGCAAATCCGAACGGGAACATCACACCTCGGAGGTACTCACAAAATAATCTCCTTTTAGGCATCGGCAATGTGAATTCCGCGCCTCGAAATTTATAATGTTTTTCCTTGCCTTTGTTCACTTTGTCATTACGATCCAGTTGCAAGTGCCTGTTAACATTCAATGTTGCACAATCAATCCTAGCATTTGAGCTATCTTTTGTCTTGGATGGAATGTTGAGTAATGTGCCGACAATGCTGTCACATATATTCTTCTCCATGTGCATGATATCAATATTATGCCGAAGCTTCTTACCAGCCCAATACGGCAAGTCCCAAAGAGTGGTCCTGCGCTTATAAAATATTCTCGGTCTATCATTTTCCATTTCCTTCCTCTTGGTACGTGCTGCTATTTCACCTCCCATCTTCCTTTTGGTAGCTGCTAGACTCAGTTCATCTCGTCTCTTCTTCCTTTTTCTATCTGCTACTACTGCTGCTGCATCTTCTGTATTCTTCTCTGCTGTACCTGCTGTGGCGGCTGGTGGTTTTCCTGGTTTAACATTTCTGACCGCTTCTAGGTGCGCCTCCAACTCGTGACTCTTAAAGTGCTGCGGTTTAGTCTTTTTACAGGCCTGATCACCAATAAATTGCAATTTTTTTCTATTTTTTCGGAAACTGTGATCTAATGGAAGGAAACGGCGATGGCCCATATAGCATATCTTGTTTATTATCCTCACTGCCAGCTGATCAGTATCACAGTGAACACATGCATTATAACCTGATGTTACTCTGCCTGACATAGTGCCCAAAGCTGGATAATCATGGGTGCAATACAGTACAGCAGCACGTAATAGAAAATTTTGTTCTTTAGGTTGACACACATCCCGTGTAGGGACACCCTCCCATAATGTTTGCAAGTCTCTAATAAGAGGCTGCATGAACACATCAAAATCCTTCCCAGGAGATTTGGGACCTGGGATGAGTAAGGCCATCATACAGTTCGACTGATCGGTGCATGTCCAGGGAGCCTGGTTGTAAGGTGTAACTAGTACTGGCCACATGCTATACGAGTTGCTCATGTTGCCAAATGGGTTGAATCCATCTGTAGCAAGGCCAAGTCTCAGGTTCCTTGGATCTGCAGCAAAATCTGGATGATCCAGGTCGAATTGCTTCCATTCATCGCCATCAGCAGGATGCCTCAGTAAATCAGGGTCGGGCGTGAGAATCTCTTTGTGCCATCTTGTTTCCCGAGATGTTTGTTCTGAAGCAAACAACCTCTGCAATCTTTGTACAAGTGGAAAGTATCTCAGAACCTTCCAAGGAATCTTTTTCTTACCACCAGCTCCATCATGTTTCCATCTTGATTCCTTACATACTGGACATTCATCGAGGTCATTATACTCCATCCAAAACAGTGCACAGTTATTTTTGCAAAAATCAATCTTCTCATATCCAAGTCCCAGTACCTTGATGTACTGCTTCACCTCATAAAAGGATTTTGGCAGTCCAGCCCCAGGGAGTGCATCGCTGTATGTCTTCGCAACTGCATTGAACGCTTTATTGGTAATCCCCTGGTATGACTTGTCATGAAGTAATTTCACAATTAATTCGAATCTTGACACAACAGAACCAGGGGCCACTAAGCGCTTAGCATCTTCTATCAGGTCATGGAAAAGAGGCTTTTTGTGATAACCATGGGGCTGTTGGCTTGCATATGGATACAGATCCCGTAACAAATTAGCAGTAGCCTCATCCTGGACGAGATCTTCAGGCTGATAACCATCAGAATAAAGAGGATCAATAATGTCAGGCTGATCATAGTGTTCACCATGGTTAATCCACCTGATATATGTCTGGTCCATCCCATAAACGAATAAATGATCTGAGACTACATGTTGAGGCTTGGACCCAATATTCAAACATACGCGGCATGGACAAATCACTTCCTTTGTCTTGTCGCCGTCAGTAAAATCACTAACGTGCTTCATGAAGTCTTCAATACCACTCAAATATGTTGGTGTGGTTAATGAGTCAAATAATATCCAAGTTCTGTCCATCTGTTGAGGAGATAGATGGTCAGAGAAGCGATAAGCTATTTCAACAAACAGGTCACCTACGAATGTAAGCAAGCATACCTGAGCAAACAGGTCGAATATAAAACTATAAATGCTACATTATTTGAGCCGATTTCAGCAAACAAACTGAGTGCAAAACTACGGCTACCTAGCGAACAGATTTTTTTAGGCTGACCACTGGGTTTCCCCACTTATTATTTTTTTATTAATAAAAAGAGGGAAATATGTACAAAAGTTGCTGGAGAGCAGCAACTAAAAGGATCATAGATCCCAAGCAGCAAAATATATATATAATGTTCTACCCATGATATGATTTCCTCTTTGCCTTATGAACAAGGAGAGCAATTTCATCCTTGAATCTCTTGTGCCATCTATAAATGCTTGGGGGGGAGGGGCGAACAGATCTATCGAAAGCAATACAATACCAACACATTCTTTCTTCTTTTTTGCCGTAATTCCGCCGATCTATTAGCAGTGCAAAGAAGCCAAAAGTAATAAGATTACATACAGGTTCATAGACCACCAGGGCCGTACCTGAGAATACGGAGGGCCTGAGCAAAACAAGAAATAGAGGCCCTCAACATGATCATTGGCAACTAAAATGATTTTATATATACTACTCACTCCATTTCAATAAACAATGCACCCTTGTTTTTCGTATTTTATCTTCGAAAAAATATTAATCTATATCTCTCTATTTAAAAATGATGTTTCAATTTTATGTAGATATACATGTATTTAGATGAGTTTAGTTTGCAGATACATGCAAGTTTTGATGAAGTTGAAACATATTTTTCAGGATGAAGTATATAAAAAAATTGATATAAAACTGGTATCATTAGAAAGTATTTTCCAACACGATTCTAACAATGCTGCTTATGTATTATATGATCGTGATATTGTTGTCCTATTTATTTGGTCAAGGTTCACATTGAAATGTGGTAAAATAAATTAAAAGAAGTGCATCGTGTGAAAAGGCAATCTAAGAATTCAAAAGTGCTAATTGTTAGTCGAAACATGACATCATTGAGACAAAATATTAATATTCATTGGAAGACTAACTGAATTAGCTGCACTCGCGATGAAAGAGAAAGAGAAGATACGGGTAAGAGCAAGTACAATAAGGTACAGTCTTTTTTTTGTTTGTTTGGGTTGCTCATCAAGCTTATCGCTCGATACAATAAGGTACAGTCAGCGGGAGTGGTGTTTGGAACATGGGTGCATAGTGGGTGGTATCATAGAGTACTATCATAGATATGCTATATTTATTATAGTGGAGTATTGAGGGAAAATCGGCTAAATCAATTTGAAGAAAATCGACAAAGTCAAATTAGAGGAAATTCTTCATCGATGATCAGATTTCTTACATAGAAGAGCTGATTGCCCTCAAAAGGAAGAATCTATCCATCTTCATTGATTTAAAAGGGGATTTCTTACAAGGAGAAGCTGATTGCTCAACAAAAGGGGAACAGATTGCTACGGCTAGTCTTATGCTAGTAAATCCCTACTCTAAGGGCTGTTGCCGTCTTCGTCGTCGCTGGGGTAGCTGCCGTCATTGCTACTGTCGACGAATTCCTCGTCGCTGCTACTGTGACCTTCAGCGGAGGCCTCTTCCTCTTCATCATCATCCTCCTCATCGGACCAGGCCCAGCCACGGATGCGCTTTGGTGGCGGTTCATCGGAGGAGGTGTCGTCCTCTGGTTCCTTCTTCGTGTCGGAGGAGATGTCTTCGTCTTCGTCGTCCTCTTCTTCTTCTTCTTCTTCTTTGGTGGAGGAAGTGAATTTACCCCGGAAGAGAGGGTCGTCGTCGTCGCTCTCCGCCTCCAGTTCTCCGTCAATCAGGAATCGGAGGTCATCTTCCCCGTCAGTCAGGGGCATGTCGCCATCCGACCAGACGAGGTCCTCGGGTCGACCCTCTGGTACGAAGTCGAAGTCGAACTCTTGCTCGTCCCAATGCTTGGGAGCGCGCCTATTGTACGCTTCCATCTGGCTGACCTCTGGCTCCAGCTCACTCGAGGAAAAGGATTGGGAGGAGGAAGAGGAAGACATGGTTACAGAGGAGGAGGGTTTTTGGGCCGATGGCTGGTTTGAAGCAGGAGGATGAAGAAGTGAACTGTTCGATGCGGTTAAATAAAAAGAGACATGTGGTGGTCATGTGGCAAATAATAGACACTTTTAAGAAAAGTGTGGCAAATCATAAAATATTCAAAACTGTCAAATCGTGCAGAGAAGTTGAGAAGGCAAGGCGTCATGATGAAGAATACTGCGACGGTTCTGCTCTGCCACGACATGACCCCTCGAAGGAAAAACAGATGGTTTTGATATTATCATTACCAAAACCAGGGGGGCATGTGTTATCACCGGATTTTGGCCAAATCAATCGGATGTCTAATCAATCGGTTACATGCACTAGCTCAGTGTTCGCATGGCTGCACGCCACATGTATTAGCACCGCATGTATACATATACATCACTCATCTTGATTAATTGCTCAGCTCATTAAACTATCAAAGATCTTGCACGGCTTGGACGCAGGGTATGCCGTGGCATATACGGCATACCCTGTAGATCCGCCACCGCAAACAAGGAGAGCCATTTCATCCTTGAATCTCTTGCGGCTTCTGTAAAAGCTTGGGGGCGAACAGATCAATCGAAAGCAATATAATACCAACAAATTCTTTCTTCTTTTTGGCCGTAAATCCACCGATGTATTAGCAGTGCAAAGAACCCAGAAGTAATAAGATTACAAACAGGTCCATAGAGGACTGGCACCAAGCGACGACTACAGACATTGGGCAATGGTGAGCAGTACAGTGTACAGTACGAACGAATTCGAGCAAATAGGTAAAGCGGAAAACAATGTCAAACAAACACATCGAGAGGAAAACAATATCAACCGATCGATTCGAACGAACTAACGAACTTATAAGGGCTGGGCGACGGCGACTGACTTCGATTGAGCTATAATGAATCGTACTTGCCCAGGCCTGAAGATAGCATGCATACCGTGAGGATCTACCAGCTGACCGCGCCTGCCGGTGCGGCTGGAGAAGAACGGCGCCACCAGCAGTCGCCGGCTGACGCGGCTGATAGACAGCGTGGGGAAGTTTTGGTGCGCGGCCTGGTTCACCGAGGGTGTGTCTAGAGAAGAACAGGGCGCCGAAGGAGGTGTCTAGAGAAGAACAAGGTGGGCTGGGTGCTGAGTTAAAGGCGAGCGTTCGAAATATTGGGCGCGCGTTCGAAAGTTTAGGTGCGCGAGGGAGGTGTCTGCTGTGCTGAGTTAAAGGCGAGCGTTCGAAATTTCCCCGTCCTCTTCTTTTTTGGGCTAATCTATCTATACCTCTATTCTATCTACATGTTTTTTATTTTTTTTCTATTCTATACATGAGTTTTTGAAATTGAATTTTTTCACTCTGTCAGCCTTCCGGCCAATGCTCATTTGAAGTAATTGAAGCTGTTGATTTGCAGCTTAGAGGTGCTATCTACCGCTCATCATACAAGGACTCTTCAGATCTAAACGGCTGTGAATGCACGGATTCGTCACCCATCCTTCCCTTGGACTGGCGATGCTGAAAGCCTGAAACACTGGAACCCTCTAGATACTTCGGGATACCTCACTGCCCCACATTATTAGACAGGCCTTTTCCGACACGGGAAGTCAAAAGTTGGGGGCTCCATGCAGTACATATGAATACTCGCTAGCTGCATGGTCTAGAAGCAGACTAGAGTAAATCATCAATTCGTCAAATCAATTGGTGTATAATTTTTTTTAGGAGCTAAGACGCCTGCATGAACCATTTTATCAACTTGAATGCTTACTACATGACATAAGAAGACTATGTACTTTGGTTTTTCATTTTTCTGATTTTTTAAATTTTGTGCCCATTTGAATCTTGGTCAAATCCTAGGTTTGACCAAGATTAAACAAGTTTAAAACATGAAAATGAAAAGGTAATCATGGATCCTTCTTAGTCACTCTAAAATGAAGCTTTTGGGATGTTCTTGAAATTTCCATGTTTGAAACCCAAAACGACTTCTCTTCATGCTTGACTTCATAAGACAGAGTTTAGGGGTTAGGGGGTAGATACATGATTTGTCTAGTTTGCATATGTCTAGACCTTTTTTGTCAACTTTAATGCTTACTATATGACATAAGAAGATTATGTGCTTTGGTTTTTCATTTTTCTATTTTTTTTGAATTTTATGCCCATATATTTGAATCTTTGTCAAATCCTAGGTTTGACCAGGATTTAAACAAGTTTAAAACATGAAAATGAAAAGGTAAGCCTGGATCCTTCTTAGTCACTCTAAAATGAAGCTTTTGGGAGGTTCTTGAAATTTCCATGTTTGAAACCCAAAACTCAAGCTAGTTGATAAACAAAGTCTAGACATATTCAAACCAGAAAAATCATGTATCTACCCCTAACCCTAAACTTTGTCTTAATTATGAAGTCAAGCACGAAGAGAAGTCGTTTTGGGTTTCAAACATGGACATTTCAAAAACCCTCCCAAAAGCATTGTGGTGTGACGTACTAAGAAGGATACATGCTTACATTTTCAACAACCCCCCTAAAAGCTTCATTATAGAGTGACTAAGAAGGATCCAGTCTGGCGGGCTTACCTTTTATTTTCTTGTTTTAAACTTGTTCAAATCTCGGTCAAACCTAGGATTTGACCAAGATTCAAAATGTGCATCAAAATTTAAAAAAAATAAAAACCAAATTAAAGCACATAGTGTTCTTATGTCATATAGTAAGCATTAAAGTTGATAAACAAGGTCTAGACACATATTCAAACAAGACAAATCATGTATCTATACCCCTAACCCCTAAACTCTATCTTATGAAGTCAACAACATGAAGAGAAGTGGTTTTGGGTTCAAACATGGAAATTTCAAAAACCTCCCAAAAGCTTCATTTTAGAGTGACTAATATATATAAGAAGGATCCATGCCTGCTTACCACCTTTTCATTTTCATATTTTAAACTTGTTTAAATCCGTGTCAAATTAAACCAAGGATTTGACCAAAAGATTCAAATGGGCATAAAATTTTAAAAAAAAATCAGAAAAATGAAAAACAAAAGCATATAGTCTTCTTATGTCATATAGTAAGCATTCAAGTTGATAAACAAGGTTTGGACATGCATATTCAAACCTAGGCAAATCATGTATCTATCCCCTAGCCCCTAAACTCTATCTTATGAAGTCAAGCATGAAGAGAAGTGGTTTTGGGTTTCAAACATGAAAATTTCAAGAACATCCCAAAAACTTCATTTTAGAGTGACTAAGAAAGGATACAGGCTTCCCTTTTCATTTTCATGTTTTATACTTGTTTAAATCTTGGTCAAACCTAGGATTTGACAAAGATTCAAATGTGCATCAAAATAAAAAAATCAGAAAAATTAAAAACCAAAGCACATAGTTTTCTTATGTCATATAGTTAGCATTAAAGTTGATATAAACAAGGTCTAGATATATTCAAACAAGAAAAATCATGTATCTACCCCTAACCCTAAACTCTGTCTTATGTAGTCAAGCATGAAGAAAAGTGGTTTTGGGTTTCAAACTTGGAAATTTCAAGAACCCCCCAAAAGCTTCATTTTAGAGTGACTAAAGGATCCAGGTTGGGCTTACCTTTTATTTTCATGTTTTAAAATTGTTCAAATCTTGGTCAAACCGTACCTAGGATTTGATCAAGATTCAAATGGGCATAAAATTTCAAAAAAAATGAAAAACCAAAGCATATAGCCTTCTTATGTCATATAGTAAGCACTCAAGTTGGTAAACAAGGTCTAGACATATTCAAACCAGAAAAATCATGTTTCTACCCCTAGCCCTAAACTTTGTCTTATGAAGTCAAGCACGAAGAGAAGTCGTTTTGGATTTCAAACATGGAAATTTCAAAAACCTTCCCAAAAGCTTCATTTTGGAGTGACTAAGAAGGATACAGGCTTACCTTTTCATTTTCATGTTTTAAACTTGTTTAAATATTGGTTAAGCCTAGGATTTGACCAAGATCAAATGGGCATAAAAATTCAGAAAAAATCAAAAAAAAATGAAAACCAAAGCACATAGTATTATTATGTCATATAGTAAGCATTATATTCAAGTTGATAAACAAGGTCTAAACAACAAACTAGACAAATCATGTATCTACCCCCTAACCCTAAACTCTGTCTTATGAAGTCAAGCATGAAGAGAAGTGGTTTTGGGTTTGAAACATGGAAATTTCAAAAAACTCCCAAAAGCTTCTCATTTTTGAGTGACTAAGAAGGATTCAGGCTTACCTTTTCATTTTCATGTTTTAAACTTGTTCAAATCTTGGTCAAACTTAGGATTTGACCAAGATTCAAATGGGCATAAAAATTGGGAGGAAGGGTATGAATTACAATTCAAAAAAACAAGGTAACTTAAATACTTGGATGCCCCAAAGATGTGTGGAAGCCCAGAACAATGGCAAAACATGTGCGCACGCTGCATCCAATTCAAGTAGAACACATAGTAGGCATCGATAGTTTGACCTAAATTTGAAATCAAAGAGAAGGTGGTTAGAAAAAATCGAAATTGGCAAAGCAAAGCATGAAATCATAAATTTGTGATGCACTATAGCTATGAAAAGTATCAAACAATGCATACCAAAATGATTTTTTAGAGGAATACTAGTTCAACTTATTTTAATTTTATATTAGTAGCCCAAAATCGAACTAGTAGTTGGATATTTTTGAACTTGATCTGTAGTAGTGGGCAAAACCCTAGTTTAACCTATTTAATCATAGATTCGTAGGTCGATTTTTCTACTTTTTTATTATTACTATGCAGCACATGTGTGTTTGCCCGTCGAGTGAAACTCGGAGGAAGAGGGATCACTCGGAAGGAGAGAAGAAGGGAGAGAATTATGGTGTCTCCCCTTTTTCGGGTGATGATGTTGACTTTTGTGCAGGGTTTGTCAGTGAGCAGGAGGTGCGAGCGAGCGAGCGAGCGAGCGAGTCGAGCGAGGCCGAGAATGAGAGAGATTTGTTTTTTTTTGTGAGAGGGACAACCGAAGGATCCAGAAGGACCCACATACTTCCAATACGCATCCTGATGCGTCTTTCTTGACAAAGAAAATGGCTGGGAGTTTGCGTACCTATTGCACGTGACTTGTGCTCACTGAAGTGTGGGACCTCACGCATGGGCACCACACGTAAGTGACAGACCTGTTGATGTAAAAACTCGGTTGATTATTATACTACTACATTTATACAAAGTTTCCTATGGATTCAAGGGTACGAAAGCCAAGTTAAATCATTTACATGACATTATTTTTTCCATGAAGCCAAGTTAACTCATTTATCAATTGGTACATTTTGGAGTGACTAAGAAGGATCCAGGCTTACCTTTTCATTTTCATGTTTTAAACATGTTTAAATCTTGGTCAAACCTATGACTTGACCAAGATTCAAATGGGCATAAAAATTCAAAAAAAAGAAAAACAAAAGCACACCGTCTTCCTATGTCATATATCAAGGTGATAAACAAGGTCTGACATATTCAAACCACAAAAATCATGTATCTACCCCCTAACCCTAAACAAGGATCCAGGCTTACCCTTTTCATTTTCATGTTTTTAAACTTGTTCAAATCTTGGTCAAACTTAGGATTTGACGAAGATTCAAATGGGCGTAAAAATACTTAGAAAAATCATGTACGTATCTACCCCAAACCCTAAACTCTATCTTACGAAGCCAAGCATGAAGAGAAGTGGTTTTGGGTTTCAAACATGGAAATTTCAAAAACCTCAAACTATAGGCCGGGTTAGCATCTAGTGCAGTATGTGTGAGAATGTATGCACTATGTGTGCTATAACTTGTGTGTCTTTCAAATTTGAACCAAATTTGAATAAGTTTGAAATATTTGAAATGGGGCTTTTGGCTTAAACGTTTGAAACCCAAAACGACTTCTCCTCATGCTAGACTTCATAAGACCGAGTTTAGGGTTAGGGGGTAGATACATGATTTGTCTGGTTTGAATATGTCTAAACCTTGTTTATCAACTTGAATGCTTACTATATGACATAAGAAGACCATGTGCTTTTGTTTTTCATTTTTCTATTTTTTTAAGAATTTTATGCACATTTGATTCTGGTCAAATCCTAGGTTCAACCAAGATTTAAACAAGTTTCAAGCATGAAAATGAAAACGTAAGCCAAGATCCTTCTTAATTAGTCACTCTAAAATATATGAAGCTTTTGGGACGTACTTGAAATTTCCATGTTTGAAACCCAAAACCAATTCTCTTCATGATTGACTTCATAAGACAGAGTTTAGGGTTAGGGGTAGATATACACATGATTTTTCTGGTTTGAATATGTCTAGACCTAGCTTGTTTATCAACTTGAGTGTTTACTATATGACATAATTAAGAAGGCTATGTGCTTTGGTTTTTCATTCTTTAGATTTTTTGTCTGAATTTTTATGCCCATTTGAATCTTGGTCAAATCCTAGCTAGGTTTGACCAAGATTTAAATAAGTTTAAAACATGGAAATGAAAAGGTAAGCATCGATCCTTCTTAGTCGCTCTAAAATGAAGCTGAATTTTGGGAGGTTTTTGAAATTTCCATGTTTGAAACCCAAAACCACTTCTCTTCATGCTTGACTTCATAAGACGAAGTTTAGGGTCGATAGGGGGTAGATACATGATTTGTCTTGTTTGAATATGTCTAGACCTTGTTTATCAACTTGAATGCTTACTTTATGACTTATAAGAGGACTATGTGCATTGGTATTTCATTTTTTGATTTTTATGCCCATTTGAGAATCTTGGTAAAATCCTAGGTTTGTTGAGCAAGATTTAAACAAGTTTAACATGTGAAAATGATAAGGTAATTAAGTCTGGATCTTTCTCTTAGTAACTCTAAAATGAAGCTTTTGGGAGGTTCTTGAATTTACCATGTTTGAAACCCAAAACCACCGTACTTCTGTTCATGCTTGACTTCATAAGACAGAGTTTAGGGTTAGGGGTAGATACATGATTTTTCTGGTTTGAATATGTCTAGACCATGTTTATCAATTTGAATGCTTACTATATGACATAAGAAGGCTATGTGCTTTTGTTTTTCATTCTTTCGATTTTTTTCTGAATTGTTATGCCCATTTGAATCTTGGTCAAATCCTAGGTTCGACCAAGATTTAAACATGTTTAAAACATGACAATGAAAAGGTAATTAATCATGGATCCTTCTTAATTAACCAGCCGGTCTAATTAAAATGAAGCTTTTTGGGAGGTTTTTGAAATTTCCATGTTTGAAACCCAAAACCACACTTCTCTGCTTCATGCTTGACTTCATATATAATTAAGACAAAGTTTAGGGTTAGGGGGTACATGATTTGTCTGGTTTGAATATGTCTAGACCTTGTTTATGAACTTTTGAATGCTTACTATATGACATAAGAAGAATATGTGCTTTGGTTTTTTATTTTATCTATTTTTTTATTTTATGCCCATTTGAATATTGGTCAAATCCTAGGTTTGACCAAGATTTAAACAAGTTTAAAACATGAAAATGAAAAGGTAAGCCTGGATCCTTCTTAACTAGTCACTCTAAAACGAAGCTTTAATTTTGGGAGGTTTTTGAAATTTCCATGTTTGAAACCAAAAACCACTTCTCTTCATGCTTGACTTCATAAGACAGAGTTATTTATGGTTTTAGAGGGGTAGATACATGATTTGTCTTATTTGAATATGTCTAGCTAGACCTTGTTTATCAACTTTTGAATGCTTACTATATATATGTATGTGACATAAGAAAACTATGTGCTTTGGTTTTTCATTTTTCTGATTTTTTTGGAATTTTGATGCACATTTGAATCTTGGTCAAATCCTAGGTTTGACCAAGATTTAAACAAGTATAGATCATGAAAATGAAAATGGAAGCCTGTATCCTTCTTAGTCACCCTAAAATGAAGTTTTTGGGAGGTTTTTGAAATTTCCATGTTTGAAACCCAAAACCACTTATCTTCATGCTTGACTTCGTCATAAGACAGAGTTTAGGGGTTAGGGGGTAGATACATGATTTGTCTAGCTAGTTTGAATATGTCCAGACCTTGTTTATCAACTTTAATGCTTACTATATGACATATAAGAAGACTATGTGCGCTTTGGTTTTTCATTTTTCTGTTTTTTTTTGAATTTTCTGCCAATTTTGTTTGACCAAGATTTAGACAAGTTTTACACGTGAAAACGAATAAGTAAGCCTGGATCCTTCTTAGTCACTCCAAAATGTACCAATTGATAGGTGCGTTAACTTTGCTTCATGGAAAAAATAATGTCATGTAAATGAGTTAACTTGGATTTCCTACCCTTGAATCCATAGGAAACTTTGTTCTAATGCACTATAATAATCAACCGAGTTTTTACACCAACAGGTCTGTCACTTACGTGTGGTGCCCATGCGTGAGGTCCCACACTTCAGTGAGCACAAGTCACGTGCAATAGGTACGCAAACTCCCAGCCATTTTCTTTGTCAAGAGAAGACGCATCAGGATGCGTATTGGAAGTCTGTGGGTCCTCTCAAAAAAAACAAATCTCTCTCATTCTCGGCCTCGCTCGACTCGCTCGCTCGCTCGCACCTCCTGCTCACTGACAAACCCTGCACAAAAGTCAACATCATCACCCGAAAAAGGGGAGACACCATAATAGTTCTCTCCCTTCTCTCCTTCCGAGTGATCCCTCTTCCTCCGAGTTTCACTCGACGGGCAAACACACATGTGCTGCATAGTAATAATAAAAAGGTAGAAAAATCGACCTACGAATCTATAATTAAATAGGTTAAACTAGGGTTTTGCCCAGTACTACAGATCAAGGTTCAAAAAATCCAACTACGGGGTTCGAACAACCCCATTTCTAATCCAAGATTTTTTTCGACCTCATCCAATGGCCTCAAACTATAGGCCGGGTTAGCATCTAGTGCAGTATGTGTGAGAATGTATGCACTATGTGTGCTATAACTTGTGTGTCTTTCAAATTTGAATAAGTTTGAAATATTTGAAATGGGGCTTTTGGCTTAAACGTTTGAAACCCAAAACGACTTCTCCTCATGCTAGACTTCATAAGACCGAGTTTAGGGTTAGGGGGTAGATACATGATTTGTCTGGTTTGAATATGTCTAAACCTTGTTTATCAACTTGAATGCTTACTATATGACATAAGAAGACCATGTGCTTTTGTTTTTCATTTTTCTATTTTTTTAAGAATTTTATGCACATTTGATTCTGGTCAAATCCTAGGTTCAACCAAGATTTAAACAAGTTTCAAGCATGAAAATGAAAACGTAAGCCAAGATCCTTCTTAATTAGTCACTCTAAAATATATGAAGCTTTTGGGACGTACTTGAAATTTCCATGTTTGAAACCCAAAACCAATTCTCTTCATGATTGACTTCATAAGACAGAGTTTAGGGTTAGGGGTAGATATACACATGATTTTTCTGGTTTGAATATGTCTAGACCTAGCTTGTTTATCAACTTGAGTGTTTACTATATGACATAATTAAGAAGGCTATGTGCTTTGGTTTTTCATTCTTTAGATTTTTTGTCTGAATTTTTATGCCCATTTGAATCTTGGTCAAATCCTAGCTAGGTTTGACCAAGATTTAAATAAGTTTAAAACATGGAAATGAAAAGGTAAGCATCGATCCTTCTTAGTCGCTCTAAAATGAAGCTGAATTTTGGGAGGTTTTTGAAATTTCCATGTTTGAAACCCAAAACCACTTCTCTTCATGCTTGACTTCATAAGACGAAGTTTAGGGGATAGGGGTAGATACATGATTTGTCTTGTTTGAATATGTCTAGACCTTGTTTATCAACTTGAATGCTTACTTTATGACTTAAGAGGACTATGTGCATTGGTATTTCATTTTTTGATTTTTATGCCCATTTGAGAATCTTGGTAAAATCCTAGGTTTGTTGAGCAAGATTTAAACAAGTTTAACATGTGAAAATGATAAGGTAATTAAGTCCTGGATCTTTCTCTTAGTAACTCTAAAATGAAGCTTTTGGGAGGTTCTTGAATTTACCATGTTTGAAACCCAAAACCACCGTACTTCTGTTCATGCTTGACTTCATAAGACAGAGTTTAGGGTTAGGGGTAGATACATGATTTTTCTAGTTTGAATATGTCTAGACCATGTTTATCAATTTGAATGCTTACTATATGACATAAGAAGGCTATGTGCTTTTGTTTTTCATTCTTTCGATTTTTTTCTGAATTGTTATGCCCATTTGAATCTTGGTCAAATCCTAGGTTCGACCAAGATTTAAACATGTTTAAAACATGACAATGAAAAGGTAATTAATCATGGATCCTTCTTAATTAACCAGCCAGTCTAATTAAAATGAAGCTTTTTGGGAGGTTTTTGAAATTTCCATGTTTGAAACCCAAAACCACACTTCTCTGCTTCATGCTTGACTTCATATATAATTAAGACAAAGTTTAGGGTTAGGGGTACATGATTTGTCTGGTTTGAATATGTCTAGACCTTGTTTATGAACTTTTGAATGCTTACTATATGACATAAGAAGAATATGTGCTTTGGTTTTTTATTTTATCTATTTTTTTATTTTATGCCCATTTGAATATTGGTCAAATCCTAGGTTTGACCAAGATTTAAACAAGTTTAAAACATGAAAATGAAAAGGTAAGCCTGGATCCTTCTTAACTAGTCACTCTAAAACGAAGCTTTAATTTTGGGAGGTTTTTGAAATTTCCATGTTTGAAACCAAAAACCACTTCTCTTCATGCTTGACTTCATAAGACAGAGTTATTTATGGTTTTAGAGGGGTAGATACATGATTTGTCTTATTTGAATATGTCTAGCTAGACCTTGTTTATCAACTTTTGAATGCTTACTATATATATGTATGTGACATAAGAAAACTATGTGCTTTGGTTTTTCATTTTTCTGATTTTTTTGGAATTTTGATGCACATTTGAATCTTGGTCAAATCCTAGGTTTGACCAAGATTTAAACAAGTATAGATCATGAAAATGAAAATGGAAGCCTGTATCCTTCTTAGTCACCCTAAAATGAAGTTTTTGGGAGGTTTTTGAAATTTCCATGTTTGAAACCCAAAACCACTTATCTTCATGCTTGACTTCGTCATAAGACAGAGTTTAGGGGTTAGGGGGTAGATACATGATTTGTCTAGCTAGTTTGAATATGTCCAGACCTTGTTTATCAACTTTAATGCTTACTATATGACATATAAGAAGACTATGTGCGCTTTGGTTTTTCATTTTTCTGTTTTTTTATTTTATGCCCATTTGAATCTTTGTCAAATCCTAGAGATTGACTTCACAAGACAGAGT
Organism: Lolium multiflorum; assembly: GCA_030979885.1. NCBI lineage: Eukaryota > Viridiplantae > Streptophyta > Magnoliopsida > Poales > Poaceae > Lolium > Lolium multiflorum. Next base: position 273,624,900 of record CM061750.1, on the reverse strand, counting down.
TTAGGGTTAGGGGTAGATATACACATGATTTTTCTGGTTTGAATATGTCTAGACCTTGTTTATCAACTTGAGTGTTTACTATATGACATAATTAAGAAGGCTATGTGCTTTGGTTTTTCATTCTTTAGATTTTTTGTCTGAATTTTTATGCCCATTTGAATCTTGGTCAAATCCTAGCTAGGTTTGACCAAGATTTAAATAAGTTTAAAACATGGAAATGAAAAGGTAAGCATCGATCCTTCTTAGTCGCTCTAAAATGAAGCTGAATTTTGGGAGGTTTTTGAAATTTCCATGTTTGAAACCCAAAACCACTTCTCTTCATGCTTGACTTCATAAGACGAAGTTTAGGGATGGGGTGGATATATCTACACCTTGTTTATCAACTTGAATGCTTACGATATGACATAAGAACACTATGTGCTTTTTTTTATTTTTTGTGCCCATTTGAATCTTGGTCAAATCATAGGTTTGACCAAGATTTAAACAAGTATAGAACATGAAAATGAAAAGGGAAGCCTGTATCCTTCTTAGTCACCCTAAAATGAAGTTTTGGGAGGTTTTTGAAATTTCCATGTTTGAAACCCAAAACCACTTCTCTTCATTCTTGACTTCTTAAGACATAGTTTAGGGGTTAGCGGGTAGATACATGATTTGTATGGTTTGAATATGTCTAGACCTTGTTTATCAACTTTAATGCTTACTACATGACATAAGAAGACTATGTGCTTTGGTTTTTCATTTTTCTGTTTTTTTTTTGAATTTTCTGCCAATTTTGTTTGACCAAGATTTAGACAAGTTTTACACGTGAAAACGAATAAGTAAGCCTGGATCCTTCTTAGTCACTCCAAAATGTACCAATTGATAGGTGCGTTAACTTTGCTTCATGGAAAAAATAATGTCATGTAAATGAGTTAACTTGGATTTCCTACCCTTGAATCCATAGGAAACTTTGTTCTAATGCACTATAATAATCAACCGAGTTTTTACACCAACAGGTCTGTCACTTACGTGTGGTGCCCATGCGTGAGGTCCCACACTTCAGTGAGCACAAGTCACGTGCAATAGGTACGCAAACTCCCAGCCATTTTCTTTGTCAAGAGAAGACGCATCAGGATGCGTATTGGAAGTCTGTGGGTCCTTCTGGATCCTTCGGTCGTCCCTCAAAAAAAACAAATCTCTCTCATTCTCGGCCTCGCTCGACTCGCTCGCTGCTCGCTCGCACCTCCTGCTCACTGACAAACCCTGCACAAAAGTCAACATCATCACCCGAAAAAGGGGAGACACCATAATTCTCTCCCTTCTTCTCTCCTTCCGAGTGATCCCTCTTCCTCCGAGTTTCACTCGACGGGCAAACACACATGTGCTGCATAGTAATAATAAAAAGGTAGAAAAATCGACCTACGAATCTATAATTAAATAGGTTAAACTAGGGTTTTGCCCAGTACTACAGATCAAGGTTCAAAAAATCCAACTACGGGGTTCGAACAACCCCATTTCTAATCCAAGATTTTTTCGACCTCATCCAATGGCCTCAAACTATAGGCCGGGTTAGCATCTAGTGCAGTATGTGTGAGAATGTATGCACTATGTGTGCTATAACTTGTGTGTCTTTCAAATTTGAATAAGTTTGAAATATTTGAAATGGGGCTTTTGGCTTAAACGTTTGAAACCCAAAACGACTTCTCCTCATGCTAGACTTCATAAGACCGAGTTTAGGGTTAGGGGGTAGATACATGATTTGTCTGGTTTGAATATGTCTAAACCTTGTTTATCAACTTGAATGCTTACTATATGACATAAGAAGACCATGTGCTTTTGTTTTTCATTTTTCTATTTTTTTAAAGAATTTTATGCACATTTGATTCTGGTCAAATCCTAGGTTCAACCAAGATTTAAACAAGTTTCAAGCATGAAAATGAAAACGTAAGCCAAGATCCTTCTTAATTAGTCACTCTAAAATATATGAAGCTTTTGGGACGTACTTGAAATTTCCATGTTTGAAACCCAAAACCAATTCTCTTCATGATTGACTTCATAAGACAGAGTTTAGGGTTAGGGGTAGATATACACATGATTTTTCTGGTTTGAATATGTCTAGACCTAGCTTGTTTATCAACTTGAGTGTTTACTATATGACATAATTAAGAAGGCTATGTGCTTTGGTTTTTCATTCTTTAGATTTTTTGTCTGAATTTTTATGCCCATTTGAATCTTGGTCAAATCCTAGCTAGGTTTGACCAAGATTTAAATAAGTTTAAAACATGGAAATGAAAAGGTAAGCATCGATCCTTCTTAGTCGCTCTAAAATGAAGCTGAATTTTGGGAGGTTTTTGAAATTTCCATGTTTGAAACCCAAAACCACTTCTCTTCATGCTTGACTTCATAAGACGAAGTTTAGGGTCGATAGGGGGTAGATACATGATTTGTCTTGTTTGAATATGTCTAGACCTTGTTTATCAACTTGAATGCTTACTTTATGACTTAAGAGGACTATGTGCATTGGTATTTCATTTTTTGATTTTTATGCCCATTTGAGAATCTTGGTAAAATCCTAGGTTTGTTGAGCAAGATTTAAACAAGTTTAACATGTGAAAATGATAAGGTAATTAAGTCTGGATCTTTCTCTTAGTAACTCTAAAATGAAGCTTTTGGGAGGTTCTTGAATTTACCATGTTTGAAACCCAAAACCACCGTACTTCTGTTCATGCTTGACTTCATAAGACAGAGTTTAGGGTTAGGGGTAGATACATGATTTTTCTGGTTTGAATATGTCTAGACCATGTTTATCAATTTGAATGCTTACTATATGACATAAGAAGGCTATGTGCTTTTGTTTTTCATTCTTTCGATTTTTTTCTGAATTGTTATGCCCATTTGAATCTTGGTCAAATCCTAGGTTCGACCAAGATTTAAACATGTTTAAAACATGACAATGAAAAGGTAATTAATCATGGATCCTTCTTAATTAACCAGCCGGTCTAATTAAAATGAAGCTTTTTGGGAGGTTTTTGAAATTTCCATGTTTGAAACCCAAAACCACACTTCTCTGCTTCATGCTTGACTTCATATATAATTAAGACAAAGTTTAGGGTTAGGGGGTACATGATTTGTCTGGTTTGAATATGTCTAGACCTTGTTTATGAACTTTTGAATGCTTACTATATGACATAAGAAGAATATGTGCTTTGGTTTTTTATTTTATCTATTTTTTTATTTTATGCCCATTTGAATATTGGTCAAATCCTAGGTTTGACCAAGATTTAAACAAGTTTAAAACATGAAAATGAAAAGGTAAGCCTGGATCCTTCTTAACTAGTCACTCTAAAACGAAGCTTTAATTTTGGGAGGTTTTTGAAATTTCCATGTTTGAAACCAAAAACCACTTCTCTTCATGCTTGACTTCATAAGACAGAGTTATTTATGGTTTTAGAGGGGTAGATACATGATTTGTCTTATTTGAATATGTCTAGCTAGACCTTGTTTATCAACTTTTGAATGCTTACTATATATATGTATGTGACATAAGAAAACTATGTGCTTTGGTTTTTCATTTTTCTGATTTTTTTGGAATTTTGATGCACATTTGAATCTTGGTCAAATCCTAGGTTTGACCAAGATTTAAACAAGTATAGATCATGAAAATGAAAATGGAAGCCTGTATCCTTCTTAGTCACCCTAAAATGAAGTTTTTGGGAGGTTTTTGAAATTTCCATGTTTGAAACCCAAAACCACTTATCTTCATGCTTGACTTCGTCATAAGACAGAGTTTAGGGGTTAGGGGGTAGATACATGATTTGTCTAGCTAGTTTGAATATGTCCAGACCTTGTTTATCAACTTTAATGCTTACTATATGACATATAAGAAGACTATGTGCGCTTTGGTTTTTCATTTTTCTGTTTTTTTATTTTATGCCCATTTGAATCTTTGTCAAATCCTAGAGATTGACTTCACAAGACAGAGTTTAGGGTTAGGGGTAGATATACACATGATTTTTCTGGTTTGAATATGTCTAGACCTTGTTTATCAACTTGAGTGTTTACTATATGACATAATTAAGAAGGCTATGTGCTTTGGTTTTTCATTCTTTAGATTTTTTGTCTGAATTTTTATGCCCATTTGAATCTTGGTCAAATCCTAGCTAGGTTTGACCAAGATTTAAATAAGTTTAAAACATGGAAATGAAAAGGTAAGCATCGATCCTTCTTAGTCGCTCTAAAATGAAGCTGAATTTTGGGAGGTTTTTGAAATTTCCATGTTTGAAACCCAAAACCACTTCTCTTCATGCTTGACTTCATAAGACGAAGTTTAGGGTCGATAGGGGGTAGATATATCTAGACCTTGTTTATCAACTTGAATGCTTACGATATGACATAAGAACACTATGTGCTTTTTTTATTTTTTGTGCCCATTTGAATCTTGGTCAAATCATAGGTTTGACCAAGATTTAAACAAGTATAGAACATGAAAATGAAAAGGGAAGCCTGTATCCTTCTTAGTCACCCTAAAATGAAGTTTTGGGAGGTTTTTGAAATTTCCATGTTTGAAACCCAAAACCACTTCTCTTCATTCTTGACTTCTTAAGACATAGTTTAGGGGTTAGCGGGTAGATACATGATTTGTATGGTTTGAATATGTCTAGACCTTGTTTATCAACTTTAATGCTTACTACATGACATAAGAAGACTATGTGCTTTGGTTTTTCATTTTTCTGTTTTTTTTTGAATTTTCTGCCAATTTTGTTTGACCAAGATTTAGACAAGTTTTACACGTGAAAACGAATAAGTAAGCCTGGATCCTTCTTAGTCACTCCAAAATGTACCAATTGATAGGTGCGTTAACTTTGCTTCATGGAAAAAATAATGTCATGTAAATGAGTTAACTTGGATTTCCTACCCTTGAATCCATAGGAAACTTTGTTCTAATGCACTATAATAATCAACCGAGTTTTTACACCAACAGGTCTGTCACTTACGTGTGGTGCCCATGCGTGAGGTCCCACACTTCAGTGAGCACAAGTCACGTGCAATAGGTACGCAAACTCCCAGACATTTTCTTTGTCAAGAGAAGACGCATCAGGATGCGTATTGGAAGTCTGTGGGTCCTTCTGGATCCTTCGGTCGTCCCTCTCTAAAAAAAAACAAATCTCTCTCATTCTCGGCCTCGCTCGACTCGCTCGCTCGCTCGCTCCTGCTCACTGACAAACCCTGCACAAAAGTCAACATCATCACCCGAAAAAGGGGAGACACCATAATTCTCTCCCTTCTTCTCTCCTTCCGAGTGATCCCTCTTCCTCCGAGTTTCACTCGACGGGCAAACACACATGTGCTGCATAGTAATAATAAAAAGGTAGAAAAATCGACCTACGAATCTATAATTAAATAGGTTAAACTAGGGCTTTGCCCAGTACTACAGATCAAGGTTCAAAAAATCCAACTACGGGGTTCGAACAACCCCATTTCTAATCCAAGATTTTTTTCGACCTCATCCAATGGCCTCAAACTATAGGCCGGGTTAGCATCTAGTGCAGTATGTGTGAGAATGTATGCACTATGTGTGCTATAACTTGTGTGTCTTTCAAATTTGAATAAGTTTGAAATATTTGAAATGGGGCTTTTGGCTTAAACGTTTGAAACCCAAAACGACTTCTCCTCATGCTAGACTTCATAAGACCGAGTTTAGGGTTAGGGGGTAGATACATGATTTGTCTGGTTTGAATATGTCTAAACCTTGTTTATCAACTTGAATGCTTACTATATGACATAAGAAGACCATGTGCTTTTGTTTTTCATTTTTCTATTTTTTAAAGAATTTTATGCACATTTGATTCTGGTCAAATCCTAGGTTCAACCAAGATTTAAACAAGTTTCAAGCATGAAAATGAAAACGTAAGCCAAGATCCTTCTTAATTAGTCACTCTAAAATATATGAAGCTTTTGGGACGTACTTGAAATTTCCATGTTTGAAACCCAAAACCAATTCTCTTCATGATTGACTTCATAAGACAGAGTTTAGGGTTAGGGGTAGATATACACATGATTTTTCTGGTTTGAATATGTCTAGACCTAGCTTGTTTATCAACTTGAGTGTTTACTATATGACATAATTAAGAAGGCTATGTGCTTTGGTTTTTCATTCTTTAGATTTTTTGTCTGAATTTTTATGCCCATTTGAATCTTGGTCAAATCCTAGCTAGGTTTGACCAAGATTTAAATAAGTTTAAAACATGGAAATGAAAAGGTAAGCATCGATCCTTCTTAGTCGCTCTAAAATGAAGCTGAATTTTGGGAGGTTTTTGAAATTTCCATGTTTGAAACCCAAAACCACTTCTCTTCATGCTTGACTTCATAAGACGAAGTTTAGGGTCGATAGGGGGTAGATACATGATTTGTCTTGTTTGAATATGTCTAGACCTTGTTTATCAACTTGAATGCTTACTTTATGACTTAAGAGGACTATGTGCATTGGTATTTCATTTTTTGATTTTTATGCCCATTTGAGAATCTTGGTAAAATCCTAGGTTTGTTGAGCAAGATTTAAACAAGTTTAACATGTGAAAATGATAAGGTAATTAAGTCTGGATCTTTCTCTTAGTAACTCTAAAATGAAGCTTTTGGGAGGTTCTTGAATTTACCATGTTTGAAACCCAAAACCACCGTACTTCTGTTCATGCTTGACTTCATAAGACAGAGTTTAGGGTTAGGGGTAGATACATGATTTTTCTGGTTTGAATATGTCTAGACCATGTTTATCAATTTGAATGCTTACTATATGACATAAGAAGACTATGTGCTTTTGTTTTTCATTCTTTCGATTTTTTTCTGAATTGTTATGCCCATTTGAATCTTGGTCAAATCCTAGGTTCGACCAAGATTTAAACAAGTTTAAAACATGACAATGAAAAGGTAATTAATCATGGATCCTTCTTAATTAACCAGCCGGTCTAATTAAAATGAAGCTTTTTGGGAGGTTTTTGAAATTTCCATGTTTGAAACCCAAAACCACACTTCTCTGCTTCATGCTTGACTTCATATATAATTAAGACAAAGTTTAGGGTTAGGGGGTACATGATTTGTCTGGTTTGAATATGTCTAGACCTTGTTTATGAACTTTTGAATGCTTACTATATGACATAAGAAGAATATGTGCTTTGGTTTTTTATTTTATCTATTTTTTTATTTTATGCCCATTTGAATATTGGTCAAATCCTAGGTTTGACCAAGATTTAAACAAGTTTAAAACATGAAAATGAAAAGGTAAGCCTGGATCCTTCTTAACTAGTCACTCTAAAACGAAGCTTTAATTTTGGGAGGTTTTTGAAATTTCCATGTTTGAAACCAAAAACCACTTCTCTTCATGCTTGACTTCATAAGACAGAGTTATTTATGGTTTTAGAGGGGTAGATACATGATTTGTCTTATTTGAATATGTCTAGCTAGACCTTGTTTATCAACTTTTGAATGCTTACTATATATATGTATGTGACATAAGAAAACTATGTGCTTTGGTTTTTCGTTTTTCTGATTTTTTATGGAATTTTGATGCACATTTGAATCTTGGTCAAATCCTAGGTTTGACCAAGATTTAAACAAGTATAGATCATGAAAATGAAAATGGAAGCCTGTATCCTTCTTAGTCACCCTAAAATGAAGTTTTTGGGAGGTTTTTGAAATTTCCATGTTTGAAACCCAAAACCACTTATCTTCATGCTTGACTTCGTCATAAGACAGAGTTTAGGGGTTAGGGGGTAGATACATGATTTGTCTAGCTAGTTTGAATATGTCCAGACCTTGTTTATCAACTTTAATGCTTACTATATGACATATAAGAAGACTATGTGCTTTGGTTTTTCATTTTTCTGTTTTTTTTTTGAATTTTCTGCCAATTTTGTTTGACCAAGATTTAGACAAGTTTTACACGTGAAAACGAATAAGTAAGCCTGGATCCTTCTTAGTCACTCCAAAATGTACCAATTGATAGGTGCGTTAACTTTGCTTCATGGAAAAAATAATGTCATGTAAATGAGTTAACTTGGATTTCCTACCCTTGAATCCATAGGAAACTTTGTTCTAATGCACTATAATAATCAACCGAGTTTTTACACCAACAGGTCTGTCACTTACGTGTGGTGCCCATGCGTGAGGTCCCACACTTCAGTGAGCACAAGTCACGTGCAATAGGTACGCAAACTCCCAGACATTTTCTTTGTCAAGAGAAGACGCATCAGGATGCGTATTGGAAGTCTGTGGGTCCTTCTGGATCCTTCGGTCGTCCCTCTCAAAAAAACAAATCTCTCTCATTCTCGGCCTCACTCGCTCGCACGCTCGCTCGCTCGCTCGCACCTCCTGCTCACTGACAAACCCCTGCACAAAAGTCAACATCATCACCCGAAAAAGGGGAGACACCATAGTTCTCTCCCTTCTTCTCTCCTTCCGAGTGATCCCTCTTCCTCCGAGTTTCACTCGACGGGCAAACACACATGTGCTGCATAGTAATAATAAAAAGGTAGAAAAATCGACCTACGAATCTATAATTAAATAGGTTAAACTAGGCTTTGCCCAGTACTACAGATCAAGGTTCAAAAAATCCAACTACGGGGTTCGAACAACCCCATTTCTAATCCAAGAATTTTTTCGACCTCATCCAATGGCCTCAAACTATAGGCCGGGTTAGCATCTAGTGCAGTATGTGTGAGAATGTATGCACTATGTGTGCTATAACTTGTGTGTCTTTCAAATTTGAATAAGTTTGAAATATTTGAAATGGGGCTTTTGGCTTAAACGTTTGAAACCCAAAACGACTTCTCCTCATGCTAGACTTCATAAGACCGAGTTTAGGGTTAGGGGGTAGATACATGATTTGTCTGGTTTGAATATGTCTAAACCTTGTTTATCAACTTGAATGCTTACTATATGACATAAGAAGACCATGTGCTTTTGTTTTTCATTTTTCTATTTTTTTTAAGAATTTTATGCACATTTGATTCTGGTCAAATCCTAGGTTCAACCAAGATTTAAACAAGTTTCAAGCATGAAAATGAAAACGTAAGCCAAGATCCTTCTTAATTAGTCACTCTAAAATATATGAAGCTTTTGGGACGTACTTGAAATTTCCATGTTTGAAACCCAAAACCAATTCTCTTCATGATTGACTTCATAAGACAGAGTTTAGGGTTAGGGGTAGATATACACATGATTTTTCTGGTTTGAATATGTCTAGACCTAGCTTGTTTATCAACTTGAGTGTTTACTATATGACATAATTAAGAAGGCTATGTGCTTTGGTTTTTCATTCTTTAGATTTTTTGTCTGAATTTTTATGCCCATTTGAATCTTGGTCAAATCCTAGCTAGGTTTGACCAAGATTTAAATAAGTTTAAAACATGGAAATGAAAAGGTAAGCATCGATCCTTCTTAGTCGCTCTAAAATGAAGCTGAATTTTGGGAGGTTTTTGAAATTTCCATGTTTGAAACCCAAAACCACTTCTCTTCATGCTTGACTTCATAAGACGAAGTTTAGGGTCGATAGGGGTAGATACATGATTTGTCTTGTTTGAATATGTCTAGACCTTGTTTATCAACTTGAATGCTTACTTTATGACTTAAGAGGACTATGTGCATTGGTATTTCATTTTTTGATTTTTATGCCCATTTGAGAATCTTGGTAAAATCCTAGGTTTGTTGAGCAAGATTTAAACAAGTTTAACATGTGAAAATGATAAGGTAATTAAGTCTGGATCTTTCTCTTAGTAACTCTAAAATGAAGCTTTTGGGAGGTTCTTGAATTTACCATGTTTGAAACCCAAAACCACCGTACTTCTGTTCATGCTTGACTTCATAAGACAGAGTTTAGGGTTAGGGGTAGATACATGATTTTTCTGGTTTGAATATGTCTAGACCATGTTTATCAATTTGAATGCTTACTATATGACATAAGAAGGCTATGTGCTTTTGTTTTTCATTCTTTCGATTTTTTTCTGAATTGTTATGCCCATTTGAATCTTGGTCAAATCCTAGGTTCGACCAAGATTTAAACATGTTTAAAACATGACAATGAAAAGGTAATTAATCATGGATCCTTCTTAATTAACCAGCCGGTCTAATTAAAATGAAGCTTTTTGGGAGGTTTTTGAAATTTCCATGTTTGAAACCCAAAACCACACTTCTCTGCTTCATGCTTGACTTCATATATAATTAAGACAAAGTTTAGGGTTAGGGGGTACATGATTTGTCTGGTTTGAATATGTCTAGACCTTGTTTATGAACTTTTGAATGCTTACTATATGACATAAGAAGAATATGTGCTTTGGTTTTTTATTTTATCTTTTTTTTTATTTTATGCCCATTTGAATATTGGTCAAATCCTAGGTTTGACCAAGATTTAAACAAGTTTAAAACATGAAAATGAAAAGGTAAGCCTGGATCCTTCTTAACTAGTCACTCTAAAACGAAGCTTTAATTTTGGGAGGTTTTTGAAATTTCCATGTTTGAAACCAAAAACCACTTCTCTTCATGCTTGACTTCATAAGACAGAGTTATTTATGGTTTTAGAGGGGTAGATACATGATTTGTCTTATTTGAATATGTCTAGCTAGACCTTGTTTATCAACTTTTGAATGCTTACTATATATATGTATGTGACATAAGAAAACTATGTGCTTTGGTTTTTCATTTTTCTGATTTTTTTGGAATTTTGATGCACATTTGAATCTTGGTCAAATCCTAGGTTTGACCAAGATTTAAACAAGTATAGATCATGAAAATGAAAATGGAAGCCTGTATCCTTCTTAGTCACCCTAAAATGAAGTTTTTGGGAGGTTTTTGAAATTTCCATGTTTGAAACCCAAAACCACTTATCTTCATGCTTGACTTCGTCATAAGACAGAGTTTAGGGGTTAGGGGGTAGATACATGATTTGTCTAGCTAGTTTGAATATGTCCAGACCTTGTTTATCAACTTTAATGCTTACTATATGACATATAAGAAGACTATGTGCGCTTTGGTTTTTCATTTTTCTGTTTTTTTATTTTATGCCCATTTGAATCTTTGTCAAATCCTAGAGATTGACTTCACAAGACAGAGTTTAGGGTTAGGGGTAGATATACACATGATTTTTCTGGTTTGAATATGTCTAGACCTTGTTTATCAACTTGAGTGTTTACTATATGACATAATTAAGAAGGCTATGTGCTTTGGTTTTTCATTCTTTAGATTTTTTGTCTGAATTTTTATGCCCATTTGAATCTTGGTCAAATCCTAGCTAGGTTTGACCAAGATTTAAATAAGTTTAAAACATGGAAATGAAAAGGTAAGCATCGATCCTTCTTAGTCGCTCTAAAATGAAGCTGAATTTTGGGAGGTTTTTGAAATTTCCATGTTTGAAACCCAAAACCACTTCTCTTCATGCTTGACTTCATAAGACGAAGTTTAGGGTCGATAGGGGGTAGATATATCTAGACCTTGTTTATCAACTTGAATGCTTACGATATGACATAAGAACACTATGTGCTTTTTTTTTTTTTTTGTGCCCATTTGAATCTTGGTCAAATCATAGGTTTGACCAAGATTTAAACAAGTATAGAACATGAAAATGAAAAGGGAAGCCTGTATCCTTCTTAGTCACCCTAAAATGAAGTTTTGGGAGGTTTTTGAAATTTCCATGTTTGAAACCCAAAACCACTTCTCTTTCTTGACTTCTTAAGACATAGTTTAGGGGTTAGGGGTAGATACATGATTTGTATGGTTTGAATATGTCTAGACCTTGTTTATCAACTTTAATGCTTACTACATGACATAAGAAGACTATGTGCTTTGGTTTTTCATTTTTCTGTTTTTTTTTGAATTTTCTGCCAATTTTGTTTGACCAAGATTTAGACAAGTTTTACACGTGAAAACGAATAAGTAAGCCTGGATCCTTCTTAGTCACTCCAAAATGTACCAATTGATAGGTGCGTTAACTTTGCTTCATGGAAAAAATAATGTCATGTAAATGAGTTAACTTGGATTTCCTACCCTTGAATCCATAGGAAACTTTGTTCTAATGCACTATAATAATCAACCGAGTTTTTACACCAACAGGTCTGTCACTTACGTGTGGTGCCCATGCGTGAGGTCCCACACTTCAGTGAGCACAAGTCACGTGCAATAGGTACGCAAACTCCCAGACATTTTCTTTGTCAAGAGAAGACGCATCAGGATGCGTATTGGAAGTCTGTGGGTCCTTCTGGATCCTTCGGTCGTCCCTCTCAAAAAAAAAATCTCTCTCATTCTCGGCCTCGCTCGACTCGCTCGCTCGCTCGCACCTCCTGCTCACTGACAAACCCTGCATAAAAGTCAACATCATCACCCGAAAAAGGGGAGACACCATAATTCTCTCCCTTCTTCTCTCCTTCCGAGTGATCCCTCTTCCTCCGAGTTTCACTCGACGGGCAAACACACATGTGCTGCATAGTAATAATAAAAAGGTAGAAAAATCGACCTACGAATCTATAATTAAATAGGTTAAACTAGGGCTTTGCCCAGTACTACAGATCAAGGTTCAAAAAATCCAACTACGGGGTTCGAACAACCCCATTTCTAATCCAAGATTTTTTTCGACCTCATCCAATGGCCTCAAACTATAGGCCGGGTTAGCATCTAGTGCAGTATGTGTGAGAATGTATGCACTATGTGTGCTATAACTTGTGTGTCTTTCAAATTTGAATAAGTTTGAAATATTTGAAATGGGGCTTTTGGCTTAAACGTTTGAAACCCAAAACGACTTCTCCTCATGCTAGACTTCATAAGACCGAGTTTAGGGTTAGGGGGTAGATACATGATTTGTCTTGTTTGAATATGTCTAGACCTTGTTTATCAACTTGAATGCTTACTATATGACATAAGAAGACCATGTGCTTTTGTTTTTCATTTTTCTATTTTTTTTAAAGAATTTTATGCACATTTGATTCTGGTCAAATCCTAGGTTCAACCAAGATTTAAACAAGTTTCAAGCATGAAAATGAAAACGTAAGCCAAGATCCTTCTTAATTAGTCACTCTAAAATATATGAAGCTTTTGGGACGTACTTGAAATTTCCATGTTTGAAACCCAAAACCAATTCTCTTCATGATTGACTTCATAAGACAGAGTTTAGGGTTAGGGGTAGATATACACATGATTTTTCTGGTTTGAATATGTCTAGACCTAGCTTGTTTATCAACTTGAGTGTTTACTATATGACATAATTAAGAAGGCTATGTGCTTTGGTTTTTCATTCTTTAGATTTTTTGTCTGAATTTTTATGCCCATTTGAATCTTGGTCAAATCCTAGCTAGGTTTGACCAAGATTTAAATAAGTTTAAAACATGGAAATGAAAAGGTAAGCATCGATCCTTCTTAGTCGCTCTAAAATGAAGCTGAATTTTGGGAGGTTTTTGAAATTTCCATGTTTGAAACCCAAAACCACTTCTCTTCATGCTTGACTTCATAAGACGAAGTTTAGGGTCGATAGGGGGTAGATACATGATTTGTCTTGTTTGAATATGTCTAGACCTTGTTTATCAACTTGAATGCTTACTTTATGACTTAAGAGGACTATGTGCATTGGTATTTCATTTTTTGATTTTTATGCCCATTTGAGAATCTTGGTAAAATCCTAGGTTTGTTGAGCAAGATTTAAACAAGTTTAACATGTGAAAATGATAAGGTAATTAAGTCTGGATCTTTCTCTTAGTAACTCTAAAATGAAGCTTTTGGGAGGTTCTTGAATTTACCATGTTTGAAACCCAAAACCACCGTACTTCTGTTCATGCTTGACTTCATAAGACAGAGTTTAGGGTTAGGGGTAGATACATGATTTTTCTGGTTTGAATATGTCTAGACCATGTTTATCAATTTGAATGCTTACTATATGACATAAGAAGGCTATGTGCTTTTGTTTTTCATTCTTTCGATTTTTTTCTGAATTGTTATGCCCATTTGAATCTTGGTCAAATCCTAGGTTCGACCAAGATTTAAACATGTTTAAAACATGACAATGAAAAGGTAATTAATCATGGATCCTTCTTAATTAACCAGCCAGTCTAATTAAAATGAAGCTTTTTGGGAGGTTTTTGAAATTTCCATGTTTGAAACCCAAAACCACACTTCTCTCTTCATGCTTGACTTCATATATAATTAAGACAAAGTTTAGGGTTAGGGGGTACATGATTTGTCTGGTTTGAATATGTCTAGACCTTGTTCATGAACTTGAATGCTTACTATATGACATAAGAAGACTATGTGCTTTGGTTTTTTATTTTATTTATTTTTTATTTTATGCCCATTTGAATATTGGTCAAATCCTAGGTTTGAACAAGATTTAAACAAGTTTAAAACATGAAAATGAAAAGGTAAGCCTGGATCCTTCTTAACTAGTCACTCTAAAATGAAGCTTTAATTTTGGGAGGTTTTTGAAATTTCCATGTTATTTGAAACCCAAAACCACTTCTCTTCATGCTTGACTTCATAAGACGAAGTTTAGGGTCGATAGGGGGTAGATACATGATTTGTCTGGTTTGAATATGTCTAGACCATGTTTATCAAATCCTAGGTTTGACCAAGATTTAAACAAGTTTAAAACATGAAAATGAAAAGGGAAGCATGTATCCTTCTTAGTCACTCTAAAATGAAGTTTTTGGCGGTTTTTGAAATTTTCATTTTTGAAACCCAAAACCACTTCTCTTCATGCTTGACTTCATAAGACATAGTTTAGGGGTTAGGGGTAGATACATGATTTGTATGGTTTGAATATGTCTAGACCATGTTTATCAACTTTAATGCTTACTATATGACATAAGAAGACTATGTGCTTTTGTTTTTCATTCTTTCGATTTTTTTCTGAATTGTTATGCCCATTTGAATCTTGGTCAAATCCTAGGTTCGACCAAGATTTAAACAAGTTTAAAACATGACAATGAAAAGGTAATTAATCATGGATCCTTCTTAATTAACCAGCCGGTCTAATTAAAATGAAGCTTTTTGGGAGGTTTTTGAAATTTCCATGTTTGAAACCCAAAACCACACTTCTCTGCTTCATGCTTGACTTCATATATAATTAAGACAAAGTTTAGGGTTAGGGGGTACATGATTTGTCTGGTTTGAATATGTCTAGACCTTGTTTATGAACTTTTGAATGCTTACTATATGACATAAGAAGAATATGTGCTTTGGTTTTTTATTTTATCTATTTTTTTTATTTTATGCCCATTTGAATATTGGTCAAATCCTAGGTTTGACCAAGATTTAAACAAGTTTAAAACATGAAAATGAAAAGGTAAGCCTGGATCCTTCTTAACTAGTCACTCTAAAATGAAGCTTTAATTTTGGGAGGTTTTTGAAATTTCCATGTTTGAAACCAAAAACCACTTCTCTTCATGCTTGACTTCATAAGACAGAGTTATTTATGGTTTTAGAGGGGTAGATACATGATTTGTCTTATTTGAATATGTCTAGCTAGACCTTGTTTATCAACTTTTGAATGCTTACTATATATATGTATGTGACATAAGAAAACTATGTGCTTTGGTTTTTCGTTTTTCTGATTTTTTATGGAATTTTGATGCACATTTGAATCTTGGTCAAATCCTAGGTTTGACCAAGATTTAAACAAGTATAGATCATGAAAATGAAAATGGAAGCCTGTATCCTTCTTAGTCACCCTAAAATGAAGTTTTTGGGAGGTTTTTGAAATTTCCATGTTTGAAACCCAAAACCACTTATCTTCATGCTTGACTTCGTCATAAGACAGAGTTTAGGGGTTAGGGGGTAGATACATGATTTGTCTAGCTAGTTTGAATATGTCCAGACCTTGTTTATCAACTTTAATGCTTACTATATGACATATAAGAAGACTATGTGCGCTTTGGTTTTTCATTTTTCTGTTTTTTTTTTGAATTTTCTGCCAATTTTGTTTGACCAAGATTTAGACAAGTTTTACACGTGAAAACGAATAAGTAAGCCTGGATCCTTCTTAGTCACTCCAAAATGTACCAATTGATAGGTGCGTTAACTTTGCTTCATGGAAAAATAATGTCATGTAAATGAGTTAACTTGGATTTCCTACCCTTGAATCCATAGGAAACTTTGTTCTAATGCACTATAATAATCAACCGAGTTTTTACACCAACAGGTCTGTCACTTACGTGTGGTGCCCATGCGTGAGGTCCCACACTTCAGTGAGCACAAGTCACGTGCAATAGGTACGCAAACTCCCAGACATTTTCTTTGTCAAGAGAAGACGCATCAGGATGCGTATTGGAAGTCTGTGGGTCCTTCTGGATCCTTCGGTCGTCCCTCTCAAAAAAAAAACAAATCTCTCTCATTCTCGGCCTCGCTCGACTCGCTCGCTCGCTCGCTCGCACCTGCTCACTGACAAACCCTGCACAAAAGTCAACATCATCACCCGAAAAAGGAGAGACACCATAATTCTCTCCCTTCTTCTCTCCTTCCGAGTGATCCCTCTTCCTCCGAGTTTCACTCGACGGGCAAACACACATGTGCTGCATAGTAATAATAAAAAGGTAGAAAAATCGACCTACGAATCTATAATTAAATAGGTTAAACTAGGGCTTTGCCCAGTACTACAGATCAAGGTTCAAAAAATCCAACTACGGGGTTCGAACAACCCCATTTCTAATCCAAGATTTTTTTCGACCTCATCCAATGGCCTCAAACTATAGGCCGGGTTAGCATCTAGTGCAGTATGTGTGAGAATGTATGCACTATGTGTGCTATAACTTGTGTGTCTTTCAAATTTGAATAAGTTTGAAATATTTGAAATGGGGCTTTTGGCTTAAACGTTTGAAACCCAAAACGACTTCTCCTCATGCTAGACTTCATAAGACCGAGTTTAGGGTTAGGGGGTAGATACATGATTTGTCTGGTTTGAATATGTCTAAACCTTGTTTATCAACTTGAATGCTTACTATATGACATAAGAAGACCATGTGCTTTTGTTTTTCATTTTTCTATTTTTTTAAGAATTTTATGCACATTTGATTCTGGTCAAATCCTAGGTTCAACCAAGATTTAAACAAGTTTCAAGCATGAAAATGAAAACGTAAGCCAAGATCCTTCTTAATTAGTCACTCTAAAATATATGAAGCTTTTGGGACGTACTTGAAATTTCCATGTTTGAAACCCAAAACCAATTCTCTTCATGATTGACTTCATAAGACAGAGTTTAGGGTTAGGGGTAGATATACACATGATTTTTCTGGTTTGAATATGTCTAGACCTAGCTTGTTTATCAACTTGAGTGTTTACTATATGACATAATTAAGAAGGCTATGTGCTTTGGTTTTTCATTCTTTAGATTTTTTGTCTGAATTTTTATGCCCATTTGAATCTTGGTCAAATCCTAGCTAGGTTTGACCAAGATTTAAATAAGTTTAAAACATGGAAATGAAAAGGTAAGCATCGATCCTTCTTAGTCGCTCTAAAATGAAGCTGAATTTTGGGAGGTTTTTGAAATTTCCATGTTTGAAACCCAAAACCACTTCTCTTCATGCTTGACTTCATAAGACGAAGTTTAGGGTCGATAGGGGGTAGATACATGATTTGTCTTGTTTGAATATGTCTAGACCTTGTTTATCAACTTGAATGCTTACTTTATGACTTAAGAGGACTATGTGCATTGGTATTTCATTTTTTGATTTTTATGCCCATTTGAGAATCTTGGTAAAATCCTAGGTTTGTTGAGCAAGATTTAAACAAGTTTAACATGTGAAAATGATAAGGTAATTAAGTCTGGATCTTTCTCTTAGTAACTCTAAAATGAAGCTTTTGGGAGGTTCTTGAATTTACCATGTTTGAAACCCAAAACCACCGTACTTCTGTTCATGCTTGACTTCATAAGACAGAGTTTAGGGTTAGGGGTAGATACATGATTTTTCTGGTTTGAATATGTCTAGACCATGTTTATCAATTTGAATGCTTACTATATGACATAAGAAGGCTATGTGCTTTTGTTTTTCATTCTTTCGATTTTTTTCTGAATTGTTATGCCCATTTGAATCTTGGTCAAATCCTAGGTTCGACCAAGATTTAAACAAGTTTAAAACATGACAATGAAAAGGTAATTAATCATGGATCCTTCTTAATTAACCAGCCGGTCTAATTAAAATGAAGCTTTTTGGGAGGTTTTTGAAATTTCCATGTTTGAAACCCAAAACCACACTTCTCTGCTTCATGCTTGACTTCATATATAATTAAGACAAAGTTTAGGGTTAGGGGTACATGATTTGTCTGGTTTGAATATGTCTAGACCTTGTTTATGAACTTTTGAATGCTTACTATATGACATAAGAAGAATATGTGCTTTGGTTTTTTATTTTATCTATTTTTTTATTTTATGCCCATTTGAATATTGGTCAAATCCTAGGTTTGACCAAGATTTAAACAAGTTTAAAACATGAAAATGAAAAGGTAAGCCTGGATCCTTCTTAACTAGTCACTCTAAAACGAAGCTTTAATTTTGGGAGGTTTTTGAAATTTCCATGTTTGAAACCAAAAACCACTTCTCTTCATGCTTGACTTCATAAGACAGAGTTATTTATGGTTTTAGAGGGGTAGATACATGATTTGTCTTATTTGAATATGTCTAGCTAGACCTTGTTTATCAACTTTTGAATGCTTACTATATATATGTATGTGACATAAGAAAACTATGTGCTTTGGTTTTTCATTTTTCTGATTTTTTTGGAATTTTGATGCACATTTGAATCTTGGTCAAATCCTAGGTTTGACCAAGATTTAAACAAGTATAGATCATGAAAATGAAAATGGAAGCCTGTATCCTTCTTAGTCACCCTAAAATGAAGTTTTTGGGAGGTTTTTGAAATTTCCATGTTTGAAACCCAAAACCACTTATCTTCATGCTTGACTTCGTCATAAGACAGAGTTTAGGGGTTAGGGGGTAGATACATGATTTGTCTAGCTAGTTTGAATATGTCCAGACCTTGTTTATCAACTTTAATGCTTACTATATGACATATAAGAAGACTATGTGCGCTTTGGTTTTTCATTTTTCTGTTTTTTTATTTTATGCCCATTTGAATCTTGGTCAAATCCTAGAGATTGACTTCATAAGACAGAGTTTAGGGTTAGGGGTAGATATACACATGATTTTTCTGGTTTGAATATGTCTAGACCTTGTTTATCAACTTGAGTGTTTACTATATGACATAATTAAGAAGGCTATGTGCTTTGGTTTTTCATTCTTTAGATTTTTTGTCTGAATTTTTATGCCCATTTGAATCTTGGTCAAATCCTAGCTAGGTTTGACCAAGATTTAAATAAGTTTAAAACATGGAAATGAAAAGGTAAGCATCGATCCTTCTTAGTCGCTCTAAAATGAAGCTGAATTTTGGGAGGTTTTTGAAATTTCCATGTTTGAAACCCAAAACCACTTCTCTTCATGCTTGACTTCATAAGACAAAGTTTAGGGTCGATAGGGGGTAGATATATCTAGACCTTGTTTATCAACTTGAATGCTTACGATATGACATAAGAACACTATGTGCTTTTTTTATTTTTTTGTGCCCATTTGAATCTTGGTCAAATCATAGGTTTGACCAAGATTTAAACAAGTATAGAACATGAAAATGAAAAGGGAAGCCTGTATCCTTCTTAGTCACCCTAAAATGAAGTTTTGGGAGGTTTTTGAAATTTCCATGTTTGAAACCCAAAACCACACTTCTCTGCTTCATGCTTGACTTCATATATAATTAAGACAAAGTTTAGGGTTAGGGGGTACATGATTTGTCTGGTTTGAATATGTCTAGACCTTGTTCATGAACTTGAATGCTTACTATATGACATAAGAAGACTATGGATTTTGTACCCACGCATGGGTGTGGGTGTTTCCGTCACCGTTCATTGTGCTTTAAGATTCGGATAAAAGAGGAGAGAAAGGAATCTTTTCTCTTCCATGGTGGGCACGAATCTCGATGAATAAATGAACGGTGATAGAAACACCCACACCCATGCGTTATGACATAAGAAGACTATGTGCTTTGGTTTTTTATTTTATTTATTTTTTATTTTATGCCCATTTGAATATTGGTCAAATCCTAGGTTTGAACAAGATTTAAACAAGTTTAAAACATGAAAATGAAAAGGTAAGCCTGGATCCTTCTTAACTAGTCACTCTAAAATGAAGCTTTAATTTTGGGAGGTTTTTGAAATTTCCATGTTTGAAACCCAAAACCACTTCTCTTCATGCTTGACTTCATAAGACGAAGTTTAGGGTCGATAGGGGGTAGATACATGATTTGTCTGGTTTGAATATGTCTAGACCATGTTTATCAAATCCTAGGTTTGACCAAGATTTAAACAAGTTTAAAACATGAAAATGAAAAGGGAAGCATGTATCCTTCTTAGTCACTCTAAAATGAAGTTTTTGGGCGGTTTTTGAAATTTTCATGTTTGAAACCCAAAACCACTTCTCTTCATGCTTGACTTCATAAGACATAGTTTAGGGGTTAGGGGTAGATACATGATTTGTATGGTTTGAATATGTCTAGACCATGTTTATCAACTTTAATGCTTACTATATGACATAAGAAGACTATGTGCTTTGGTTTTTCATTTTTCTGATTTTTTTAGAATTTTGATGCACATTTGAATCTTGGTCAAATCCTAGGTTTGACCAAGATTTAAACAAGTATATATAGAACATGAAAATGAAAAGGGAATGTATCCTTCTTAGTCACCCTAAAATGAAGTTTTTGGGAGGTTTTTGAAATTTCCATGTTTGAAACCCAAAACCACTTATCTTCATGCTTGAGCAAGATTTGACCAAGATTTAAACAAGTTTAAATCATGAAAATGGAAAGGTAAGCCTCGATCCTTCTTAGTCGCTCTAAAATGAAGCTTTTGGGATGTTCTTGAAATTTCCATGTTTGAAACCCGGCCAAAACGACTTTTCTTCATGCTAGACTTCATAAGATCGACACGGGGTACATATATACATGATTTGTCTGGTTTGGATATATCTAGACCTTGTTTATCAACTTGAATGCTTACGATATGACATAAGAACACTATGTGCTTTTTGTTTTTCATTTTTTGTGCCTATTTGTATCTTGGTCAAATCCTAGGTTTGACCAAGATTTAAACAAGTTTAAAACATGAAAATGAAAAGGGAAACATGTATCCTTCTTAGTCACTCTAAAATGAAGTTTTTGGGAGGTTTTTGAAATTTCCATGTTTGAAACCTAAAACCACTTCTCTTCATGCTTGACTTCATAAGACAGAGTTTAGGGTTAGAGGGGTAGATACATGATTTGTCTTATTTGAATATGTCTAGCTAGACCTTGTTTATCAACTTTTGAATGCTTACTATATATATATGTGACATAAGAAGACTATGTGCTTTTGTTTTTCATTTTTCCGATTTTTTAATTTTATGCCCATTTAAATCTTGGTCAAATCCTAGGTTTGACAATGATTTAAACAAGTTTCAAATATGAAAATGAAAAGGCAAGCATGGATCCTTCTTAGTCACTCTAAAATGAAGCTTTTGATAGGTTTTTGAAATTTCCATATTTGAAACCCAAAACCACTTCTCTTCATGCTTGACTACATAAGACAAAGTTTAGGGTTAGGGGGTAGATACATGATTTTTCTTGTTTGAATATGTCTAGACCCTTGTTTATCAACTTTAATGCTTACTATATGACATAAGAAAACTATGTGCTTTGGTTTTTCATTTTTCTGATTTTTTGGAATTTTGATGCACATTTGAATCTTGGTCAAATCCTAGGTTTGACCAAGATTTAAACAAGTATAGAACATGAAAATGAAAAGGGAAGCCTGTATCCTTCTTAGTCACCCTAAAATGAAGTTTTTGGGAGGTTTTCAAAATTTCCATGTTTGAAACCCAAAACCACTTAATCTTCATGCTTGACTTCGTCATAAGATAGAGTTTAGGGGTTAGGGGGTAGATACATGATTTGTCTAGTTTGAATATGTCTAGACCTTGTTTACCAACTTTAATGCTTACTATATGACATATAAGAAGACTATGTGCGCTTTGGTTTTTCATTTTTTCATTTTTTTATTTTATGCCCATTTGAATCTTGGTCAAATCTAGGATTTGACCAAGATTTAAACAAGTTTAAAACATGAAAATGGAAAGGTAAGCCTGGATCCTTCTTAGTCGCTCTAAAATGAAGCTTTTGGGATGATTTTGAAATTTCCATGTTTGAAACCCAAAACCAATTCTCTTCATGCATGCTTGACTTCATAAGACAGAGTTTAGGGTTAGGGGGTTAGATACATTATTTGTCTAGTTTGAATATGTCTAGACTTTGTATATCAACTTGAATATATTATTGTACCATGTCTCCACACAGCCCAAAATGCACATATTTTCAAAAGTTTTCATGCATGAGTACTTGTAACTAGTAAAAATAGAAAGTAAAAATAGGAACCCCATGTATGAAGGATACTAAAAAGAACTCTTTCACATTTTTTTGGTATAGATTATGAGTTTGCTTGGCTTCATACACAAGTGAGTACATGTCATGCAAAAATTAACACGAAATTTAGTTATCATGACCCATTTTTGGCAGGCATTGTGCATATCGCCTTGAGAAACATCTTTGCGAGCTAGTGTATTAAACGTTTATTCACATATAATGGATTTTTTTACTTTATTAGTGCACACAATGACAGAATCGGCCAAATGTGTATGATTTTTGTGAAGGTGCTAGAAAAACAAGATGCACTACGATGAAGCATGAAAGGAGGCAAGGGGAGGGATAGTGAAGAGGTGGGAGAGACCGAGAGATGAACCGCAAGGTAATTAAAAAATTGGGGCCAAAACGATTCCAACTTCCTAGGCATTGACCAACTTTGCCCCTCTTAACCCAACGTGGCAGTGAACCCGTATAAGCAACAACTTCCTCTTACTCCGCTTCTCCGAAATGGTAAGAGAACCTCTCCAGCTTAAGTGACCAATCGACATATCTATGGCCTTCCGACTTGGCTCTGGTCGCCGCGCGCGTAGTCCTACCACCGACGAGGAAGCGGAGCATCAGCGCCGCCTTCGCTTCGTCCATCGCGCACCAAGGCATAACCCGCCCGCTCTGCACTGGCCGGTTGTTCAGCCCGCGGCGGCGGCGCTGGCCGTGGAGCCCCTCGCCAGCCGCTTCCCGTGCGGGCCGATGGATGCAGAGGCAGGGATCTCCCACGCAACCCCGCATGCGACGCCCGCTCGGCCCTGGCCGGCTTTTCCGCCCGCGCATGCCGCATGGTTTTCTTTGCCAGCAGGTGAGATCCCCTTCCCGGCCGGCGCGAACGATGCGGAGGCAGGGAGCTCCCGTGGCCAGCCGCCTAATCCGACCGCACTTCAGGCGGTGCCGGCCGTGGAGCCAGGCCGTTCTTTCGAAGCGCATCACGGCGACGCCCTTTGCAGGAGCAACACCGCCAAGGAGCTCGTATATAACGTGATGTTCCCGGCACTCTATAGATGCCGGGATGCTCTGCAAGCTTTCGTGCAGGCTAAGAATGCGGCGGCTGCAAATCCCAGGGACGCAGCATTGCAGCGGCGCGCCGATGAGGCTAAGGTGGCGCACGCTTTCCACCAGGCGTGCCTCGACAGGCTTAACATCCAGCACGGCTTCGTGCAACCGCCAAACGCCGCTCCAGCTAAGATCCAAAAATACTCCGGTGAGCATATCACTCCGGAGTAGAACAATCCAATTTCTAGTACTGTAGGAGTACTTTATTAGTGCACAAACCTGGCGAAATTAAAGGTGTGTTCTTTGTGTGTGATGTAAATCTAAAAATTTGAAGGTTCTAGCAAAAACATTTCTTCAGAAATATTCGATGTGTTTGCTTGGCCTTATCTATATATCCGGTGAGCATATATGGATGCCAAATCCTTTACAAACTTTATATTTTTTAAGTGATCGATGTGCATGCATCTATCTCGCCATGGTAAATTAATGAAACAAGTTGCATATTTGCCAGAATTCCAAACTTCGTGAGCAGTATAGAGATCGAGACCTTAATTAATTATTATGAGTAGGATGCATGCATGCATGTCCATTTTCTAGGGTTTTAAAGGATACTAGAGCTTTTCTAGGTTAATTTGCAACTATATGTATATTTGTTTTCTAGTTCTGGGCTGATCATTAAACTCAACGTTGAGTTGTAGATTATGTGAAATTAGTACATGCCATAAAATATAGTATAATTTTTTATGTACCCTACGAGGCAGTACGTGTGGTGTACCCTTAATTATTAATTGGTAGACATGTACCGTTGGCATGTTTGAAGAAAATTTGAATTTGGAAGAAGTTTTTAAAGTAAAATTAACGCAAGCACAAAATCATGTGTGATGGTGAAATTTCTTGAACAAATTAATACAAACCTAGTAATATGAGTTTGTTTGGCTTTCTGCCCACAAGTGAGTATTGTGCGCATGTACTTTGATGCAAAATCCCGCCATACAAAACTTTTTAGTTATCATATGACCTCAAGTTTGGAAGAGATCGTATTTTAAGCAACTTCACAAACAAGAGATTCTAACAATTATATGCATGCATGAAAGAATGATTTCCCTTTTTTATTACTGTACAAAAATGGCTAGATGTGTGTTAATTGTGAAGGAGGGCTACCAAATTTTAACAGTTGCACATTATTGTCATAATTCCACCTTTTGGAAGCAGTAGGGTAGACATGCTTTCCGCTTGGTAGGATGTGTTAGTGCCATCAATTTTGTAGATATAGGTTCAAGGATTTGTTCATCTTAATCTGGAACTATATATGGATTTTTAAGCTTTTGCCTAGTAATTAAACTCATAATTGAAATAATGTAGGTTATTTAACTACATACATGCCATAAATTCTGACAGGAAATACTTGGACGTGCCTTGCGAGGGTGGTAACAAACAAGAACACAATGACCAAACTTCAAATGCCAATCCACCCACCAAGCTATACGATTGGCATGTACAATCGATCGACTCCTTCTAATCAAATTTGAATACAATAGAAGAAGTTTTAAAAAATTTCAAAATGAGATCAACTTGTGCATTGAGTCATCCTTTGTTATTTATTTGCTTGTAAAAATAGAAACATAGGCATATGAATGTATTCGAAACACTTCACTTTTCAACGGGGAAGGGACCCGAAGGTCCCAGAAAAACAAAAAAAAGATTACAATAGTAGTACTCCTTTGAGAAGGCAGTAGAAGAAGGATCCTCGAAGAGCCAAATGCTTTTATTATCCACAGCTGTTCGGCTCTTTTCCTTCTCGTGTAAGCTATCGCGCAATGATTATACTAGGCTGCTCGATTATACTAATGGTCGGATGGTAGTACAACCATTTTCGCAAACTTCTGCGCCCTTCGTCATGTCAGCATCGTATCCCAGTGTGCAAGCAGTCTGCTCGAATGAAATACTCCTAAGTACGTACGGTATTCCCTCCAAAGACACACCACACGGTATTCCCTCCAAAGACGCACCGTCGCCCCGATCTGCTCGAATGAAATACTCCAAAATACTTCTGCGCCCTTCGTCATGTCAGCATCGTATCCCAGTGTGCAAGCAGTCTCCTATGAAATGGAGACGACATTTTGTTGAAAAGTGTCGGTGCATGCTATATATACCACACTAGTATGAGAGTTTTTACAGCATTATTCCGATTTCCACAGAATGCATTAAATTTGGAAGCGATGCCACACTGACAAGAGTGGTTTAAACAAGGCCATTATTTTTATTATGTTATATTACTACAAT
The DNA here is from genome assembly GCA_030979885.1 of Lolium multiflorum. Lineage (NCBI taxonomy): Eukaryota > Viridiplantae > Streptophyta > Magnoliopsida > Poales > Poaceae > Lolium > Lolium multiflorum. The sequence continues at coordinate 273,599,134 of CM061750.1, read as the reverse complement.
ACTCCAAGGTAGCACTAGTAGCCTTCGGTTGTACTCTGCCGGTCGCGCTGCCTCATTCGACCAGACTTTATTCTTCTTCTCATATATATATACAAAATACTGTCTGCCGAGGTTCGATGACCGCACCGTCGCCCCTCTCCGCGCCGCCGTCTTGGGCCGCGCCACCATTCTCCCCGCCGAGTTCTCCCCCGTCCCCGACGCACCACCGTCAAGCACCACCGGACCGATCTTCGCAGGTATGTACATCTCCAACCTCCGGCGAGTACAGAGGTTCATCGGTCATTGTGTTCGATATAACCTTAATTTGGGGATTGCAATGTGAGTAACTTACTGGGTTTTCTAGGAAATGAAAACGGCGTCGCTCGATGCCTACACTGCGTCGGCGGATACATGGAAAGCGGAGACGGATGCTCTGCATGCATCGGCGGAGACATGTAAAGCGGATGCGGAGGCAAAGGCGAAGGCGGTGGCTAGGACGGGCCCGGGCGCTGTGGCGCTGGCAAATGCTCGTATCGAAGCTGCATTTTGTTGGAAAGTCTTGGCGCGTGCTTCGAGAGTTTTGGCGGCGCAGCCGGGAGAACCGTCGGAGGCTTCGAAGCTGGCTGCTTTGAACGCGTCGAGAGCTTGGATGGTGACTTCATCTAAGGCGGCGCTTGTTGCATATGATCGTGACTCGTCAACCCCTTTGTAAGTTCTACCTTCCCCAACTGCAATGAGGTTAGATCTGGTGGATTGGGGTTTTTTGCCCAAACCAGACGTGATGATGCATTGAGATGTTTTTGTATTTTTGATGATGCATTCTGCTTCTTTTGTAATTTGGGTGATTCATTATGCTTTTTAGGTAGTAATTTTTCTGATGCACTCACCTCTTCAGGAATTTTTCATGGTTTTTTTTTGTTTTTGTTTTTCTGTCAACCTAGCTAATGCTCTCTGCTGTTTAGCCAAAAGTTGGATGATGCATTGTACTGTTTACATATATTTTACTCTGATGATGCATTTTGCTCTTTTAGCCTTTTAGGTAATTTTTCTGATTCCTTGAACAGTGTGGGAAATTTCGATGAAGAATTTTGCTGTCAACTTAGATGATGTATTGTGCTGTTTACATTTTATTACCTATATCAAAGCTAACCCCATCTGATGTTACCACAGCGTTTTGGGTCCTGTAGAGGTCTCTTTTTCCTCCAATCGTGTTGACACGTTAGCAATTATTACTGTATATGCGAGATTGCCTTCCGTTGGTGCGTCCTATTTTTGTGGTGTTTTTTTTTTGCAAATTAAGGGCTTCATTGATTATGCAACAGGATTACAATTGCATTGTCCTGTTTACAATATTTTGATTTTGCTGATGCATTGTGCTGTTCACATTATTTTGATTTTGCTGATGCATTGTCCTGTTTACATTATTTTGATTTTGCTGATGCATTGTGCTGTTTACACTATTTTGATTTTGCTGATGCACCGTGCAGTTTAGGAAACTTTGATGATGAATTAGATGATGCATTTTGCTGCTTAGTCAAATTAGATGTTGCATTTTGTTTTAAAAAATAGATGATGCAGTGTGCTGTTTACATAATTTTGACGATGCATCGTGCGATTTGCATAATCCTACCAGCTTCAGTCGAAGGACACCCACAACAATCAACGATCTGCCTGGAGATGTAGTCTCTCAGATTCTTGTCAGGCTTCCTCCCCATCCAACCTGCTTACTAGCTGCATCAGGCACCAAGAAAGCATGGAGGCAATGTATGGGAAGCAATTATTTCAGAAAGCTAACTGTGTCACACAACGGAGGAAACCCGTTGCTAGGGTTTTTCACCAACAACTCCGAGGACAATCGATTCATCACAGAGCATGATCTTCACCCGGCCATCTTGAAGATGCTGGCAATCCCGTCTCAAGTGAACGGTCCCAAAATCTATGTCCTGGGATGCCGCGATGGTATGGTGCTACTCCATTCTAATGTATCCAGAGGGTATATATCAGTCTGGGATCCAATTAGGCAAGTTCTCACAGCGATACCAGAACCACCATTGTGGCGCAATCACACAATTGAAAGCAGCGGCTCAATTCTCTGTTCGAGAAACAACTCTGAACCGTTTACACATTGTGGCAAGTTCTCGGTTGTTTGGATAACAACTAAACGTTACGATGCACAGGCTCATATCTACTCACCAGATTCAAAAGAATGGGAGTTTCTAGCTCGATCAACTCCGATGCTGTCAGAGATTGACCGTAGACCGGCAACTCTCATAGGGGGTATTTTGTACTGGCCAACGAAGTCTAGATATATCATTGAGCTTGACCATGCAAAGAAGACTCTGAAATATATTCAGTGCCCTCATGAGACGCATGATATATTCATGCTTAACATTCACATCTTCAAGGGACATAATGGAGATGTTGCCCTTGCTGTTATAAGAGACTTCACCCTACAAACATGGACCAGTACAAGATCATCAACAGGCGATCACGAGTCATGGACATGTCATATAAATTTTGAATTGGATACTTTTTTTGGCCTTGACACATCATTTCCATACAATTGGAAACATCCAGTAAGGTTACTCTGCGTATTTGAGGACAAAAATGAGCTGGTTGTACGGGCAAAGGAGGGAGTATTCCAATTAGATATGAGCAACTGGCAGTGGAGAAAGTACAATTCTGCTAGACGTTGGTGCACTTTACATCCCTACTCAGTTAGACCGGGTTAGTCATTCATATGTAACCTTTGCATTCATTTACATATGACTTTTGCTGATCAATTTGTTCATTTCCTGACAGTAACCGACCTGATCCAGAGTGCAACATCAAGGACACGAAAAAGAACGCGCTGTCAGGAACCCATCTAATTCAAAGTTCAACATCCATAAGAGAAAAGGAAGTCGCATATGAAGGAGCAAGGCTTGTTTGGGCAAGAAGTGATAGCCCAGCTTTTGTTTGGTCTGATGTCTTTTAGTTTTCGTTCTGGTGGAAATGTCGCTGCACCATTTGTTTGTACTGCAGCTCCATAGTGCTAGCTGCTAGTACGTTGGCGCTGTCCTACGTCTGCTTGTTTTGGGGGCATAAATATGCCACGAAACCTTTGTTTTATGTGATCAAACGGTCATTTCTGCATGTATATGTTCGGGTTCTGATGAAACCTTTTTTGTGATCTGTACATATATTTGAGTCAGTCTGTGTTTTGTTTTATGATGGGCAGGAGTATTTGTTTTACTACACCATTGTTTATCCGAATTGTATTACTCACTCTATTCAAAAAGTTAGCGGCTCACCTTTTTCCTTCAAGATACGGATGTATCTACACACTAAAAACATATATAGATGAAACATCTTCAGACAAAGTTTAGTCACTTATGTATGGACGGGGGTAGTATTATTTATGTTGTGCTCCCAAACAAGCAGACATCGGACAGCGCCTGTTTAAAGTTCATATGTGTAATCTTATTCCCTTTGGAAGTTAAGCATTAAACTCTACTAGTACAACCGTGGTGGTCTTGTGATGTAGTACTCTTTTGATGCATTTGTGATGTAGTAGTACAGTACTTTTTTTTGAACTGGTATAGTACTATCTAAGAAGAGTACTCCCTCCGATTCACATTCATTTTACACCAATAAATATGGATCGGAGCGAGGGAGTAAATTAAACATGGCATCTCGTGCATGAAGCTTGACAGATCGATCAGGTTGGCTAGAATGGCAATACAATGCTCCTCATTAGGCAAATGCATGCCATGTACGATAGTATACATCCAGTAAAGAAGTCTATACTGACATAAAAAAGACTACATTGGGGATGAGAGTCAATTGGGGAATCTACAATACATAAAATCTTGCTCGTAGCTGATTTTGGCTAAGAGGGTTTTACTCACATTACACGTGCCACTTTCCTTGTCTGCAAAACAAGTTCCAATAAAGGAAGAGGAAAGAAGAGGACATTGTGGGCGAGATTGAACACCTTTTTATGTGTTAAGCTGAGGCCTTGTTTAGCTGAGGATTTCGACTTAGGCCTAACAGCTCAGCACACCCAGAAATAAATTTCCTTGCGCGCACCACTGTCAGCAAAAATAACAAAATTGGCACGCAAGATTAAGAACGAAGTGAATTTAAGTAACTTGGTTAGCTTTTCAAGCAATATATTCAGAGAAAGAGCACACATGTCCGGCAAATAATCGTAAGAGAAGAACAATAAATCTAAGGCATTCCACTTCATATGCAGAAGGGACGCGACAGCGCATGGATTCATACCTTGAGTCGACTCTGGCTCGTAGAAGGGCGGTCGCGCCTCGAGGATGCCGGCGACGTCTCCACCTCGATCTCACATATGACTGCTTCTCGGTGGGCGGTGCGCCACGCCATGTAGAAGATCTATCAAAAGAGGAGAGCCCGATGACGCTACCGACGCCTCAACCTTGATAGCACCGGCTTGTTGCTCCGCACCGAGATGCGCCACGTGCAAGATTTAGCGGATGCGCCAATTTTAGAGATATGTCATGATCGTTGTAACAAATTTCAACATGATGATGATTTGATCCTGCACTCGGCCTTGAACATAAGTACTAGTACAGTCTCACAATTTTTTTATCATTATACTTTGCGAGATTTAGCGGATGCGCCAAATTCAGAGATAGATCATGATCATGGTAACACAATTTTCAATGTAATGATGATTTGATGTTGCACTAGACCTTGAACATAAGTACTAGTACGGTCTCACAATTTTGTATCATTATACTTTGCAAGTTTTAGCGGATGCGCCTATTTTCAGAGGATCATGGTAACAAATTTTCAACGTGATGATGATTTGATGTTGCACTCGACCTTGAACAGAAGTACTACTACTGTCTTACAATTTCTTTATCATTATACTTTGCAAGATTTAGCAGATGCGCCAAATTCAGAGATAGATCATGATCATGGTAACAAATTTTCAACGTGATGATGATTTGATGTTGCACTCGAACTTGAATAGAAGTACTAGTACAATCTCACAATTTTTTTATCATTATACTTTGCGAGATTTAGCGGATGCGCCAAATTCAGAGATAGATCGTGATCATGGTAACACACTTTTCAATGTAATGATGATTTGATGTTGCACTCGACCTTGAACATAAGTACTAGTACGGTCTCACAATTTTGTATCATTATACTTTGCAAGTTTTAGCGGATGCGCCCATTTTCAGAGGTAGATCATGATCATGGTAACAAATTTTCAACGTGATGATGATTTAATGTTGCACTCGAACTTGAACAGAAGTACTAGTATGGTCTCACAATTTTTATTACTCGTATAATTATACTTTGAAAGATATAGCGGATGCGCCAATTTCAGAGATAGATCATGATCATGGTAACAAATTTTTAACGTGATGATGATTTGATGTTGCACTCGGCCTAGAATAGAAGTACTAGTACGGTCTCACAATTTTTTTTATCATTATACTTTGATATAGCGGATACGCTAATTTCAGAGATAGATCATGACCATGGTAGTGACCAATATTCAAGATGATGATGATTTGATTTTGCACTCGGCCTTGAACAGAGGTACTAGTACGGTCTCACAATTTTTTATCATTATACTTGGACCTTAGCGAAATTCAAAATCTCATAGCGGCAAAACTTCCCGCCTACAAAATACAAAAATTTCGTACGCTTCCAAATTCCCATTCTACCCCTGTGGAGATGACAGCAAAGTCGGTTGGTGGGGGGGTCTGCCCGTCATTTTTTGGATCACCACCTCCCTAGCCCGGAAACCCTCCCAAAAAAATTCATTTCCCTCAGACCACCCACCGGAACTTCCCAAGTCCCTCTCTCCCACCTCCACGACCACCGCACCGGAACATCCCCGCCGGACTTCCCTGGCCTACCCGAGCCCTCGCGATCCTCGTCATCCGGCTGCCTGCCGGAGCCGCTTCATCGACGCCGTCATCAACCGGACCGGATCATCCCCGCCGAACCTCGAAACCATATGCTCATCCAGCAGTCTACCGCAGTCGCTTCAGCTGCGGTATCGTCCACCCCACCGGAGCCGCTTCGCCGGATCCGTCGTCCACCGCATCGTATCTTGCTCACCGACACCGCTGTGCATGAACCGGATCTGCTTCACCGGCGCCGTGCATGATCTAAACTCTTCTACTGTCGCTTTTCTATTGCTTGCCTGCAAGTTCTTGTTTAATCTTGGGGGAACCTGTTTGTGCTAACGACGCGCCGTTACGTTTTTGCAGATGAGATGAGTAACCATGAAGTGTAATGGCCGTCTCTCCAACCCCAAGTAGCACATGTAGCGTACTTCATCACCGGATCTATCAACCCCAGGAAGATCTGCTGTGACTCCCACAGAGTGCTTCTCCTAATGTAAGTCCCTTGTTTTAGCGCCATGTTCTGGGTTCAGATGCTTGTTTGTCTGAAGCTCTTTTAGTTCATTCCTAGCTATGACCGTAACACGTTGCTATTTTCTACTTCATTGCTAACTTTAAGCGATTGAACATTTTGGTTTGCATTCCCTGCTCTGTAGATGTAGCCATCATAACTTCTATCTTGCTCAGTCGTTGTTACAAAAATTATACTGTAGGTATTATAGTAACATCCTGCTATTATTTAGTTCATGGCCAATTTTAAGTAATTGCACATGTTGGTTCGCATTCCCTGCTCTATAGCTTTTGGCATCGTAACTTCTATATTTGGTTTACATTCCCTGCTCTGTAGATCTAGCCATCATAACTTTATCTTGCTCAGTCGTTGTTACAAAAATTATGGCCTGCTACTATGTTGTTTGTGCCAATTTTTTACTCCATGAACATGTTGGCTTGCATTCCCTGTACTACAGGTGATGCCATTGTTTTGTATCTAGTTCATTGTAAGCTAACAAAGTAAGGACTTAGTTTGGCATGCTATCACTCTGCTATCTAGCCTGTAGTACAAATAAACTTGTCATACTACTAGATAATAATTTTGCGTGCCATCTTGTTCTTCAAAAGCTGCATTATTGACTTGTTTCTCTGACTTGGCATGACGCTCACATATGGAAAGCTGAACATATTGGTTTGCATTCCCTCTTATACAAGTTCACAGGTGATCCCACTATATTCTGTATCTGGTCCATCCTAAGCTCCAGCATTAACTATCCTCCATGTGTTGCTCATTACAAGTTTATATCCCGAAACATCTTGATTTGCATCCCCTTCACTATAAGTTCAGGAGTATTATTTAGTTCACGGCCAAAATGAAGTAATTGCACTTGGCACATGTTGGTTCACATTCCCTCCTCTTTAGCTTTTGCCATCGTAACTTCTATTTTTGGTTTACATTCCCTGCTCTGTAGATGTAGCCATCATAACTTCATCTTGCTCAGTCGTTGTTACAAAATTTATAGCCTGCTACTATGTTGTTCATGCCAATTTTGTACTCCCTGAACATGTTGGTTTGCATGGGACTCGACAGTAGTAAGTCTGTTGTTTCATTCTAACATGCTCTGTTATATTGGCTGTTGGTATGCGGCATGCACTCTTTGTTTGCTTATTGTGCGCATTACAATGATCTTGTTATAATGACGAAATGATGAGTTCCAAATTCTTTGCCAAACAATATTGTAGTGTCTTTGCCTTTCCATTGTTGTTGTCTTAACTTGTAATGTCTTTGTTTCAGATATAGGTGCTGCATGGACAACTTAAAAGATTGCCGGATCGCTTCATTGTATTGCTAGGTTTAATTACCATTCAATTTCTCTGGGTTCTGTAATATTTTTTTCAATGCCTTGCAGCTGATGTAATATTTAGTTAGTTTTTATAGTTCTTTCGCGCATTTTTTCTTTGGTGCTTGTGGTAAGTGAGGCTATCCGACAGAAATCAATGCTGCGTAAATATTCTCAGTATCTAAATCACGAATTCCCATCCCTTAAACGGCCCAATTAAGCGAAATCACATATGTGCCTGCCCGCAAAATCCTAAAGCGCATATTATGCCGGCATATAAACAGCAACTAAACGGGCTGGCCCACTTACTTCTTGGGCCAGCCCATTTGATTTACGGTGGACCCCACACTAATTGGGCTGGCCCACTTGCTTTAAGGTGGACCCCACCAACTACTGGGCCGGCCCACTAATTAGTTGGGCCAGCCCATTTGCTTTTTGGTGGACCCCACAAAATAAATGGGCCGGCCTTTAAGAGGAAAGTGGGACCCACCTGTGTTTGGCCGCCCACTATCTTGTTGGGCCCCACTTGCTATATGGTGGACCCCACATACTAGTTGGGGCCCTTTAACAGAAAGTGGGACCCACATGTGTTTTTGGCCCGGCCCACTATCGTGTTGGGCCGGCCCACTTGCTATATGGTGGTCCCACATACTAAATGGGCCGGCCCTTTAAGAGGAAAGTGGGACCCACCAGTGTTTTTGGCCCGCCACTATCTTGTTGGGCCGCCCCCCCTATATGGTGGACCCCACATACTAATTGGGCCGGCCCTTTAACAGAAAGTGGGACCCACTGGGTTTTTGGCCCGGCCACTATCTTGCTGGGCCACCACTTGCTATATGGTGGACCCCACATACTAAATGGGCCGGCCCTTTAACAGAAAGTGGGACCCACCGTGTTTTTGGCCCGGCCCACTATTTTGTTGGGCCGGCCCACTTGCCGTATGGTGGACCCCACAAACGAAATGGGCCGACCCTTTACGGAAAGTGGGACCCTGTGTTTTTGGCCCGCCCACTAGCTTGTTGGGCCGGCCCACTTGCTATACGGTGGACCCCACACACTGGGGCGGCCCTTTAACAGGAAAGTGGGACCCGTGTTTTTGGCCCGCCCACTTGCTTCTTGGGCCGCCGGCGTAAGGTGGACCCCACATGTTAAATGGGCCGGCCCATTTAAGTTTTGACCAGTCAACCTTAGAGGTTAGGCCCGGCCCACGTAACTAATGGACCGGCCCAGCTATATAGTTGACCGGTCAAACTATGTCATCTGGCCCGGCCCGCTTAAGACGTGGCAGGCCTCGTGTGGGCCTACCATCTACCACGGGGTTTCAGCCGGTTAACGCCGTTAACTGGCAGTTAACGGCGTCTGCCACGTGTCAGTTTGCATGACGTCAGCAGTCAACGGGCTCCCGAAACACTTCCGCAACGGTCCGATTTTCCGTGGCGGAAGGGCGCCCAAGCGCGACGGACCGAAAAAATCGTCGTTGGACTTTGCCTGACGCAGTTTCCACAACGGAACCCATATCGTCGGGTTAGGCCCATAGGCGACGAAAAATGCCCCTTAGTTGACGATTTTGGGACGTTGTCTATCAGAACTTTTCTTGTAGTGTCTTGCGGCTATCATCGCCAGGGCTAGCGAGTCAGGGCACCTCAAGGGAGTTGTGCGACACCTAGGTCGGGGTGTCACCCACCTCTAGGACGATACCTTGATTCTCGCGACCCTCCGATATTGGGGTGGCCAACTTTAAGCTCTTTCTTCTCTTTGAGAATATGTCAGGACTTAAGATCAACTTCGCTAAGAGTGAAATGGTGGTGACAGGTCACCGACTCAGCGTCATAAGGTTGTTGACGCTCAAAGCGCAAGCTAGGGAGCTTGTGATGCACTACCTTGGTATCCCTATCGCTGACCAACCTCTCTCGCTCACGGATTGGAACTTCCTCACCGAGAAGGTGGGACACAGGTTGAGCCTTGGCAAGGTATGTTCTTAGCTTCCGCGGGAAGGCTTGAGCTCACCACCCGTGTCTTTCGAGCCTTCCGATGTTTGCTATGGGACTTTACCTCCTGCGTGGCACTAGCCATGCGGTGATGGATAAACACCGTTCTCGCTTCCTTTGGGAAGGAGTGGGACCCAAACGCAAGTACCATATGGTAGATTGGGCCACGGTGTGCAAACCGCGGGAGTTTGGAGGGTTGGGGGCACCAAGTTCATGAACAATGCCTTAATGTTGAAATGGATTTGGAAGATTCGAAGGAAGGTCTCTGGGCGGACCTTCTGAGGGCCAAGTACTTGGGGGACCATGACCTATTCTCCCTGGTTGTGATCACCAAAGGCTCGCGGTTCTGGAATGCCATCCATAAGATTAAATGGTACTTCAAGATGCGAGTGAAACACAAGGTCCATAATGGGAGGCGGACCTACTTCTGGCTGGACTGGTGGACGGGCATGGGGGCCCTCCGAGCGACTTTCCCGAGGCTGTTTGCATGTTGCGACAACCACTTTGCCATGGTTTAGGGAGTTTGGACCAATGATGGTTGGATGATTAGATTCAGGCGCACTTTTGGCCTAGCAGAGAGGATTGAATGGGAGAACCTTTGCAGGATCTTTGACCTCGATCCCTCCTTCGAGGGGATGACGAAGTTTAGTGGGCTGTAGAGTCATCGTGGATTAGTCCACCACTCGATGTATAACGGTTGTCCCAATAGGGGCGATCACCCACACTTAAGGAGGTATGGCGGACCGGTGCCAAATATTAAAGTCTTCCTCGGCAGCTTATCGGGTGACTTCTGCGGGGATCAATTGGTGAAACGGCATGGGCCATCGAATGGCGATGTGCCCTCTGTGGTGAGTGGGAGACCCGGGACCACATCTTCTTCACCTCCGCTACGTCGCTAAGTTTATGTGGGCGGGAATTAGGAAGCTATCTTGTTCTTGGCCCGGGGGCCGTGGATTTCGTCGCCATTGCTAATGGCTTATCGGGCCGTCATCGTAGGCTAGCTTGGTTTACCTTCGCTCGCTATGGAACATTCGTAACAAGCTATCTATTGAAGGATCCTTGATCTCCAACCCGACTGACGCCATCTTCAAAATGTCTATCCACATGCGAGCTAGAGGTTCGGTTAGACCGAGGACCGACCACCGATGGACATGGCACCGGACGAGGTTAGAGGCTACGGACGCGGATGCGGGCTGGTGGACACTGGCGCCACCACCGACGTGGTGGGGCACTGAAGCGCGGAGCTTATGCTGTCTTCCCTGCTTATGTATCTATTTTATACTTATCTTGTTATTGTTTAGTATTGGTTTCAGACTTAGCCGTGCTTTGGTCTCATATTTGGTTTGTAGGTGTTGAGGTACCAGACAGGTTCTTGGGTGTGTTGTATTGCTACTTGTTTGGTTGTCATGATGGATTTATATATAAGTCGGACCAAAAGCCTTATGTTTAAAAGATAGTTGTGTGGAGAGAGAAAAAAACAGAACACGTCGCAGGGCATGATTGGCTGGTCCCTCATGGACGTTTTAAAGTTAGGAAGAGAGATACCAGTTCCTAGATACCGTACGAACTACAGATCGATCGACATGGGAGAGTGGCGTCGTACCAACGGTAGTAGGTGTAATGAGGTGGATGGGTTGTGTCTCATACAAATCCGATACAAGGAATCCTTACCGAAATTGAAACTACTAGGAAGGCGCGGCTTGCCGCGCGCTTGCCCGCCTACGACGAGCAAGCATATATGAATAACTGAGAAAACGTACAACTGGGATTACCATCACGTTGGAACGAGAAAAATTATGTGTTATTTCCACATTTATGTAATATGCAAATAGGAAATGCTATTATAGTCCATATATTTTTTTTCTAAGGGTCCACATTATATCAATATAACTTGCAGTGTGTGTGCACGCCTGCATCAGTCGATCGACCATGAGCTCCTCCAGGTCGATCAAGTATTCCTCAACACCCAGCATCTCCATCTCTTCAATGTGGAACACTACTGGTGAGATGGAGTCGGCTTGTAACCAGCATCATGATTGCGAGCGGAGCAGTGCACTTGAGATACTTCAGTTGGCGGCTTGCACCCATGTCCAACAGCCACAGGTGCCTCCTCAGGTACAGGTGCAACAGTAGGTCCACGCTACGGGCGCGCCCACGGACACTTGCACGCACACAACCAGAAGCAACCGGGCAGCTCCACCTCCTCAGGTTCAGCCAGCCCAGCTTCTGGGATGCCCTATCCCAACCCACATGAAGGAGAGCCATTGACTCGAAAACAGCTTCATTTAGATACAGATGCTTGAACACCTCCCTTGCACCCTTAGGGCGGATGATTCTCCTCATGCAGATCTTCTCTGCTATGTCAATAGGAAAAGTAGTTATCATCTTTTTCAGAAGTGCCCTGATAATAGTATCACGAAAAGATATGCTAACAGACTCCCAAGGTCGGAAGAGATTGTAGCTTGCACTAAATAACCAACGTAAATTAAGCACACGGAAAAAAATGACCCAATAATTTTAATTATGTCACATTGAGAGCAACACAAATATTCACATCAAAGAAAACACGGAACAAATCTTTAAAGCATTTTAAAAACCAAACTAAATTAGCCACATAGAAATAGTGATCCCAATAATTCTAATTCTATCACATTGAGAGCAACATAGATATTCACATCAAAGATAACATGTAACTGATCTTAAAAGCATTAAAAACATTCCCTTTACTTGAAGAATAATGAAACTAAAAGAAATTGATCTTCGATTAATTAATCCCAAAACTCAATTCATTTATACTTGCCACATAGTATGATAAGATGCAGAACAGAGGACCAAAAAAGATAAAATTGCTAACTGCATCAAACATTCGAACTGATAAGCGAACCTCCATAAAAGCAGTAGCAGAATTCCAATCTGGGACAAATTTCATTTTGCATTGACGTTTATTATGCCAACTGGACATCCGCTCAACAATTAGTTCAATGACACTGCTATGCAATATAAAGTGTAGGTTTCCGTATACCATTTGTTTCTGAATTCTGTTACTTCGAAAATGAAGAATCAGTGGTCAAATGATAATATGTCAAAAGCCTAAAATGGTCACATGCAGCAGTCATTCACAAAAGGTCGCTTAATTCTTTTACTTAAGGCAACTGCTGAATGAAGGAACTTTACCTAGTACTGGGATGACTACCTAGCTATTTCATATTTTTTACATACCTAGCTATTTTTCAACTACGGCAAAAGCTCGGCGGCCCTCATCAACTGCACGGATGACGACGTGGCTGCGGTCTCCGCGGGCCTGGGATGCCCCGTTGTGGAGCTGCCCATCACATATCTGGGCATTCCCCTCACTATCCGGCGCCCCACCAGAGCCCAGCTGCAACCCACGATCGACCGCGTCGCAGCGAAGCTACCCACCTGGAAAGCTCACCTGATGGATAAGGCCGGGCGCCTCAAGCTGATCAAGTCCGTGCTCAGCGCGATCCCCATACACCAGCTCCTCGTCCACGCCCGACAAGAAAACGCTGCACCTCATCGAGAAGATCGAGCGTGGCTTCCTCTGGGCTGGCCGCAAGGAAGCGCACGGTGGCAGCTGTCACGTGAACTGGGGCACAGTCTGTCGCCCCATCGATCGTGGCGGCCTCGGCGTCCTAAACCTGGACAAAGCCGGCATCGCCCTCCGCCTACGCTGACTTTGGCTCAGTCGCACGGACCCTTCCAGGGCCTGGCAGGGCCTCGACCTGCAGTTCTCCCCATAGAACGCGCGTTGTTCTTTGCCTCGACGACTATGGTCCTCGGCGACGGATGCACGGCGCTGTTCTGGGAAGACCGATGGCTCGACGGGCGATCCATCAGCGAGATCGCGCCCTCTTATATGCGTGCATCCCCAAGCGCAGACGGCGCATCAGAACGATTGCCGATGGCTTACTCAACCACTCCTGGGCGCGACATCCATGGCACCATCGGAATCCCGGAGATCGGCGAGTATTTGCTGCTTTGGCGCCGGCTCGAACGCGTGCAGCTGACGGACCAGGCAGATGCCATGGCCTGGAAGTGGAACGACAGCGGCGTCTACTCCGCCAAATCCTGCTACAACGCCATGTTCCTAGGCTCAACCAGCTGCAGCACCTGGAGACTGACCTGGCGCACTTGGGCACCCCAGAGCGTCAAGTTCTTCCTATGGCTCGCCAACCTGGACCGATGCTGGACAGCCGCACGCCTGCAACGCGGGGACTCCTCACCACCCCCGCTGCCTGCTCTGCGATCAGGAGATGGAAACCATGCAACACCTCTTGACAGGCTGCTGCTTCTCCCAGCAGGTTTGGTTCGAGGTTCTTGCCTGGCTGCGCGCCACCTGTAACCCCCCTGAACGCGACGACTCGATCCATACTTGGTGGCACAGGGCACGGCATAGCTCCACAGCTCCCAGCCATAAGGGCCTGGCATCCATCACCTTGCTTGTCCCCTGGATGCTCTGGAAGCACCGCAATGACTGCGTGTTCAATGGAGCCCAACCCTCCATCAGCACCGTCGTCAACAACATCAAGGAGGAAGCCGCTCTTGGGCAAGGGCAGGAGCCCAAGGGCTACGCATGATCTTACCCCAGACCTGGGATGTACACTAGCTACCCAACCGTGTCGTATCACCCCTTAGGGGGCTTGTAACCGTAAACCTTCTCTCTGTTCAATGAAATGAAACGCGAAGGCTTTTTGCGTTTTCTCGAAAAAAAAAAACATACCTAGCTATTTCATGCTTGTTGATAATTACAGAAGCTCCATGCAGACTAATGCCCAATAATTACTTTCCTGAACAATACAAAATCGCAACACATGCAACAGACTGAAAGCACCATGTTCTATCAAAATTAAACGATGGTCAAAGCAAATATAGAAGTACAAAAGACATAACTGTAGCAGAGCCAAATCGTTGAGTGTCTCGCTTTTCTGAAGATGCAAGAAAATCTTTAGCAAAGAATTTTTCTTAAACTCCCATATTCCATTTACGAAGGGAGGAAAAAGAATCAATTTTTTCACCTATTTGTTATCAGTCGAGGTTATTCGATAGAAAAAGAAGGGCAATCAAAGTTGCCGACACAAAATACTAAAATCTGGCAAATATGTGGCAGCTACATTGAAAGCTGGACCCATAAGAAGATAGTAAGATTGTGAGCAAATTTAGCAAAGGTGTAAATAATGATTGAATATGGCACCTCGACATCTCTAAATATAGCACTGTTTATCCATGAACCCATTCCCAGGAAAATAGGATGTTTTCAACTAAAATATAGATCGTAATAAAATTTCCATTCAGAGCTTCTTCCGTCTGAACAGCCACACGCTTGGTGAGTCGGTCGCTCCCGTTCCCCCTCGTCGCTCCCGTGGGCGACGGGAGGGAACCCTAGCCGCCACCGGCCGGACCCCCTCCTCCCCCTCCTCCTCGCCGCCGGAGGGCGTCGCTGGGCAAGCCCGGGCGCTGGCGGCGGCGGGGATTCCTCTCCTCGCGCGGAAGCTTGGCGCGGGCCGACGCGCCGGTGAGGGCGCGCTCGACGAGGGGCGCGGGCGGCGCGGCTGCTTCCCAGCAGCTGCGTGGTGGCCTCGTGGTGTGGCGGCGACCCCTGCCGGAGGCGGCGGCTGCCCGGGCGGCCACCAAGTCCGGCGGCGGCGGCGCGGCCAGTCAGAGGTGGCAGGACGGCGGCAAGCGCTGGGATGGCGGGCTACCAACGGCAACGGCGACTGGCTGAAGCAGGTGGTGGCCGCGGCCGGAGTTGACATCATGGCGCGGCTTGCGGGCTCGGATCCGGGCCCTTTGGGCCCGATCTGGGCTTGGCGGGCCCCGGCCGTCCTGCCTCTCCGCCGCACGGGCGCGCCAGGCACCTCCCTTGTCCGTCCTTCTCGGCTCCGAGCGCAAGTGCTGCTGCTCTGGCCGGGTTGGGCGGAACCCTACGCCATCTTGGCGTGGCGGCTCATGGCGTCCGCTCGGCGCTGGTGACAAGGTGGACGATGTTGGGTGGCCGGCGATGCTCTCTGAGGTGGATGCGTGCAGTCCCGCAGTCCCGCAGTGTCGTTGCCTAATCGACGGTACCTCGAGGAGGGATCCTCACGAGGGGGAGAAGAAGTAGGGGCCATAGGGCGGAGTGCACACGGGACGGTGGTACGCGAGTTACCCAGCTTCGGAACACCTGCACGATGACAGGGCCTACTGCTGCTTGTCTGAATTATCTGGGCGCTTTCGCGTTGTTACAATGAGTTGTGGTTGTGCCTCTAGGGCTCCCGGGATCCGGCTTATAAAGGCGCACGGATCTAGGGTTTACATGGAGAGTCCTAGCCGGATTACAGATAGCCTAACTACGGTACAACATCTTGTCGTGCACGTCACGGATCCGCCTTCCGTACATGTCGTACTGGATCCGGATTCCTCATGGGCCTCCATGGATCCGGGTTACTCCTAAGGTCGGTACGGATCCGGCCTGCTGATCCTGGGCTGGACTTCTTCCTTCATGATCAACAGCAACTGGGCCGCCCGATGGGCCACATGCCTCATCACCATCTGTGGGCCACCCGGGCTTGCCGGATCTAGGCACTGTCGATGGTACACCCATGAAGTATACCCACAACATAGCCCAGAGTTCTCCGAGTTTCGCCTGCAGTTTCCGCCATGCTTCTACCGTAAATTTCCGGCATCGTTGGTAACGCGGAGAAACTTGAAGAGCTCCAACTTTGTATTTTCTTCTTTTCTCAACTTTCAGTCGGAAAATGCTCCCATCCTGCGGGACTTCACCCATCGACAGTCCGAAGAACATTTCCGGGTTACTCCCTGCTCGCGAATGGAAGCCAACTTACTTTCACGCGATTACCCGGAATCTTAAAAGACTCAAACGGTTCCGCCAAATCTGGCGCCATTTTCGCGCGATTTCCGCGGTAACTTATCTCTAGCCATTTTTACCGTTAGGGTTTGGGACACGTGTCACGCATCCAACGGTGCGACGCTTGCGTTCCGACCACAGGATGCGGAACACGAATCTTATCCCCTCAGCCTATAATTATCCGCCGTCGAGCCCTTTACCCCTCATTCACCCCCTTCTCACCTCTCTGCCGAGCGCCGCCGAGAGCTCCTCCTCCGCCGCGCCGGAATCCCGTCGGAAAGTCACCGGAGCATCACCGGAGCGAACCCGCCACCGTGGTGTTCTTCGTGTTCATAACTCCGGCGAACCACCGCAACTCCGACCACCGCACGCCATTACGGTAACCTTCGAGCCCACCTTCGCTGTAGCCGGTAGGGATGAACTTGGAGAAGACGATGTGGGATCCGACTAAAGTAAGTTTCCGCCAACCTTTTTGCTTCGATGTCGTCGGAACTCCGCCTCCGACCTCGGAGCCAACATGGCGACCCCCGCCTCCTCCGCCCTCCTCCTTCATTCCAATCAACGGATCCTCCAAAGGATTCCGTAAGGAGGTGGCGGGGACCTCTGCTCACCGGAAACCTGGGCGGATCGACGAGCACCCAGACGAGGACATCAAGAAACGAAAGCCCTAAGTCGAGACCGGTTGGGAAGGAAAATGGTGGCCATGCACCACCACCGAGATGGAGTTAAAGAACCTCGAATCGGAAGGCTTCTCTGCAGCCCGGAAGCTGGAGGTCGTTCCGGATGAACTGCTCTCGGCTCCGAGGGACGATGAGATGGTGCTGACAAAGCACTGGTGGAGCGCGCATTTCGTTTCCGCCTTCGAATTTTCTTGGAGATTCGAAGACGTATGGGCTCCAACCTCACAACATATCTCCAAACTCCGTGCTCGCCATAGCAACCACGCCCTCTGCTAAGGCCATCTCCGGGTAACCCCCGAGATTTCTCTGCTCCAACATTTTTCTCTGTCAAGAAGATCCGGCAGGCCACAGAGCTCGCCACATGCGGATCCATCACTTTTATGCTCCGCCCGGGCCGCGTCTACCCTCCAACCGACCGTCACGAATCCGCGAGGTACTGGTCCGCGGGTTTCTTCTATCTGAAGGACGTCTCCGACCCCGCGAGCGAAAAGAAACTTCCTGCTTTTAAGAACTGCCCCGCCGTCGAGCTTCCGTCATGGACGCACTGCCCCCACTTCTCCGACTCGCCTCAGCTGACCCGCGCTGTCAGGCGGATCTGCGGGGAAACTTAACCCTTTCCTGGTTCACCAAGCGGATCCAGCCGCTGCAACACAGGGACCGCCTGATGTTTGAGTACACAGGGCGCGACGATCCAATGCGCGCCACCAAAGACAACCTTTCGGCCGACGCCCTCGACAAAAGGATCCGGGTCCTCATCAAGATCTCACGTGAACTCCATGTTCACGTGTGTAACAAAGACATCCATACAAATGGATCCGGAACTGCGGTACGTCGCTTTGACTTTGGTCTACTGTTTTTCTCACTTTCTTCATCTAAGTGTTTAACTTTGTACTAGCTCGAGGCGCTTGAGGAAAATGAACTCGGAACTCTCCTCCGAGTCCCATCCAGCAGCAACATGGACCCGGAAGCCGCATCGGAGGCGGAAGCTCCCGAGGCTTCCCGCCCCGCTAAGAGGAAGAAGCCGGCACCTTCCAGCCCTCGTGCAAAGCGTGCCCGCGAAGTGCCCAGCACTGCGGCCACCCGGAAGTTGGAGGCGGAAAAGAAACGCCTTTCGCTAATTAACACCAGCAATAGAGGACAATCTGCTTCCCAGCACTTCTTCAAACCCTCCGGGTAAACGTTCACTTCCGAGACCCAAGTTTTGATTCAACACTCGCTCTTATACTTGTATGTTTCTTACTGAAGCTCCGGAAGCCAGCCCCCCAAGGCCCCAAAGACCTTTACGAGGAGAACCAAGCCATCTCCGGCTTCTTTTCCCATCACTCCTGAAGTTGAAGCTCCTCTTAGCTTCATCCACCTCCAAGCCGGATCCAAAGGAAATCATCAACATTGATGACCTTCCTGAAGACCCCGCTCATCATGGCGACTCCGCCAAGGGGACCTCCTCACCAATTCCTCCGCCAGATCAACCAAGCTCCGCGTTCGCGGGGCCCACTGAAGAGGAACAGGAGCGAAAGGTCAAGCTCCTTCAAGTGTCCAACGCGACTCGAGTCCACCTCGAACCAACTCCGTCCTTCCAAAAACTCACCCTCTCACAGCGTCACGCGGAAGTTTCCGCCATGTTGAATAAAGTGTGGGGTAAACCGGACGAGGAGGTGCGCGAACTCGCCGACCTGGAGATCAGCCTGAAGGATTTTTTCGCCAAGCACAGGGAAGTGCGGCAGGTAATACTACTAGCCCCCAAGCATTGGGTGATATATTTCCGTGTAACATGTATTAGCCGATGCTTTCCGAAAAATGTACCTGAGGCGGAAATTTAAAATTTTTGTACCAAGACTTTGAATTCCTCGCCAGCCCCCAAGATTTTAAATATCCGACTAACTCCTCTGCACAGACCACGCGGAAACTGCACGAGGACCTGCGCGTACATGTGCTGGAGCAGATCACGGAGATCGAAGGGCTGCGCCAGAACGCGGAAAATGGCCAGAAGGCTATCCAGCTGCTTGAGACCCGCCTTCAAGGTACAAGATCCGGGTCAAACGGTCTTGTTTTTATATAGCTGATCCGGAGACATAACATGTATACTATTCTATCTCCGAACGAAGAAACTGCCAAGCATGCCAAGTTTGACGAGCTGTCCGCCAGGATCCAGGTGCTGGAGGCGGAAAATGAATCTCTCAAAGAGTTTGTTAAGACATCCGCCTCTCGGGAACATCGAGCAAGGAAGGAGCTGCGAGAAACATGCCCGCGACCTGGCGGAGCTGAATGAAAAATTGGAGAAAAGCCAGGGCCGCGTGGTTTCCGTGATATCCAAGAACAAAGCTCTGGAAGCGGAGGCGGAGGCCATTGACAAACTCATCTTCCGTAAGCGTTTTCCGTGTTGTTGCTCCGACTATCCCGCAAGTTTTATCTCTAACGGAAACTGTTTCCTCTTCCACAGCGAGCCTTGGCTTTGAATGGACAAAAGATTCAAACCTTTCGAGGACGGAGGCGTACGATGAAGCGCGCATATCAATCGACAAGTTATTTGAAGCCTGTCGCGGAATCGCCACGGCTCTGTCTCTGAAGAAGGCCAAAACCACAGTCATCGATACGATGACCAAACTTATGGGATTGGTGCCGGATTTCATCAAGGACTGGCAGAAGTCTTCAGCACGCGGAGTCGCCTCCCTAGTCTTGGCCACCTGCAAGGCTCACTTCCCCTCGCTCAACTTGGCGACTGTTGCACGCGGAGCCCCCCAGGGTTCCGACATGGGCGCCCTCCTCGCGGAAACCGAAGGATACGAACAGCTCTTTGTCAGGCGAGTGGATCACTCGTTCTGGTATAACAAGCACGATCTACCCGAAGGATTTTCCGACGCTGAGGAGGAAGCAGGCGAGCCAGAATTTACGGAGAAGGATCCGGGTCAAGCGGCGAGCATTCCGGGGAAGGCTCTGGCGACGGCTCCCAGGCCGGATCTGGTGACAGTGATGATGGCTCCAACTATCAGCAATCCGAAGAGGAAGATTCCGAGTAGATCTCCTGTTTTAGAACAATGAAACAAGTTGCATCATTTTGGCCCCGGAGTGGGTTTGTAATAATACTTAAATTCTTAAGTAGCTAGGTACGAAACAACTATGCGTGGGCGGAAACAACTTATCCCTGCTATCCGTTAATATTATTTCTGCATGTTTCGTTTTATGTCGGAAAGCAAGTGCTGATGTCGTTGTTTTCCGCTTGCTCGCTTGACTTCCGCGAGCCGGAAGATCTTAGCCGGAAACGCTCGCCAGCGGCGACGAAACCCAATGGTAATCCGTCAATAACCGCGGAAACAAGCCCCCAAGCATAGATGCCGGAAATCGCTACTAGGAATCCACGAGTTCGCAACAGATAACAATTTAATCAGAAAACTTAAGCTTACGTCCTAAAGGACGATTTTTGAAAATCACAACTTTCATACACGCCTAGGCGGAAATATCCAGCTCTGCGGTTTTAGTCGGAAAACATACATGATCGAAAAATGAACAAGTAAAGGAGGTAAATGACTCAAAGAGTGAACCAGAAGCTTTATTTCATTGATCATATATAACTATTACAGAGTTTGTAACTCGGAGAAAAATGCTAAGTGTAGAAAGGACGTAGCTGTGCAATGTTCCAGGGACGATCTGTTTCATCGTAGATGTCATCCGGATCCTCACGCTTGCGTTTCCGGCGCCAATTGGCAGGTCTGTCTCTTAGCTCGCGGAAATCAACAAGGTAGTATGACCCGTTGTGAAGCACTTTGCTAACGACGAAGGGTCCTTCCCATGGAGATTGCAGCTTATGGTCTTTCACCTGTCGAAGGCGGAGGACCAGGTCTCCTGCCATGAAGGAGCGATTCCGTACTCGACGATGTGATAACGTCGGAGCTTCTGCTGGTAGATGGCGAGCGCTGGTCAGCTAGGTTCCGAGCTTCCTCGATCAGGTCCACAGATAGCTGTCGGCCTCTTCAGCTGTTTCTTCATTGTAGGCGGAAACTCGCGGTGAATCGTGGATGATGTCGGAGGGAATCACGGCCCGGATCCGTATACAGGAAAAACGGTGTAAACCCTGTTGACTGTTAGGGGTAGTTCGCAAACTCCACAAGACAACGTCCAGTCGGCCGTCCCAAGTCTCAGCTGCTCGTCGCAATGGTTCTTCAAGGCGTGGCTTGATTCTGATAATATTAGACCGTTAGCCCTTTCAACTTGACCATTGGATTGTGGATGAGCCACAGATGCAAGGTCCAATCGAATCCCCATGGTCTCACAATAATCCTTAATTTCCCTGAGCGAAGTTTGTGCCATTATCTGTTATGATGCTGTGTGGGATGCCGAATCTCATTACGAGGCTGCAGACAAATTTTAGTGCCGTAGCACCGTCGGCTTTTCTCACTGGCTTTGCCTCTATCCACTTGCTGAATTTGTCAACAGCGACCAAGAGGTATTCACAACCACCAGGAGATGATCTTTTTAACTTACCAACCATATCAAGCCCCCAGACCGCAAACGGCCAGGTGATAGGTATGGTCTTCAGCTCTTGAGCTGGAGCGTTTGGCTGAGTAGCGTAGTACTGGCAACCCCGGCAGGTTTTGACTATTTTATCAGCGTCTTCTTTAGCTGTGAGCCAATAAAAACCTAGCCGAAAAGCTTTGGCAACGAGTGACCTGGGGGCGGCGTGATGCCCGCAATCCCCTGCATGGATCTCTCTGAGGATTTCAATGCCATCTTGATTAGAGACGCATTTGAGAAACACTCCTGTTGTACTTCGTTTATAGAGCTGTCCATCAACAATTGTGTAGGATCTTGCTCGTCTGATGATCTGTCGTGCGAGGACCTCGTCCTCCGGCAACTTCTGATCGATGAGGTAGTCCAGGAAAGGCTGTGTCCAAGCCGGAATGATGGCCATCACCTCCTTGGCCGGAGACACTGCCACCTCTGGGTTTTCCGGGTTAGCGCCCTTCACCGAGGGTATCCGGAGATGCTCTAGGAAAATTCCAGGCGGGATTGGCTTCCTCCCGGATCCGAGCTTGGATAGCATGTCTGCCGCTGTGTTGTCGTCTCTCCGGACATACTTGACTTCGTATCCTAGAAAGCACTTGGCGATCTCGTCAACTTCGTCTCTGTAAGCCGCCATGACGGAATTTCTGGCGTTCCAGGTTCCGGCTACTTGCTGTGCCACCAGGTCGGAATCTCCGCAACAGATGATATGCTTGATCCCTATTTCCTTAGCGATGCGCAGACCGTGTAGTAGAGCCTCGTACTCCGCCATGTTGTTTGTAGCTTCGAAGTGAATCTGCAGGACATACTGCAGTTCTTCTCCGGTAGGGGACTTCAGGGTGACTCCGGCTCCTGAGCCTTGATGCTGCTTGGATCCATCGAAGTGCATAACCCATGTCTCTGGTTCCGGCTCCAAATTTGCATCCGGAGCTTCCGTCCAATCTGCGACGAAATCTGCCAAAACCTGGGATTTGACCGCGGTCCTGGCTTTATAGGTGATGTCGAAGGCGGATAATTCAATGCCCCATTTTGCTGTGCGTCCTGTTGCGTCAGCATTGTTGAGAATTGTTGACAGCGGAGCTTTGCTCACGACTGTTACTGGATGTTCTTGGAAGTAGTGTCTCAGCTTCCTGCTGCCCAGGAATACTCCGTAGGCTAACTTCTGAAAGTGGGGGTAGCGCTGTTTGGATTCCGTAAGGACCTCGCTAATATAGTAGACTGGCCTTTGGACTCCATATTCGTGACCTTCTTCCTGTCTTTCCACCACGATGACGAGGCTGATGACCCTGTTGGTGGCTGCCAGGTAAAGGAGCATAGGCTCTGACTCTCCTGGAGCTGCTAGGATAGGTGGGGAGGTAAGTATCTCCTTCAACCCTTGTAGTGCTGCATCCGCTGCCTCGTCCCAGACAAACTTGTCTGTTTTCTTCAACAGCTTGTACAGGGGAAGTGCCTTCTCGCCAAGACGGCTAACGAACCTGCTGATTGCTGCGACGCAGCCAGTAAGCCGTTGCACATCTTTGAGACAAGTTGGCCTCTTTATGCACAAAATTGCCTTGATTTTCTCCGGGTTCACTTCAATGCCCCTGTTAGAGACAATGAAGCCAAGGAGTTTTCCGGCTGGTACGCCAAAGACGCACTTCAGCGGATTCAACATCATCTTGTACCGACGGAGATTCTCAAAGGTTTCTGTGAGGTCGCTGATCAAGTCGGATCCTTTCCGAGTCATGACCGCGATGTCGTCGACGTAGGCGTGTACGTTCCGGCCGATTCTGGTCCTTCAGGCACCGCTGCATCGTACGTTGGTAGGTGGCACTGCGTTTTTCTGCCGGGCATAGTAACATAAGAAAGGCCAAAGTGATGAACGAGGTCGCCTTTTGGTCGGACTCCTTCATCCGGATCTGGTGATACCCGGAATACGCATCAAGAAAACACAGAAGTTCCGCCCCTGCCGTCGAATCAATGACTTGGTCAATGCGCGGCAGGGGAAACGGATCCTTCGGGCAATGTTTGTTCAAGCCAGAGTAATCGATGCACATTCTTAGTATTACGGTGTTCTTTTTGGGTACAAGGACGGGATTTGCGACCCAATCAGTGTGGATAACTTCTACTACAAAACCTGCCTCTAGTAACTTAGCTAGTTCCATTCCTATGGCGCGGCGCTTCTTATCTCCAAAGCGTCGCATAGCTTGCTTCACCGGTTTAGCCCCGGATTTATATTGAGGTAGTGCTCGGCGAGTTCCCTAGGTACTCCGGACATGTCAGAAGGTTGCCATGCGAAGATATCCATGTTAGCGCGGAGGAACTCGACGAGCGCGCTTTCCTATTTGGGGTCCATAGCTCGATTGAGACTTGCTTGGTATCGTCGCCTTCCTTGAAGCTGACTTTTTTGGTCTCTATCGCGGCCTTGAAGGACGCCTTGTCTTCAGAGATTTGCTTCTTGGTGGTCTGCATCTCAGTCGGATCCACCGCGGCTCTGTAGCCTTTCAGCTCCTCTCCGGATATCACAGACTCTGCGAAGGCGGCTTCGCCTAACTCGCATTCATGAGCCTTTTGTAGTCTCCGGACACGGTAATCATACCTTTGGGACCCGGAATCTTGAGCTTGTTGTAGATGTAGCACGCCCTTGCGTGGAACTTGTGGTAGGTGGGCCTGCCGAAGATGACGTGATAGGAGCTCTTGAAGGGCACAACTTCAAATGTGATCCTTTCTTCGCGGAAATTGTGAACATCGCCGAAGGCCACGGGAAGTGTGATGCTGCCGAGGGAATTTGCCTTCTTACCCGGAACCACGCCATGAAACTCAGTCGTGCTGTGTTTGAGCTGTTCCTTGGTGAGGTTCATCCGCTCCAGAGTCTCCAGGTACATGATGTTCAAGCTGGCTCCACCATCCATGAGGCACTTGGAGAAATCATACCCGTCTATGCGGGGACTTACAACCAAGGCGTAGCACTCCTTTGGCACAATGACGGGGTGATCCTCTCTGTCAAATGTGCACGGGATTTCCGACCACCTGACGTACTGCGGCACGGCCGGAACTATGGCGTTCAGGATCCGAGCAGCAGACTTGGTGGCACGTACTGTTGGGGTTCCGAGGAAAGTGTGGTAAGCCCCCACGCTCTTTTTGTCAAATGGGTTGGATTTACCTGCGGTCCCTGACTTGGGGTCCGGCGAGTTATCATCCTCTTCCATTGCCTCGGAACTATCCTCATCCTTGTCCTTGTTCTTGCCCTTGCCTCCTTTGCCGCGAGGGACGGTGCTTCCGGGCTCGCTTGTATCCTGCTCCGGGTCGTTTCAGATCGTTGACCCACTTGCAGCTGCGGCGTGTGTGTGGACTTCCCTGTAACCGGATCCAAGTGGGCCAGCAGGCATGTCCTATACTCTTCGTAGGTTTGCGGGGCGCGGGATCCGCAGCTGTGGACCTCAGAGCTGCGGCTGACTGCCTGCCGGCACTCCGCGTCCCTCTTCTTCGCCTCCTGAACCTCCGCGTTGAAACGCCACGGCGACCAAGTCGGATCCGCCGCTCTTCGGTCATCAGATTTTTGCGTTTGTGGCCGTGTTATTGCCGTTATCACGATTCTTCTTTGTTGGTGTAAGGGGATTGCTGTGGCCGCGATATCACCGCCTGCGTCGTCATCGGCGGCAGTGTGGTCGCTGGCAATGGAGATCATCTCATCCAAAGTTAACTTATTTGCGTTAGCTAAACAAGTGAGCTTGTGCCGCAGCAGTCCTCCTCTTTGCAGTCCGCCGATGGCGTACATGGCAGTGGTGTGATCGACGTTTTCGCACTCGTTCCTGCACGCCAACCACCGTGTAAGGAAGTTTCTTGAGGATTCTCCCTTCTTCTGGATACAGGCTTGCAAGTCGCTTGCCGTGGCAGGTCTTTTGTAGGTGCCCCTAAAATGTTTCTCGAAAGCTGTTTTCAGGTCAAACCAACAAAAGATGGTGTTTTTCTCGAGGTCGCTGAGCCAGATCCGGGCTGGCCCTACAAGATACAACTGGAGCATGCGGCAGGCGATATTAGGGGTTCCTCCGGCAAAGGTTACTGCATTGTAGTAGTCCTCAATCCAGGTATCCGGCCTTTCGGTGCCATCATAATGCTTCAAGTTTCCGGGTAGCTTGAGGGAGCTCCTTGGCTTTGGTTCCTCTCGAATCATCCTGCCAAAGCACTTTGGTCCGATGTAGTCGGTTCTGTATTCGTTGAGGCGTTCCCGTGCATCGCGCGAGCCGTGTCGGGGGGATTTTGAGCGAGAGCGAGATCTCCGGCGCCTCGCCTCCACCTCCGTCGCCACCGCTAGGTGGTGGTGAGAGATCTGCGAGGGGGCCGATCCGACCTCCCGCTTCCGCCTTCCTCTCCCCGGTCCTCCCGGCTCCTCCGCTCCCGTGGCTGCCTTCGTCGTGGCGCTGGCTGCCCCAGTCGCCACCGCTCCGGCCGCGAGGTTCCGGGTCGCGCTCCTCATTCCGGCTCCTCCTGGGCTCCGGGTCGCGTCCTTGGCCTTCTGCGAGGCTCAGGGTCGCGTTCTTGACTCCGACGAGGCTCCTGCTCGCGGTTTTGGTTCCGGCCTCTGAGTTGCTCCAGCGTACGCTCCCTGTTCTGTCTCTAGGAGCCGGCATCGCGTCGCGAATGCTGATTCCGCTGGCCCATGGGGCCTGGAATTCCGGCAGGACTGCGGCCTAGGGGGTAGCGGAGGACGCGAAGCTCGGGGTGGTGGTGATGGAACATGTATTTGTCTCTGGGCAGGTGGCCCTTACCCCTTGTGGGTCTCTCGGAGTTAATCCGAAGGAACCGGGATCGGGTTTGGGTGCTCTCTTGCTTCTCTCCGGCGTTCCGTGGAACCGGTGCGCGATTCATCATCACGGTGTTGATCTCCTGGGGCGTCCTTCTGCGCGGTGGATACGCAAATATCCGGGTTGGATGCCAACCTGCGTGAAGTATCTGCCTTGCTTTGTTGCTGCACTGCTGAAGCAACGAGCTTTCGGACGAAGTCGATGTCAATCTCCTCATCCTTCTTTTTCAGGAGTTCCGCGGCTTTCGTCATGTTGTCCTTCGGGGTGGCAAGCGGTTGCTGCCCCGTTGGAGTTGCGAAGGTGATGCCTGCCGACCTCATGATGAGCTTCAACGATCTTGTCCTCCCAATGCTTTCGGAGTTCCTTGACCTTTACCAATCCTTCGTCCACTTCCTTCTCACGCTGGATGTAACCTGACACAAAAATTTCTGCGTCTTTCCGTTCCTCCAGTATGGCGGCTGCAGTGTTCTTGATCTTTTTGGCTGTGGCCAGTAGCTCCAGTCTTTTAGCTTCTAAAGCTTCAACATCGTCGGGAGTGATGGGTGTGTTAAGAACATCCAAGGGATAAGCCGCATCCATGGCTGCTTGTGCGATCATGTCTTCAGTTGACAGGTGGTCCTCCGGGGTAGGGTCCCTGCGAGGTCGCTCTCGCGACATCGGGGATCCCCTACGAGATGGCTGGGGGTCAGATTGGGTGTCTGCTGCTTCTGATCCGTGTTCTCCCAGCGCCGCAATGGTCGCCAGGACCTGCTTTGGCTGGGCGGAATCGACTTCAGGCTGGGCACCGTATCCATATTCCTTCACCTTACGATCGAACTCTTCAGTGTCCATGGATTGAGTATCTCCGGAAATTGGGCTTAAGTTTCCCAGAATCGACTCTTCTACCGGAGATCCGCTTTCTCCGACAGCCTCTTGCTGATCCGGAGCAGCGTTTTCCGGCGCCTCAACCTGCACGGGACCAGCTCCGTCCTCTTGAGGGGCGGCTCCTGCGGTATGGGCTATGAAGTGTACGAAGTGACACCTTTGCTTCTCTAACACCTGGGAGACCCAGGCGGATCTGCATTGGTCTTCCACCGTTATTTCCTGCTCAGGGGCGGATTGGGTGGGTTTAAAATTTTTCGGATCTAAGGCGGAATCTTCCTTAGGAGGCTCCTGCGTCTCAGATCGGAACTTCGCGATGCGTCTGCCAGCCGGTCGCGTCGCGCTACTTACAGCTGCTCGGAATCGACGGTTTCCGATGAAGATGTGGATGCCGCCGATTGGGACGATGGAGAAGCTTGACGGGGTTTGACCTAGCCGGAATCCAAAATTGTCCCGATCGGCGTAGAGTACACGCCCACGCGATCGAGTCGTCGTAGCTTCCCATGGCGGAGCCCTCCGGCCCGCCCGACGCCTCGGCCCCACGGTGGCGCCAACCGTCGCGTTCATCGATTTGCACGAGGAGGGATCCTCACGAGGGGAGAAGAAGTAGGGGCCATAGGGCGAGTGCACACTGGACGGTGGTAGTCGAGTTACCCACTTGAACACCGCACGATGACAGGGCCTACTGCTGCTTGTCCTGAATTATCTGGCGCTTTCGCGTTGTTACAATGAGTTGTAGTTGTGCCTCTAGAGCTCCCAGATCCGGCTTATAAAGGCGCACGGATCTAGGGTTTACATGGAGAGTCCTAGCCGGATTACAGATAGCCTAACTACGCATAAACATCTTGTCGTGCACGTCACGGATCCGCCTTCCGTACATGTCGTACTGGATCCGGATTCCTCATGGGCCTCCATGGATCCGGGTTACTCCTAAGGTCGCACGGATCCGGCCCGCTGATCCCGGGCTGGACTTCTTCTTCATGATCAAAAGCCCGGGCCGCCCGATGGGCCACATGCCCATCACCATCTGTGGGCCACCCGGCCACTCGATCCGGCACTGTCGATGGTACACCCATGAGTATACCCACAACACGAGACCTACCCCGATGGTGGCACCGCGCCGCAGCGGCTCGTAGTGCCCCTCTTAGGCAGCATGTCCCTTTGTGGGCATGGCTGCCCCCGCCTGGCGCGCCGGACGTGCTGCCGGCGGGTTGCGCTACCAAGGCTAGTGCTTTGAGAGAAAAGGGTCAGCGCAGGAGGTCTTGGCGATGGATGATAGTGCCTGCAGTGGTGAGGATCCATGCTGGGCGAAAGCCCTGCCTTTTGGGGCCGGTGACGGCGACGCCTGAGGGCGCCGTTTTCCTCTTGTGTCATCGAGGAGTTTCGGCACCTCCCTTGCCTAGGGTCTCATGTTCCGGGTGAAAACCTCAGATTTGGCTAGCCAATCGGGCGACGACGGCGTCTTGGACGTCGCACCCTCCTTGGAGGCGCGTCTTGGGAACTTGAGTTCGGGCCGTAGATCTTCCTCGTGGATCTCAGCGCTGACCACATGGGAGGTGTCTTGCGATGGGTAGCGCGCCGGCCTCTCGAGTAGTATCGCGGTGGCTTGCGCGATGAGGATCTTCCTCGATCGCGAGCATGCCTCTGGATGAGCAGTAGTGGGCTGGCCTCTGTGTTTGTTGGCGGGCTGTGAAGACGCACGCTTGCACGTCTGTCGAGGTTGCGGGAGCTAGCCGCTGCCGACGGCGTTCCTCGGATTTGGGTCGAGGCCGGAGCAGCAATGCTCCCAGCTGAGCCGTGGTGGGCTCGCGGGATTCAGGTGGTACGCGTCTTGGCTGCAGCTGGCAGGTTCTTCGTAATTTCGACGATGCGCGAGCATGCGACTTTCATCGGCAAGGGTTCTGTCTTGCGGAGGAGCTCACTCGTAGTGTCCTGGAGGAGCACTCGACGGATTTCGGCCTTTTTGTCGTAGTCTAGTTTGAGTGTCGGGTGTGTACTGTGGGTGTCGGCCTTTTCTTAGGCTTGTAATGTAAACTTCCTTTCTATCAATGAATCGAAACGCAAACCTTTTGCGTTTTCGCGAAAAAAAATTTCCATTCAGTGCGTGTCAAAACAGTTATGTCCCTCCTACCATGAGTGCTCAGATAGCAGGAAACTATTATACTACCTATACTAAGCAAGAAACCTGACAGTTTTCGATAGCAAAATAATTCAACATGATCTAAAAGAAATAAATTGCACCCCTGACACTGGTTGTCCATTCTAAGAAATGGCCTTCCAATGTGATAGGACATACACACACATATAGAGAAGGCATCAAAATGATTTCAGTTTAAGCTAGCCTGATGAAGAGGTACACGCCAAGGCTTTCATTCCCAACTGGCAGCACACGTTTCACCTGAAGATGTATGTGGTGAATATAGCTTGAACAATATTGAGGAGAACGTGACTCACTATCTGAGGAAAATTAACAAAATAAAATTTGGCTTGGCAGATCCTTATGACCCTTTAAAGGAAGATGAATGCACTTAAAGGCAATAGGAGGTGTGTAACAAGGATAGCGCAAAGCACATGTGCCAGGTATATATCAATAATATCTTCAATGTTTCTAACATGCATATACCTATAGCCTAATAATAGCTAGAATGACCATCGTCTTATCTATAAACGAAAGGGCCATGGTTGGACCTGCAAATCAACCTTGTATATGCTATAAAAGGTTCGTTGTTTTTCCAATGCATTTGATATAGAGTTGCCAACCAATAGAAATTAAACTACTACTGAACTTCCACTGCTGCTTGAGACCCAGACTATCCAATTGTTAGCTAAAGGTAACACGTAATAAAATCAGATGCAACTCTGAAGGGAGCAACCAGATCATTACCAATTTGAGTGAACCACTAATTTTTCATTTTTACAAGTAATTCAAGTACTCACTTTATAGCACAGAGAAGAAAAACAGTTATCAGCTGCTGCACTAAACCAGAAAATGTCGAAGGGGGTGAGTCATACACCCCATCAATGAAGCAAGTTGATGAACTTCTCAAAGATCACTTACTATGGGCATTCAGGAATGCCAAAAGAAAGACAACCTCTAGAAGACATGACAAATGTATCATGCATAGCTTTGCTGTCTAGACAAGAGAAAATGATCGATAAAGAGTCAAGAAATGTTTGGCCACAGAACTCACCCATGTGAGCAACAATTTGGAGATTTCCTTCTGCAACCAGAAGATCTTGACATCTGGCCATAATTACCTCAATCAAATGAAGTGGTGCGCGAGAAAGAAATCATATACCCTATACCACCTGCCCTTTAATTTTATACATGAGACCGTTACCCATTTTTCAGGGCCATTTAAGTTACATGAGGAATTGACCTGATTGACTGTAAAATGCAAATAAGAAGTTAGCATTGACAGGTGGTAGAGAATATTCGACGAATTGATGAAAAATTACTCTAGAACACTTTATAAGAGAAAATATGTGATAATGTGTTCTGGTTACATCTTAAAATATGCAATTAGCACAAGTATAGTCTAGCTCAATATAGCTATATGGAGAAAATACTACAACAGAGGAGCCTTTTTAAAAAATTGGTTAAGTGAAAACATTTCTATCTTTAAATAATGATGATCATGGAGTATGATAGGTTTTCAGTGGATACAAGCTCTACACATTTACAGACAATTAGATATTCTAATATGCATTTCCCACACTCCTAAGTCATCCAGGCATTTAGCTGATCCACAAAACTCTGAACAAACGGCAAACGCCTATCTGATAAATTTACAATTTTCAAAGGTGCAAAAAAACAACCATGCCTATATTATATAGGGATGTGACAAGCAAACATTCCACATGAACAAAATCCTTTCGCTTCTATTAAAAATGAATCCCCTTTGTTTAATATCTGCCAGTAGGTGGAGTGGTGAACTAAGTTCTATTGGGTTGGGAATACTCAATTTCTTATGGGCAGGATGAACATCCTCTTGCCAAGACTAAACACCAGAGAAGTAACTGAAAGTTCAAGAAAACAGACATCAGATCGACCATGAAAAAAAATAGAGGCTAGGATCATGAGCACTGAAAATAATTAAAGAGAATCATCCTAACACATGAGTGGAATCAGTGATCTTGCCCTTAATTCAACAAGAGCCTGCCAGCTCCCAGATCAAATAAGCATCAGGCCGACCCTTGCTGTCTACTTAGATATTGGCAGCCTCAACACCACTGACCATACTGGGATGGATGAAAGTTAGATGGAAGAACGAATAAGGGTAGGAACATACACTTTCTTGTCAACGAAACATTTACATGATCTTCCCTTCGAGCTCTCAAGCTGCTCCAACACAGGCAATGATTTCCATCAGGTGCATGGAAGAGGGGAACCCCGTGGACTGACTTCTCCAACATACGATGAACATGGCTTGCCAGTAGAGCATCTTAACAAGCGCCGCCCGGCGCAAACTGCAAAATCGCAAAACCCCTGCCCGCAATCCTCCTAATCCAGCAATCCAACCACAATAGAAACCACTGCATGCATTTATCTGTACAAAGGACAAGATAACTGTAATTTCAACAATTTGTTCCAGAAAAGAGATAAGCTGCAGTATATTCCACATGGCATTTCAAGTATCAGCAAGCTTTGGATCCTTGTTAATTTAATTACACAACTAACTTGATACTCCATCGCAGAAAAAAAAAACTCAATGTTACCTGATTTTGAGGTCTTTGTCAGCGAGAACATGCATTCTTCTGGCCAAATCAAAGTCATGTGCTTGCTTCTACTCTCCGGCATCTGCATCTGGCCGTTGCTGCCTATGTATCTATCCTTACAAACTCAGCTTTACATCAGACATATATAGAATCAGAAAAGAAGCTCGTCTCATCTTTCGAAATATCGCCATGCTACAGAAGCAAATCATAAAGTATCCCTAACCAGCTATGCACTAGATCTATTACCCCAGACAAATGCACTCCTACATGCTTGCTTTTCTCCTACAAAAAACATCACTCATATGTAAGAGAAATCCCTAGCCTGCACTATGGTTCAGATCTGAAAATGTCCCATCCATTACCCAACCCCGCGTCACTTTGCCCCATCCCTGCCATAATCAAGTTAATTAAGAAACAAATTGTTGATTAGGCTAGGATGGCTATGAATCAGTATCCAAGATAAGATTCCGTTCTTTTGCTACCCAATGGTTCCATGGAGAGCTTCGACGTGGGGAGAGGCACTTCCAGCTCCTCCGTGGTTGTCCTCCTGAAATCCTAAGCCAAGCAAGCAACTGGAAAAAGATCTCACGAACTGTACCTGCACTCGTCGTCTTATTGGACATGGGGAAGGGATGGGGAGGAACAATTCGAGGAGGAGCACCCCAGTGCCCTGGTTGTGCACCGCGGCGCCGCCGCGCTCGTGGTCTTGGTCGAGGAGCCCCGCCGCTGACGTTGCAGTACATAGCTCCACCATGACTGGGGCCGATGCAGACGAGGGAGCTGCCGCGCCCAGACGCCGGCGAGATCCTCCTGGCCGCTCCGAACGGCCTGGGATGCTTGGGGGAGGAGAAGAAAGAGAGAAGAAGACGTGGGAGTTGGTGGCTGCCTCTCTCCAGGCCCCTCCCTCCATAGCCAACGAGGGGCAGGTGCCCTCCATCGCCGGCGAGGACGGGAGCCCCCGTACCCGGCGACGAACGCCCGATCGCCACGCAGGTACGAGCCGCCCTCTCCACAGCGAAATGAGATGCGCAATTACGGATTTGCCCCTGGTGGGCAAGGAAAACAACAGGCCAACCACCGCGCTCCAACTGGGATTTGGTCTACAGAGCATCACATAGCACTAGCCGCTGACGCTGGGCCCCTTGGAAAGCAGGCCCCCTTGTCAGTGACTGGGGGTACGGAACAGACGGTGAAAAGGGGACGCTAGGGAATGGACGGCGCGGACCACGTGAGCAGTGCTCAGATCGTGATCCGACGGCCGGGAGAGCTCGATCGGGAAACTGGACGGCTGCCAGCGCCCCACGTCCTCAGATCGAACGATCAGGAATCAAGTGCCCTAGATTGAGGTCCTGACGTGCAACAATGTTCTAAAGAGATTCTATATCTTTATTACAGAAAATTCTCCGTCTAATCATCTGCCTAATTTTTAAATAATATATCTGATACGTTTTAAACTTTCGACGCATCCATATTTTAACAAATTTGGGACAACTAATTTGGGACGGAGGATAGTACAATTTTCCGCCACCGTCCAATTTGTGATCCGAGGATGATCCTGGAGGTTGACGTCGTCTCCCTTTTATATCTGTGAGACGAGAAAGTGTGTCTGGTTCACTTGGTCCATTGGCCCGCAGTGGCGTCTACTAGGTCGTGAAATGCGCTTGGGCCGACCTGGCTTGTTGGCGAGACTTACATCTTGTTTGTCCCGAGCAGCTTCAAGAGAGCTGCTGACATCCCCTCCTCCTTGAGACATGGCTTGCCTCGAAGCCATTGTTTGGGGAAACTTTTGTTTGAGCTGAAGTTTGTCTTCCCAGGTGACATCCGGACTAGTGCGTGCATGCCACTGCACTTGCACTTGTGCTCCGCGCAGTAGGAGTTTGGCGCTAGCATGTTCAAGGAACTTCACAGGAATTGGAACAACATCAATAGACACTGAGAGTTCACGGGATGTGCCATACCTTGGTTGCGCACCTTGCGGAGTTGAGAGACATGAAATACGGATTGGATCTTATAAGTTGGCGGCAAAGCCACCTCGTAGACCACTGGATTGATGCACTTGCTGATGGTAAATGGGCCAAAGTACCTCAAAGCCAACTTATTGTTTGGACGAGATACTACTGAGCTTTGGGCATATGGTTGCAACTTGACAAAAACCTCATCACCCAGTTGAAATGTCTGCTCGCCTGCTTATCTACTTGGATTTTCGTGTGGTCATACATGCTGCAAATTCTCGTCGCAGTAAGTTATTTAACCGCTTCAGCCTATTCCACCCATTCTCGTGAGATAATGAAAAGTGCAAGTCTGCCGATGCCCAATGGCGAGCTTCATGACCATATAAAGCGACAAATGGAGACATCTTGATAGCAGAGTGGTAGCTCGTGTTGTCCCAGTATTCAGCTAGTGCTAGGTATTGACCCCACTTTGATGGACAAGTGTGTGTAAAGCAGTATGTCTCCAACCACTGGTTCACCCTTTCCGACTGACCATCTATTTGAGGATGGTAAGCAGAGCTCATACGCAAGTCGTTGCCCACAAGAGAGAAGAACTCCTTCCAAAACCGACTGGTAAAGATTGGATCCCTGTCTCATACCATTACCTTTGGAAGCTTGTGGAGTTTGAAGATGTTGCTCAGATAAGCGGCCGCAACTTTAGCTGCAGTGAAGGGATGGTGGAGCGGAATAAACTGAGCGTAGCGGGTAAATTTATCGACAACCACCATGATATAGTTGGCCGATCAAGAGGTAGGCAATCCCTCGATGAAATCCATCGTAACCATCTAGCAAGCAGCGTCCGGGGTAGGAAGAGGCTCGAGAAGTCCAAGGTACTTGATGCCCTCAGGTTTGGCCTGTTGACAGATCAAACAAGACTGGACGAAGTTCTGTGTTTGCGATTTCATCTTGGGACAAGAAAACAACTTACGGATGCGAGAGTAAGTCACTCAGAACCCTGAGTGTCGTCCCACCGTGCTGGCATGAAACGCCTTGAAGGTTTTCTGCTGCAAGTCCACTGAACCACCCAGCCAGATGCGTTGTCAAAAATATAAGAGGTTATTTTTCCATGTAAAACGACCTTTAGGATCAGGTCCTTGTTGGAGTTTCTGAATCCATTTCGAAGCATGAGCATTATTGATGTAACTTGCTCAGACATTTTAAGCTGCTTCTACTGCATTCACCGATGGTGTTGAGTATGAAAGAGTCCAATGTTGTCATAGAGCAGGTATCCTGCTGCGCCATTTTGCTGCTCCTCATCAGAACATGGAACTATAACCCGAGGAAGTTTTAGTGAAAGTTTTTTTTGTTGGCGACAAAGCAGAGTCGTCTCTATGTATTCTTGATCTATCCTTATGGTGAATTCTTGATGTTATAAGTATAACATTTTTCAATGTACCATGAGGAATCCTAGGAAAATATCATTTGTGTATTTTTCACTTTTAGAGACCTATATGGAATTGATGTGGGATTTCAAGAGTCATTTTTTCACCGGAGAGCAAGATGGATTCTTGGACCAGACTGAGAGGTCTCGAGACTCCAAAGACGGTGTGTGGCGCCCCCACCTGGCGTTAGGGGCGGCTACCACCAACCTCTTTTTATCACCTCATCAACAAATCGTTTGATTTCATGGAACCACATATTTTGACCTATAAACCACTATATATATGGCCTTCAGGGCTCCTCTGAAGAGAGCGCCATAAACACGAAACACGTAAAATGGGAGGCCGCAGTCAGAGGGGGTGAGCTGGGTGGGGAAACTCCTTTGGAGCCGCCAACGAGCGATCTCCACCCCTCTCCAACGTTTCTTTCCCATCAACACCATGATCAAGGGGGAGTACTCCACCTCTGGGGTTTGTGGCAGTAGTTTGATCTATTTCTCTCATGTTCTTCATAGATCTTAGTACCATATGAGCTGCCAACATGATTATGGTCATATATGTATTCCTATGTGGTGGATCCTTATTCTATGATATTGTGTTATGAGATCTGATCTATTTGTGAGATGTGTTGATAGATGCATATTATGTACCCCGTTCTTAAGTATTGGTTCTGATCCAACCTGTATGCGAAAAAGTGTGTGTTAAATGGAATAGCATGGTTTTCGTGATTGGATAGTGACAACAAATTCATGATCTATTATGGCTTTGCATTTTCTTTTGCTATCTCACTGGGGATAAAGTGAATGCATGTGCTATGTTCACTACGTGATGCTAATGATCTTGTTTGTTCAATGTAGCATATTTGATATTCAACATCATGTCAAAGTACTTATGGTTATACTCCGTTAATTCTGTCAAGGCTTCATGGAGTTTTTCCTTTCTTTGTGCTAATCAGCACTGTATAAGAGGTGATGGGTTGTTCGGATTACTCTCATAGTGTCCATGGATGAATACAAGGAATTCTCACAGGAATGTAAACTATCCCACTACAGAAAGTAGAGTTCGCCGCCGCCTTCCATCCTGGAGGTTGACGTCGTCTCCCTTTTGTATCCGTGAGATAGGGAAGCTGTGTCTAGTTCACTTGGTCCATTCGGCCGCCACAAGGCGTTTACCGAAGGGGTTCGTTGC
Source organism: Lolium multiflorum (assembly GCA_030979885.1). Taxonomy (NCBI): domain Eukaryota; kingdom Viridiplantae; phylum Streptophyta; class Magnoliopsida; order Poales; family Poaceae; genus Lolium; species Lolium multiflorum. The sequence goes on along the minus strand of CM061750.1, from coordinate 273,562,489 downwards.
ATAGAAAACAAAATTTTCCTACCGCAAGATGAATAAACCAACATATCTAATCTATGGAACACCCAAGATCCAATCTACTAGATCTAAGCAACGAGGTGGAGATGAGACTAACCCCTCAAGACATTCTCCCAAAGCCTACGAGATTGGTCTCGTTGTTGGTGTAGACGATCGTCCCGGTGCTGCAATCCGGCAGAACTTCCGTACTTCCTGGCCGCGCGCGTACTTCCTGTCGATGAAGCTCCTTCCTCTCCCGTTCCAAATGCAAGCACGAGGTGTGAGAGATCTCCTCCAACGCTCCAAAGAGCACGACGGCGTGGTGGTGGTGGTGGAGGAAGAAACTGCAGGCTTCGCCAAGCCCTGACGGGGCGTATGGTGGAGGGAGAGGCGGCCAGAGGAGGAGGCAATGGGGGGATAGTGTGCCGCACCCTCCCCTCTTTATATAGGGGGCTGGCCGGCCAAGGTGGCCCCTTCCCATCTAGGGCTGGGGGGGATATGCGTGGCTAAGGGGGTAGGCCTTCCTCCTCAGTTGGATTCCCCGTGAAACCCTAGGGGGTATGGTCACTGGCCTCGGGGTTAAGTGCCCCCGGCTCCATTAGGCCAGGGAGCATCCCCTCGGCCCACGGTGGGCCTCCCGGGTCGTGGGCCCCATGGTGGACCCTTCCGGAACCTTCTAGAACCTTCCAGTCAACACCGGAATAATCCCGAACATTTCCGAAAACCCAGAAATCAACTTCCCTTATATGAATCTTATTCTCCTGACTATTCCGGACCTCCTCGTGACATCCCGGATCCGATCCGAGACTCCGAACAAACTTCGTCTCCATACCATATTCAAATCTACTTATGCGACATCGAACCTTAAGCGCGTCTACGGTTCGCGAACTATGCACACATGGTCGAGACTCCTCTCCGAGCAATAACCAATAGCGGGATCTGGAGATCCATAATGGCTCCCACATATTCAACGATGACTTAGTGATCGATTGAACCATTTACATACGATGCCAATTCCCTTTGTCTCGCGAATTTTATTTGTCCGAGGTTTGATCATCGGTATCTCTCCATACCTTGTTCAACCTCGTTACCGACAAGTAGTCTTTACTCGTACTGTGGTATGTGATCTCTTATGAACTATTTATATGCTTGCAAGCTAATTAGATGACATTCCACCGAGAGGGCCCGTAGTATATCTATCCGTCATCAGAATGGACAATCCCACGCTTGATCCATATGCCTCAACTACACTTTCCAAATACTTAATCCCACCTTTATTGTCACCCATTTACGTAATTGGCGCTTGATGTAATCAAAGTACCTCTCCGGTATAAGTGATTTACATATGATCTCATGGTCGAAGGATTAAGACAACTATGTATTGAAAGCTATAGCAAATGAACTTAATGACTTGATCTTATGCTTACTATTTGGTGTGTGTCCATTATATCATTCAACTAATGACATAACCTGTTATTAATAACATCCAATGTTCATGATCACGAAACCATGATCATCTATTAATCAAATAGTTATACAAGAGGCTTACTAGGGACTCCTTGTTGTTTACATAACACACATGTATCAATGTTTCAGTTAAATACAATTATAGCATGGTATATAAACATTTATCATAAACACAAAGATATTATAATAACCACTTTATTATTGCCTCTTTTGGCATATCTCCAACAGTCTCCTACTTGCACTAGAGTCAATAATCTAGATTACATTGTAAGGTACCTAACACCCATGGCATTCTCGTGTTGGTCATGCTTTGCCCTTGGGAGAGCTTTAGTCAACGGATCCGCAACATCTAGATCCGTGTACTTTGCAAATCTCTACTTCACCATCTTCGATGTACTGCTAATCTAATGAAAACGCAGTACTTGATATGCTTCAAATTCTTCTTGTGTGACCTGGTTCCTTTGTATTGTTGATGGCACCGTATAATGCTAGAATGACTAGGCTGGTCCACGACTAGGAACTACCAAGCTCAATGAACCTTCATCCATACCGCTCCTCGAAGTGAAGCCTGTCGCTTATATATTCAGATTCGCTGAAGATTTCACACCGCATTGCTTGGTCCGCCCAGCCATCACGCACCATTCAATATAAACACGTACCCAGACCGAGACTTAGAGTCATCAGGATCGGTGTTCCAACTTGCACTCCAAGAATCAATAACGAGCTCTGGTCACCGCCATAACAAAGAAACATATCCTTAGTCCTTTTCAAGTACTTCTCAGATATTCTGACCGCGTCCAGCTGTTCCATCCCCGGATCACTTGATATCTCGCTCGGGTCAAACTAACAAAGATGTGCGACATCCTGGCCTAGTACACAAACATGGCGTACATGATAGAGCCTACCGCCGAAGCATAGGGGATTTTGCTCATCCTCTCTCTTTCATCTCGTAGCTGGACCTTGAGTCTTACTCAAGACCTTACCTGCAACATAGGCAAGAACCCTTTCTTGCTTTCATCCATTCTAAACTTTCTTTAGAATCTTGTCCGTATATGTACTTTAGAAAGGCTCATTAGGCGTCTTTTCACCCCATAAACTGATGCCTAAATGGGCGTCGCTCACCAAGGTCTTTCATTGAAAAAGACTTATTCAAATAACCTTTAATGCTGCCAATAGTTCTATATCATTCCCAATCAATAATATGTCATCTACATATAATATCGGGAACGCTACCGAGCTCCCACTCACTTTCTTGTAAATACAAAGCCTCACCATGAGTCCGTATAAAACCAAAATCTTTGATCACTCTATCAAAGCGCAGGTTCCAACTCCTAGATGCTTGCTTCAGTCCATAAATGGAACGCTGAAGTTTGCATACTTTGTCCGCATTTTTAGGATCGACAAAATCTTTGGGTTGTACCATATACAACTCTTCCTCAATGTCACCATTAAGGAACGCCGTTTTGACTCCATCTGACAAATCTCATAATCGAAAAAAATGCAGCTATTGCTAATAAAATCCTCACAGACTTTCTTCGCTACAGTGAGAAAGTCTCATCGTAGTCAACTCCTTGAATTTGCTCTGAAACCCTTTGCGACAAGTCGAGCTTTATAGACAATAATATTACCATCAGCATCTGCTTTTCTCAAGATCCATTTATTCTCGACAGCCTTGCGGTTATCAGGTAAGTCTACCAAAGTCCATACTTTGTTATCATACATGGATCCCTGATTTCATGGCTTGCATTTGTTGGAATCCGGGCTCATCATCGCTTCTTCATACGTCTGCAGTGGTCCTCCTAACATTTGCTTGTCCACAATCATGACATTTAGACAGTGGATCATACCAATCAGAGTGGCACGTTCCTCGCGATCTACGAGGTTCAAGAGCTTCCTGCTCGTTTCTATGATCACATTGCTTTCTCCATTTGGCGCTGCATGAACTTCTTCCTAAGATCGCGCCACTCGATCTATAGAGAAGGTTCATCAACTCGTCGAGTTCTACTTTCTTCCACCACTTCCTTTAGTGAGAAACTCCTTCTCAAGAAAGGGTCCGCTTAGCAACAAAGATCTTGCCTTCGGATCTATGATAGAAAGCAATTGTTTTTTTAGGGTATCCTATGAAGACGCATTTCTCCGCTTTGGGTTCTAGCTCGTCCGGTTGTAACTTCTTTACATAAGCATCGCAACCCCAAACTTTAAGGAACGACAGCTAGGTTTCTTCCCAAACCATAATTCATACGGTGTCGTTTCAACGGATTTAGATGGTGCCCTATTTAAAGTGAATGCGGTTGTCTCTAAAGCATAGCCCCAAAACGATAATGGCAAATCGGTAAGAGACATCATAGAACGAACCATATCTAAGAGAGTTCGATTACGACGTTCGGACACACCATTGCACTGTGGTTCCCGGCGGTGTCAACTGTGAAAGTATTCCGCATTTCTTTAAATGCATGCCAAACTCATAACTCGGATATTCGCCTCCGCGATCGATCGTAGAAATTTAATCTCCTTGTTACGTTGATTTTCTACTTCACTTTGGAATTCCTTGAACTTCTCAAAAGTTTCGGACTTGTGTTTCATAAAGTAAATATACCCATATCTACTCAGGATCATCCGTGAAGGTTAGAACATAACGAGAACCACCCCGCGCTATGCTACACTCATTGGTCCGCACACATCGGTATGTATGATTTCCAATAAGTCTGTAGTCGTCCATCATACCATAAAATGGAGTCTTAGTCATTTTTCCCATTAGACATGCTTCGTATCTGAAATGACTCAAAGTCAAGTGACTCAAGAAGTCCACCGGAATGGAGTTTCTTCATGCGCTTCACTCCAATATGACCAAGACGACAGTGACACATATAAGTAGAATTATCATTCAATTTAATTCGCTTAGCATCAATGTTATGAACATGTGTATCACTACTATCGAGATTTAACAAGAATAAACCATTCATCTCAGGTGCATGGCCATAAAAGACATTACTCATATAAATCGAACAACCATTATTCTCGGACTTAAACGAATAACCGTCTTGCATCAAACAAGATCCAAAATGTAATGTTCATGCTCAACGCAGTACCAAATAACAATTATTAAGGTTTAAAACTAACTCGAAGGTAGATGTAGGGGAGTGTGCTGACAGCGATCACATCGACTTTTGATCCATTTCCAACGCGCATCGTCACCTCGTCCCTTGCCAGCTTCGTTTATTCCAGCTTCCCGTTTCGAGTTACAATGTGAGCAAATCAACCAAGATTAAATACTCAGCACTACTACGAGAATCCGCAAGATAGACATCTATAACATGTATATCAAATATACCTTTCTATTGAAGTGGGCCGCCTTCGTATCGCCAAGTATTTGTGCGTCCGCTTCAAAGGCTCCTTCCCCCGGGCAAAGAGTAGTGAATACGTCGTGTTTGGGACCAAATTTCTTTAGCTTTCAGAGGCGCCAACTTTTCTGCCGCCCTTCTTGAAGTTGCCCTTGTTAGGCTTGCCCTGTTTCTTGAAACCGGTGGTCTTGTTGACCATCAACACTTGGTTCTCCTTCTCTGACTTCACTACAGACTTCTCAAAGATGGGAGAAGAGTCTTTGCAACTCTTTAAATTCATGTTCAGTGACATGTTGTAGTTCATCACGGGTTCTTGTAACTTGCGGCGTGATTGGAGGACACGATGAATACCCAACTTGTTAGGGATCACAATCCCCAAGTCACCGAGCTTCTTCGCATGTCCGGACATGGCGAACATGTGCTCACTAACGGAGCGTTCCTCTATCATGCGCTTAAAGAATCAAGCTCGAGGCCTCATAGCTCTCCACGGCCGCATGAGTCTCAAAGATAAGTTTGAGCTCACGCATCATCTCACATGGGTCGTGGTGCTCAAAACGCTTTTGGCGCTAAGCTGCATAGGATGGCACACTGAACTTCGGAGTATCGAGTTACCCGAGTCTCATAAACATTCTTTATGTCCTCGGACACTGCAGAGGTGGTGGGGGACCCAGCGGTGCTTCGAGCACATATTGTAGATTTCCGCCAGAGAGGAAGACGGACCCAGTCGGTGAAGTTGCTACCATTGCTCTTAAGCTTTTCTTTCTCTAGAAACTGGTTAAAATTGATGGGGGCGCCATGATCTACAATATATTTGCAAAGAGTTTAGACTAAGTTTATGGCAAATTGAGTTCAAATTTTAATTACTAGGTGAACTCCCACTCAAAACAATATTCCTCGCATTGTCTTAGTGATTACAAGTAACCAAATCCACTACACCAAGTCCGATCTTCACGAGAAAAAGATGTAGTTTCAAAGGCGAACACTCAAAGTGTTCATCATATCATTCATATGACTAATGCTCTCTTTCGGTATCCCGTGTTCCGAGACCATGTCTCAGACATGCTAGCTCGTTCAAGGCAACCTTAGTATTCGCATGTGCAAATCGGGCTTGCACCCGTTGTATGCACATGTAGAGTCTATCACACCCGATCATCACGAGATGTTTCAACGACGTGTCTTAGCAACGGTGCATACTAAGGATGAACACTTTATTATCTTGATATTTTTAGTGAGAGGATCCTCTATAATGCTACCTATCGCGATCTAAGCAAAATAAGATGCCTAAAAGGATTAACATCACATGCAATTCATAATATGTGATATGATATGGCCTTTCTTCTTGTGCTTTTGATCTCCATCTCCAAAGCACATGATCATGATCTCCATCATCACCAGCATTGCACCAAGGTCCGTGGCGCCGCCTCATGGTTGTCCATCACTTATAGCTACTATAACAACTACTTGAAATAAAGCTATTACATGATGAATAGACACGCAGGTCTTTAACAAAAATTAAAGACAACCATTAGGTTCCTTCGGTTGCCATAATACATCAATGAACATCTCATACATCGAATATAATCATCATCACATTATGGCCATATCACATCACCAAACCCTCCAAAAACTTAGACGTCTCTAATTTGGTTTGCATCTTTACGTGGTTTAGGGTTTTCGAGTAAGATCCACTCTACCTACGAACGAACCACAACGGTGATACTAGTGCTGACAATAGAAGTGCAAATTACAATCTTCACTATGGTGGAGACAGACACCCGTAAAGCCACTTATGCAATACAAGTTGTATGCAAGCGCGGAGCAAGTCTCATGAGACGCGGTCATGCAAAGTTAGCCCCGTGCCGCTTCATCCCACCATCCCGCAAGAAGCAAGTACACAAACTAAAGCAAATAAAAACATCACCGCCCACAAACCATCGTGTTTTACCGTGCAAATGCATCTATGCACAGACGCGGGCTCTCGACATCAAGGGGCTGCTGGCACAGAAACAAAATTTTCCTACCGCAAAGCGTAATAAAACCAACAGATCTAATCTATGGAACACCCAAGATCCAATCACTAGATCTAAGCAACGAGGTGGAGATGAGACTAACCCTCGAAGATTCCAAAGCCTACGTTGAGATTAATCTCGTTGTTGGTGCAGGACGATCATTCCTGCCGCAATCCGCAAAGACTTCCGCACTTCCTGCCGCGCGCACGGTGTCGATGCGAGCTCCTTCCTCCCGTTCCACGGCAGCGAGGTGTGGTAGATCTCCTCCAACGTCCAGCAGCACGACGGCGTGGTGGTGGTGGTGGAGGAAGAAAACTGCAGGGCTTCGCCTAAGCCCGGACAGCGTATGGTGGAGGGAGAGGCGGCCAGAGGAGGAGGCAATGGGGGGATGGTGTGGCCGGCCACCCCCTCCCCTCTTTATATAGGGGGCTGGCCGGCCAAGGTGGCCCCCCTTCCCATCTAGGGTTGGGGGGGCGGCGTAGTACAGAAAACAAAAAATTTCCTATCGCGAACACGCAATCCAAGCCAAGATGCACTCTAGAAGACGGTAGCAACGCGAGGGGATTATCGAGTCTCACCTTTGAAGAGATTCCAAAGCCTATAAGAGTAGGCTCTTATTGCTGCAGTAACTATCACTTGCCGCTTTCAAAAGCGCGTAGGAAGACTCTCGATCACGATCTGCTCCGCGCCTACGAACGGCAGCACTCTCCGTACTCCTGGCCACACGTTCGGCTGTTGATGAAGACGACGGCCCACCTCCGGCCCAGCCGGGCAGCTTAAGTAGTAGCTCCTTCCTTGAATCCGACAAAGACGACTCGCGCAGGTTTGGCGGTGGGAGAAATCCAATGAGCTTCGCTGCCGTGCATGGATATGGTGAGGAGCGTGGGCGCTAGGGTTTGGGAGAGGGGTGGCCGGCCACTATGGGGGCGGCCAAGCTTGAGGTTTGAGGTGGCCGCCCTCCCTTGGCCCTTCATTATATAGGTGGAACCCCAAGAGGTGGTGTCCAAGTCTTCGAATAAGACCCGAACCAAAAACCTTCCATAGGAGGGGGAAACCTAGCCCAACTAGGACTCCCACCCAAAGGTGGGATTTCCACCTCCCATGTGGGGTTTGGCCGGCCCCCTATGGTGGAGTCCACTTGGGACTCCACCCCATCTAGGGTTGGCCGGCCATGGAGGTGGAGTCCCTTGTGGACTCCACCTTCCTTGGTGGTTTCTTCCGGACTTTTCTAGAACCTTCTAGAACCTTCCATAGAACCTTCCGCGACATTTTATTCACATAAAATGACATCCTATATATGAATCTTATTCTCCGGACCATTCGGAACTCCTCGTGATGTCCGGGATCTCATCCGGGACTCCGAACAAATATTCGAACTCCATTCCATATTCAAGTTCTACCATTTCAACATCCAACTTTAAGTGTGTCACCCTACGTTCGTGAACTATGCGGACATGGTTGAGTACTCACCACCAATAACCAATAGCGGGATCTGGAGATCCATAATGGCTCCCACATATTCATCGACGATGACTTTAGTGATCGAATGAACCATTCACATACAATACCAATTCCTTTTGTCTCGCGATATTTTACTTGTCCGAGGTTTGATCTTCGGTATTATCTCTCTATACCTTGTTCAACCTCGTCTCCTGACAAGTACTCTTTACTCGTACCGTGGTATGTGGTCTCTTATGAACTTATTCATATGCTTGCAAGACATTAGACGACATTCCACCGAGAGGCCCAGAGTATATCTATCCGTCATCGGGATGGACAAATCCCATGTTGATCCATATGCCTCAACTATACTTTCCGGATACTTAATCCCACCTTTATAGCCACCCATTTACGCAGTGGTGTTTGGTGTAATCAAAGTACCTTTCCGGATAAGTGATTTACATGATCTCATGGTCATAAGGACTAGGTAACTATGTAACGAAAGCTTATAGCAAATAACTTAATGACGAGATCTTATGCTACGCTTAATTGGGTGTGTCCATTACATCATTCATACAATGACATAACCTTGTTATTAATAACATCCAATGTTCATGATTATGAAACTAATCATCCATTAATCAACAAGCTAGTTTAAGAGGCATACTAGGGACTTCTTGTTTGTCTACATATCACACATGTATCAATGTTTCGGTTAATACAATTATAGCATGGTATGTAAACATTATCATAAACACAAAGATATATAATAACCATTTATTATTGCCTCTTGGGCATATCTCCAACAGTCTCCCACTTGCACTAGAGTCAATAATCTAGTTTACATATGTAAAGATATAACACCTTGGCCTTCTGGTGTTTTATCATGTTTTGCTCACGGGAGAGGTTTTAGTCAACGGTTCGACATGCTCAGAAACGTATGTATTTTGCAATTCATATGCGTCTCAGCGCATCACTCATTTTCCAAATGAGTCGGCATATATGTTTAGTCCTCTGGTGGAACCTTAATTCCACGGTCTGAAATATGTCACTAATATTGTCACACACAATATAGCTTCAAAGTTCCGACTCTGTCCTCGGAACTACACCAAGTTCTCAAAGAACCTCTGACTTAACATCCTTTGTCATTGCCAAAACAATGGTCAAAATATTTAGAACTCTTCTAAATCTATCATAACTTCCAGCTCATTGTGCTACCTTTTAAACAACACTTAGTCTAATTTGAGATTGAAATTATATTTTATATGTGACAAAACCAATATCGGTGTAACACCTTACAGCGATTTGTTTGTCATTTCTTCATACAAAAATATATATATAATATATCCTTAGTTCTTCTAAAGTACTCAAGGATATTCTTACTGTTGTCCAATGATCATCATATGAATCATTCTGGTATATGCTCATAACAATTTATAGCACATGATATCTGATTGTGTACATATTATTTGTATCTATAATCACTCATGTGCTTTTACTCATTGAGTGTCAGATACAACTCAAGTCTTGTTAAACCTTCACATGACAAGAACATTTTCTTAATATTTCTATATTGAACTACTTCAATATCCACATATGTACTTTGACTTAAACTTATTTATGTGTTTCAATCTATCTTCATAGATCTTGGCACTAAATGTTTCAGTCCATATTCTTTCATTGAAGTTAATTCTCAATGAAACCTTTTAATCAAGTATATAATTACATCATTTATAACCAACTATATGTCACCTACATAAAGTATTATAAATGTGTCTTAACGCTCCCACTTAATTCTCCCTTGGCAAATGCAAGCCTCTTCATCGTCTCGATGAAATCAAAACTCTTTGACTATTTTATCCGGTGAAGATTCCAACTCCGTGATACTCTACTTCATCCAATTGAAGTTCGTATACCCATCTAGTATTCCACGGACTAGCAAAACTCTTGGTTGTATCTTGTATACACCTTTAATACACACTTATGTTAAGCAATGTATTTTGCCATCCTACTATCATATCTCATGAAAGAAATATGTAGCGATTACTAGAATAATCCACATAGACTATAAGCATTACTACGGAAGATCTAATCTTATCGTAGTCAACTCTTTGAACTTTGTCGTAAACAACTTTTTTCGATAAGTCGAGCTTATTCAAGGATATTCCATCCAAGTTCATCAATTTTATAGATCCATTTACTTTCAAAAAGTATTCATCTATCTTGGATTTCATGGCGTATAGCCATTTTAACGGAGTCAGGGCCCATCATAACTTCTTTGTTTGTAGTTGGTTTATCATTATTCAAAATCAATCCTTTGTTCACAAATCATTTATTTGATCACAAAGTAAACCATACCTACAAGGTTCAATATGTACTTCGATCTCCATGGCTAAAACACTTTGTAGTCATGGGAGCCGTCGTGGTCGCTTCCGAAACAAATTCCGATGCTGCGCTACTCTGATCATTATGCTCAGGTTCATAAACCTTATCAAATTATATTGTCCTCCCACTCAAATACTTCCACTAGAAACAATTTCTCGGAAATAAGAAACATTGACAAACACTTTTGTCTTTGTCTCGTGGGAAGAATTCCCAATTAATTCTTTGGGATAACCAACAAAGACATTCATCCGATTTTGGTTGTAAACTCTTAGACCAAAATTTAAAGAAAGACTATTAGAGTTTATACCCATACCATAACTCGTATGGTGTCATTTCAACGGATCATGATGATGCTCTATTCAGTGTAAAAGCGGTAGTCACTAAAGCATAATCCACAATATAATGGCGTCATAATATTTTATCTCATCATTAATCCAACAAGGTTTGGATACATATCTTGGATACTATATCATCATTATGATACTCCAAGAAATGTGAGTTGTAGAACAATTTCATAACTTAGATGTTCGCTAAAACTCGTAATTCAAATATTTCTACCATGATCCAATCATAGATATTTGACTTTTCTATTACGATGATTTCCACTTCATGCTGAAATTTATTTGAATCTATTCAAATGTTTCAAACTTTTCTTATTGAATATATCCACATTTATACTCAATTCATTGTTGGAAGTTTCATGAAGTAGAAGAATCTCCCGCACACAACTATGCCCAGTGAACTACATACATCATCATGTATATTTCCACTAAGTTAGTTGCCCGTTTCAACTCTTGGCCTATGAACGGTATTTTAGTCATTCTCTTTAGAAAAGATTTGCAAGCGCCAAACGATTCAAAAATCAAATGACTCTAAAATCCATTTGCATGGAGTTCCTTCATTCCTTTCTAACATGACCTAAATGGCGGTTCCACAAATAAGTGGAATTCAAATCATTTGCCTTATGGCATTTTAGCGTCACTGTGTATGTGTGTTTCACCATTAAGATTTATAATAACTTATCCATCTTACATGGAGTAATGTCATAATTTGAACAACTCATTGTTTTTATTTGACCAGAGCAAAATAACAATTCTTAAGTTCTTTATTATAAATTCTAAGGCTAGATAGAATGCCAGCGATGAACATAATAACACTTTATTTTTGTTCCGACGTGCATACCTATCATATTCCTTGTCAGTCACTTAGGCCATTGTATTCTTGTATTGTGTTGTTTTGTATGACACTTCATACCAACCAATATAGCACTAATACCCAAGAATTTCATTGTGTGACTAAACTAGGAATACATCCATAACATGTATATCATTTATATACACACGAGCTAGACTTTCTAGTCTTTTCTTTATTTCTGCCAAAATATCTTTTGCAGTTCTCTTTTAGCTTTCCTCATTATCGGAAAAACACTTCAACATCAATAACTTCTAGGTTTGTTGGTCAAATACCAATAACCTTGAGGTTTTTACTTTGAAGTTGTTCATCATATGACAAGTGTTCTAGATTTCACTTATTAGTAACTATGAATGAACAATTTCACTCATAATTTTATCCATCAATTCATGACAACTTTTTGAGACCATGTACAGTACATGCTAGGCTCATGTTTAACCTTAGTATTTGTATGTGCAAATCTGGCTTGCACCCATTGTAAGCACATGTAGAATCTATAACACCCGATCATCACGTGATGCTTCGATACGACGAGTCTTAGCAACGGTGCATACTAAGGATGATAACTTCATGGATATGCGAATATCGTTAGTGCTCCAATAGTTGGAGGATTGTGACGCCTGGCGTCTTCAACCTTCATACATTCCCATAAAACTTATGAGTTTATGTAGTCTCACCAAATTATATTCTATCATCTTGCAATAAGGTCTTAGATATCACATATATCTCATACCTTGATTATTTCTGAAAACTAAATTTTCAGCTCCTTACTTTTCAAACAGATTTGAACTTCAAGTTTCACGGAGACAAGATAACTTTAGGTACTAATTGAAACCATAGCTCTCTGAATCAACAAAGTGAGTTTCACTAAAAGTTTGCAATAGGACTTAATCAATTCTTGATTCTTTAACAATACGGTACTAATCCGTAAAGTTTCTTATCAGATTTTAACAGTATTTCTATCTCAATAACAAGACTAGCGCATAGTAGTAAACGGATGCCAATACTACAAAATTAATTCAAAATACTACTCAGACTATGTTTATGATAATTAGTTCATGTTTTAATCTAATTACTAATGAACTCCCACTTAATACAACATCCCTCATAGTTGTTAAGTGGTACACGATCCAAATCCACTACATCAAAACCGATCATCACGTGAGATGATGTAGCTTCAATGGTGAACATCAACATGTTGATCATATCATCCATATGACTCGTGTTCAACCTTTCGGTTTCCGTTGTCCCGAGGCCATGTCTGTACATGCTAGGCTCGTCAAGCAAACCCAAGTATTCCGCGTGTGCAACATGGCTTACACACCATTGTATGTGAGTTTATCACGTCATCACGAGATGCTTCAAAAACGTCGAACAATGCAACGGTGCATACGAGGGAAGAACACTTTATTATCTTGATATTAATGTGAGGGATCATCTTATAATGCTACCGTCGCGATCTAAGCAAAATAAGATTCATAAAGGATTAACATCACATGCAATTCATATGTGATATGATATGGCCCTTTTGTCTTTGCGCCTTTGATCTTCATCTCCAAAGCACGAACATGATCTCCATCATCTTCGGGCATGATCTCCATCATCGTCGGCGTAGCGTCAAGGTTCATGGCGCCGGCTTCATGGTTGTTCACCTCATGTAGCAACTATTACAACTACTTTGAAATACTACTCAACATGAAAATTAAAGACAACCATAAGGCTCCTCCTTGCCACAATACAATAATGATCATCTCATACATATTCATCATCACATCATGGCCATATCACATCACCAAACCCCCGCAAAAACAAGTTAGACGTCTCTAATTTGGTTTGCATATTTTACGTGGTTTAGGTTTTCGAGTGAGATCTAATCTACCTACGAACATGAACCACAACGGTGATACTAGTGTTGTCAATAGAAGAGTAAATTGAATCTTCACTATAGTAGGAGAGACAGACACCCGCAAAGCCACTTATGCAATACAAGTTGCATGTCAAGCTGGAGCAAATCTCATGAACGCGGTCATGTAAAGTTAGCCCGAGCCGCTTCATCCCACTATGCCACAAAGATGCAAAGTACTCAAACTAAAGATAACAAGAGCATCAACGCCCACAAACTATTGTGTTCTACTCGTGCAACCATCTATGCATAGACACGGCTCTGATACCACTGTAGGATAACGTAGCATAGAAAACAAAAATTTCCTACCGCGAACACGCAATCCAAGCCAAGATGCAATCTAGAAGACGGTAGCAACGAGGGGATGATCAAGACTAACCCTTGAAGAGATTCCAAAGCCTATAAGAGTAGGCTCTTATTGCTAGACGATCACTTGCCGCTTGCAAAAAGCGCGTAGAAGATCTTGATCACGATCGGTTCCCAGGCGCCACGAACGGGCGGCACCTCCGTACTCGGTCACACGTTCGTTGTTGATGAAGACGACGTCCACCTCCCGTTCCAGCGGGCAGCGGAAGTAGTAGCTCCTTGAATCCGACAACACGACGGCGTGGTGTCGGTGGCGGGAGAAATCCGGCGGACTTCGCTAAGCGTGCGGGAAATGGTGGAGGAGCGGGCGCTAGGGTTTGGGGAGAGGGGGTGGCGGGCCACTATGGGGGCGGCCAAGCTTGAGGCTTTGGTGTGGCCGGCCCTCCTTGGCCCCTCATTATATAGGTGGAACCCCAAGAGGTGGTGTCCAAGTCTTCGAATAAGACCGAACAAAAACCTTCCATAGGAGGGGAAACCTAGCCCAACTAGGACTCCCCCCCAAAGGTGGGATTTCCACCTCCCATGTGGGGTGGCAGGCCCCTATGGTGGAGTCCACTTGGGACTCCACCCCATCTAGGGCTGGCCGGCCATGGAGGTGGAGTCCCTTGTGGACTCCACCTTCCTTGGTGGTTTCTTCCGGACTTTTCTAGAACCTTCTAGAACCTTCCATAGAACTTTCGCGACATTTTATTCACATAAAATGACATCCTATATATGAATCTTATTCTCCGGACCATTCCGGAACTCCTCGTGTCCGGGATCTCATCCGGGACTCCGAACAAAATATTCGAACTCCATTCCATATTCAAGTTCTACCATTTCAACATCCAACTTTAAAGTGTGTCACCCTACGGTTCGTGAACTATGCGGACATGGTTGAGTACTCACTCCGACCAATAACCAATAGCGGGATCCATAATGGCTCCCACATATTCGACGATGACTTTAGTGATCAATGAACCATTCACATACAATACCAATTCCCTTTGTCTCGATATTTTACTTGTCCGAGGTTTGATCTTCGGTATCACTCTATACCTTGTTCAACCTCGTCTCCGACAAGTACTCTTTACTCATACGTGGTATGTGGTCTCTTATGAACTTATTCATATGCTTGCAAGACATTAGACGACATTCCACCGAGAGGGCCCAGAGTATATCTATCCGTCATCGGGATGGACAAATCCCACTGTTGATCCATATGCCTCAACTCATACTTTCCGGATACTTAATCCCACCTTTATAGCCACCCATTTACGCAGTGGTGTTTGGTGTAATCAAAGTACCTTTCCGGTATAAGTGATTTACATGATCTCATGGTCATAAGGACTAGGTAACTATGTAACGAAAGCTTATAGCAAATAACTTAATGACGAGATCTTATGCTACGCTTAATTGGGTGTGTCCATTACATCATTCATACAATGACATAACCTTGTTATTAATAACATCCAATGTTCATGATTATGAAACTAATCATCCATTAATCAACAAGCTAGTTTAAGAGGCATACTAGGGACTTCTTGTTTGTCTACATATCACACATGTATCAATGTTTCGGTTAATACAATTATAGCATGATATGTAAACATTATCATAAACACAAAGATATATAATAACCATTTATTATTGCCTCTTGGGCATATCTCCAACGGCGGCGTGGGGGGGAGAGGGGCTTTCCCCCCCCCAAGTTGATCCCCAGAAACCCTAGGGGTATGGGCCTGGGCCTTGGGGCCAAGTGCCCTGGCCCATTAGGCCGAGGAGCATCCCTCGGCCCACCGTGGGCCTCCCGGGTCGTGGGCCCCATGGTGGACCCTTCCGAACCTTTCTAGAACCTTCCAACAACACCGGAACAATCACGAACATTTCCGAAAAACCTAAATCAACTTCCTTATATGAATCTTATTCTCCACTCTTCCGCTCGTGACATCCTGGATCACATCGAGACTCCGAACAAACTTCGTCTCCATACCATATTCAAATCTACTTATGCGACATCGAACCTTAAGCGTCACCCTACGGTTCGCGAACTATGCGACATGGTCGAGACTCCTCTCCGAGCAATAACCAATAGCGGGATCGGAGATCCATAATGGCTCCCACATATTCAACGATGACTTAGTGATCGATTGAACCATTTACATACGATGCCAATCCCCTTTGTCTCGCGATATTTTACTTGTCCGAGGTTTGATCATCGGTATCTCCATACCTTGTTCAACCTCGTTACCGACAAGTACTCTTTACTCGTAGCGTGGTATGTGATCTCTTATGAACTATTCATATGCTTGCAAGCTAATCAGATGACATTCCACCGAGAGGGCCCAGAGTATATCTATCAGTCATCAGGATGGACAAATCCCACTGTTGATCCATATGCCTCAACTCACACTTTCCAAATACTTAATCCCACCTTTATTGTCACCCATTTACGCAATGACGTTTGATGTAATCAAAGTACCCTTTCGGTGTAAGTGATTTACATGATCTCATGGTCGAAGGATTAAGACAACTATGTATTGAAAGCTTATAGCAAATGAACTTAATGACTTGATCTTATGCTACGCTCATTTGGGTGTGTGTCCATTATATCATTCAACTAATGACATAACCTTGTTATTAATAACATCCAATGTTCATGATCACGAAACCATGATCATCTATTAATCAACAAGCTAGTTATACAAGAGGCTTACTAGGGACTCCTTGTTGTTTACATAACACACATGTATCAATGTTTCAGTTAATACAATTATAGCATGGTATATAAACATTTATCATAAACACAAAGATATTATAATAACCACTTTATTATTGCCTCTTGGGCATATCTCCAACATCGGCTTGTTAGCGAGGCCCACATCTTGTTTGCCCCGAGCAGCTTCAAGAGAGTTGCTAATAGTAGGCAGGCACGTGCTCATGCAGACGATGATGACGGGGTTGGGCGTGTTCGATGGCGGCGCTCCACAGTTCGTCGAGACATGGACGGTGTACGCCCATGATGGTGGCAGCTCCTCCAGTGTTCATCCATGATGATGGCAGCTCCTCCGGTGACGATGGGGGCAACACTCTGGTGCGAGATAAAAACATAACGAGGACATTAGGTTGTGCGCTTGGGTGATACAAGATAGGAGAAGAAACAAATAGGTACTAGGGCCGCCAAAACGGCAATGAAATGACCCATCACCATGTCCTAGACGTAGACCTTGTCAAGATGAATCTCTTGGTGTGAGGAATTGCCGAGATGGTCTATGGGGCGACGACATCTTGAATTTGAGGTGGAATAGGGAATGGTTGGCTGGGGCTGTACGGAGCTCATCTCAAAAAAGTTTGAGAACGAGAGAGACTGAGACGAATGAGGACACACGCTGCTCCTCTTGGTTCGCATTGATATGGGCTGAGGAGAGAGATCACGAGGTGTATGTTGACAGGTGGCATTCGGTTCACGGTGCCGGTTTGGGTGATTGAGGTATCCGATTTAGGAATAAACTCCCCGAGGCCTTCGTTCGGTGCTAGTGGTTTTGTGTGTTTTGAGTGGTGTTTTGGGTGAAAACATCAACCACCCAAAACACTACAAAACCCCCTTTCAACCAAAACATTTGTTGAAACACTTGTTTGAAACACTAGTTTTACAAACTACTGTATTCAACACAAATGGATAAAAATACAATCTTTTTTAACAGTTTAAACTACACTTGTATCACAAATAATTTTTTATCTTTTTAGCACATTAGAAGATCATATCTTGCAATCAGTACATAATATGCATTACAACAACAATAGCATCTCTTCATCACAGCTACAACCATGGTACAATTAGATCATGGCCTCAGATCTCATAATCCACTTTTCGGAGACATGAAACAAATAGAGGAATTCAAAGTGGATAGGCACATGGTTCTGAGCAACTACTAAAGCTACAAGATATGTTTGACAAGTTAAGTTCTTGTGATCTAACAAGAAGGCTCTCAGAAACTAAATAAAGGCCTTAAGGGCATGGGTCTGTAGTGATCCGACTGAAAATGCTATTCTCAGTCAGCACCGACTAAAAGGTACAGAAAATGAGTGGACTTTGAAGGTGTAAAACAATGTTGAATAAAGCACCAACCAGGCCCGGGACAGTTCTCTTAAAAACATGCTTGTTCCCTTCAATATTATGAGAAGAAAATCAGTCCAAGCGACGTGTTTCCTGCCTGGAAACAAGATGTAAACTATCAAATACTAATATGCATTCCATGCAGGCGTTGCATTTGAGATGACACTGGCAAATATACGAACTCCACGATTTATACATCCATATAGGCGTTGCATTTTAGGGCAATACAAAACATGTCCAGCAGTACAGAACAGAGGGCACTATATAGTTCAGGAATGCTAATTACAGTGGATCCTACACAATAAAGCCTAAGGATGTACAAGCAGCATATCATCTTGATACTGAACTCTTGACTTATCGCCTATGAGTTCCCAAGTAATTATGTTCTCCTTCTCTGAACTAATAGTAAAGGGATGTGTTAAACTGTGTCTTATATCTGTACAAGACAAACATATGTATCTCTGAAGAAACCTACTCCTTTACGAGTATGGTCTCCTAAAAAGTTGTGCTCACTTGATGTGTTTATGATGGAAAGATGCCAATTATTTTAACAGAAAATTAGAAAACGGCTGCACGTGAATGTAATATGCAATTAAATAAGGTTTTGTGGAATGAAAACCTCTCTTTGTTGCTCTGACATGAAAGAGTGTGATGGAAGAATTAATGATCCCTGCAAAAAAAATAGCAATTACCAAGGATCTGATTAGTGGTTTGTTGTAAGGGCCTGAATGACCAAAAAATTGTCAGTACAAAAATTACTCAAGAACACTACAGAGCGAGCACAATCAGTACTACCCAGTATCAAAGGTTATTTGCTTGGAAAAGGTTGTTTGCATGGAGATCCAGATCAGACTTAAACCAACAAAGTAAGTAGTCTGATTTCAGATGTCAATGAGACAGCAGCAGAATATGAGGAACCACTCGCGATTCATGTCAGGTAAATTTACAGGCCATGATCAGAAAGTATGGCCAACAAGTTCAGATCTTAGCGAAGGGTCAGCAACTAGTGATGCCTTCAGAATCCATAGACTGGTTTCACATGGTAACTGAACATACTGACATGCTCGCAGTACCAAGCTGAATGAGAAACCAAACATGAGTGACAAGTAAATAGGCAAGTTATGTGGCCTCTGGAGCGCAGAGAAAATATAGCGATTACGTTGACTTAGACAGAGAGCATCATACATTTTTTCTTAAGTAAATCGATTCTGCAACGTAGTAAGCTAAGCATGAGGAGAAGATAGCAGTCCTAGGCTCATAGGATAGACAATCAAAAACTATCTTTATCCTTATATGGATGCAAGTGAAATGAGCTTCCACCAGCTACCATATCTCTGATGAGTATATATAGTTGTCAGCCTCTGTTCTCCATGTTGTACTGATCGACAGGTATCTGTCCAATTTTATTTATACGAGGGGCCTTGAGAAGGGTATAAATCTTGACTCCCGCGTCAGAGATGCATACATTAGAGAAGAAAGCATCCCTGATGCTTAATGTGTATCACTGACAGGGAGAGTGCAAGATCGTGGTAATTCCTAGAGCGACAGCGACTGTAAAGCATCAGAATTCAGATGTTAAGGAGACAGCGGACTAGTGATGCCTTCAGAATTCATAGATCGATTTTCAGACATTGACTTGGACCTAAAACATCATACAGTTTGTTCTTAAGTAAATAGATTATGTAAGCCTGTGGATCGGATAGCAGTCCTATTTGCTCATAAGTTAGGCTATCTTCCACGATCAGGTACCACATTCTCAGATTCTCTAATGAGGCGGTGAGCATATATAGCTGCTGGCTACATTGTCCAATTTATCCGCAGGTATCTGATAATAGCCTGATTACAGGAGAGGACAATGAATTCGACCTAGAACCTACAGGATATAATATAACGATGGCTGTTGACCAACACAAAGCTAGGAAACAAGAAAGAATGTGAAAGAAATGGATAAGTTGAAGCATTTGATCAATAATGCAGCTGTCTCACCATTTCCATAAACAAACAACCCTATCTCAATCCCACAGTGAACGGCACATTAAAGGGGAACTGGTTTCCATTGAGCTGATTCAGTGAAAAGGATGTCAAGGTTATCTACCATTTTATACTTTAGCCAGTAGAGAGATAACTAGTAGTGTAATACTACTTCAAAAGGAAAACAACAGATCGTGTAAAAACCAAGAGAAACAACACCGCAGCCATCTGACCCTTTTGTGCTCACTTGTCAGGATACGGCTTGGTTGGGCTAGAACTTGAACAAGAATGACTCAAAATTGGAACAATAAACTGAAATATAGACTGAATCTAAGGAATTGTAAGGCAAAACTGGAAAGGACAGACATAGGAAATTTAGGGTTTTTTATTACTCGTGCCTCCCTTCCACCCCTCTCTGAGCCTTATAACACAGCCCAGAGCCACGAGTTAGTCTAGGTTATTACAGATATGCCCTCAGGCTGAATAGTACTGAAGGTAAGATACACAGGAGTCGCTGGATGGCAGATCAACGGACTAGACAAGCTGCCTGACATTGCCCTCCTCTTCAAGTCCTGACTTCAAGGAACGAATCCTGGGAATGTGGCCATCATGTAGTGGGCGTCTTCCCACGTTGCTTCATCTGCCGTCATGTTTTCCCAATGCACCAACCATTGCGGCACAGCTACGTCGTAGTCTCCAGCCCTGCGTGGAATCTGTCGAGTTTCCAGAATAGCTTGAGGTTTTACCTTGAGCTTACCTTGAGGTGTCAGCATTGGAAGCTTGGCATTAGGAACTGCTTTTGGGCCTAGGTGCTTCTTGAGCTGATTCACATGGAACACATCATGCAGTAATGTGCCGGGTGGCAATTGTAGCTTGTAAGCTAAAGTACCCACCTTCTTGAGTACTCGAAAAGGTCCATAATACTTGATGTAAGCTTTGGAGCATTCCCCAAGCCTAGAGCCTTCTCACGATAGGGTTGCATTTTGAGATAAATAGCATCACCTTCAACAAAGTTCCTACTGTTGGTGTCGGCAAACTTCTTCATCTTTGCTTGAGCATACTCCAGATTTTGCTGCAACATCTTCAGCATGTGGTCTTTTTCACGCAGATTTGCTTGTGTTTCAGGTGAACCATCTTCAGGTATGACGATCTCTTGAATTTGAGGTGGAGGGTACTCATACAAAGCCTGGAACGGCAAGGTTTTAATGGATGTGTGGTAACTGGAGTTATACCACCATTCTGCTAAGGGCAACCAGTCGCTCCACTTAGTTGGTGCCAAGAATGTCATGCTTCCCAGGTACTGCTCGAGGCTTTGATTGACCCTTTCGGTCTGACCGTCCGTTTCCGGGTGGTATGCAGTAGAGAAGCGCAGGTCTACCTTCAGAGCGGTGAAGACTTCATGCCACATTTTGCTAGTAAATATCCGGTCTCGATCGGAGACTATCACTGCCGGCATGCCGTGTAGTTTGAAGATATTGTCGATGAACAGCTTTGCCTGTATGAACTGAATAAGGATGAGACATGGGCAGGAAGTGGGCATATTTTGTCAATCGATCGACAAATACCAATATGATGACGTCCTTTCCATGAGATTTGGGAAGGAATTCAACAAAATCCATACTGATTTCTCCCCACTTCCGTTTGGGAATGTTGAGTGGCTGCAACAATCCAGGATAGGGTAACCTTTCTGTCTTAGAAATTTGGCAGACATGGCATTGGTTGATGTTCTCATCAATGAATTGCTTCATGCCAGGCCAGAAGAATACTTGTTTTAGTTTATGGTAGGTTACTCTCTGACCTGAATGTCCCCCAAAGCTTGAGGCATGGATGACTGAAATATTTTTTGTTTGAGGTCAGTCGATGCACCAATGACAATTCGGTTCTTGTATCTGAGTATACCAGCAGTCAAAGTATAAGGAGGGTGGCTATCATCTTTGATTGCTATTTCTTGCAACAACTGTCTACATTTAGGATCGTCTATGTAGCTTGATTGTACATCTACTACCCAGGAGGGCATGCTGCTGTTACTGCCAGACATTCATCAGAAAGAACATATTTTCTGGATAAGGCATTAGCCACCAAGTTCTGGCTTCCCTTCTTGTATTCGATCATGTAGTCGAACTCAAGCAACTTCATCATGAGATTATGTTGGATGCCTTCCAACAATCGCTGGCTTGCTAATTATTTCAAACTACGTTGATCAGTTTTGATTGTCAGTTTATT
Organism: Lolium multiflorum; assembly: GCA_030979885.1. Taxonomy (NCBI): domain Eukaryota; kingdom Viridiplantae; phylum Streptophyta; class Magnoliopsida; order Poales; family Poaceae; genus Lolium; species Lolium multiflorum. The sequence continues at coordinate 273,540,103 of CM061750.1, read as the reverse complement.
TCCCAGGAAATAATGTCTCCATTTCTTTAGTGCCTCAAGGATTGCCACTGCTTCTTTTTCATAAATAAATAGATAAAGATGCTGACTTAGGTCCAATTGCCTTACTGAAGAAAGCAATAGGTTTGCCCATCTGCATTAGAACTGCTCCCAGACCACTTGTGCATGCATCAGTTTCGAGCACGAAAGGTAGCTCAAAGTTGGGAAGAGCTAGTACTGGGGGAGTTGTCATAGCTTCCTTCAGTTGTTTGAAGGCTTGATCTTGTTCTTGTCCCCATTTAAATCCCTCTTTCTTCAGTGCTTCATGCAGAAGTTTGCAGATTATGTCATAATGCTTGACGAACTGCCTATAGTAACCCGTGAGCCCTATAAATCCCCTGAGTTGAGTTACTGTTGTTGGTTTCTGCCATGAGATGATGTCGACAATTTTACTTGGGTCCGTAGCTACTCCTGCCCCTGAGATCACATGACCCAGGTACTCAACTGTTTCTGTTGCGAACATGCATTTGGACATTTTAACCTTGAGTTGATGGGATCTCAGCAATTGCAGAACTATAAGCAGGTGTTGCTTGTGTTCTTGGAGGCTTGAACTGAAGATAAGAATGTCATCGAAGAATACTAGAACGAATTTCCTTAGCAAGGGTGCAAATATGTTGTTCATGAGCTCCTGGAATGTGGCTGGCGCGTTTGTCAACCCAAATGGCATGACCAAGTATTCATAGTGCCCGAGATGAGTTCGAAACGCAGTTTTGGGTATATCCTTGGTGTTCATGCGAATCTGATGATATCCGGACCTTAAGTCCAATTTGGAGAAGATTTTTGCGCCTTGTAATTCATCCAACAAGTCTCCGATCACTGGTATATGGTATTTGTTTTTGATGGTTAAAGCATTCAGCTGTCTGTAGTCCACACACAGTTGCCAGGTCTTATCTTTCTTTCTGACTAAGATTGCTGGTGCGGAATAAGGGCTTGTGCTAGGCCTGATTTCACATTTTAGAAGTAGTTCTCTGGCCAGTTCTTCCACAATATTTTTCTGCTTGTGAGGCATCCGATAGGGTCGGATGTTGGGTGGTGTTGAACCTTCTTGAAGAGGTATAGAATGGTCACATTCTCTGTGAGGAGGTAAGCCTTGTGGATCCTCAAATACATCAGGAAATTGTCCCAAGATTTAAGATATAGTGATGTTGCATTCTTCTTGATATCCTGCAGATCTGTGCTTGACTCTGGATTGAGCTGAAGCACATATGCAGATGCTCCTTGTGCTAATAGCTTGGAGAATGCCTTTGCTATTATCAAACAGTTTTTTCCCCTCACTTGGTGGTCATACAGAGTAAGCCATTTTCCTTTTGAGAATACTAAGATACTTCTCTGTTCCCAATCGATGAAATTTGGACTGAAGCGTTTAAGCCAGTTTGCACCCAGAATTATGTCATAACCTTTCAAAGGCAGCACATGGAAGTCATTGGTGAATTCAATGTTCTGGAGTTTGTAACTGCACCGAGATACAATGTGAGTGCAAGCTAATGCACCACCTCCTGCAACTTTTACTGTTCGAGGCCGAATAGGAGTCGTTTGGAAGCCACTTGCCTTGACAAAATCACTGTCTAAGAATGTATTAATGCTTCCGGTATCAATTAGCACCATGGCATGTTTCCCTGCTATCATCATTTGTACAGATAGAGTGCCTTCCCCTGGTATACTATGCAATGCTTGGACTGATAACTGCATTAGCCCAGCCGCTAGTCTAGGTTGTTGTGCGGGAGGAGGAGGTTATGCTACAGCTTGTTGTATTGGAACAACTTCTTGAAGCATTTCTGCTGGTGCTACGGCTTCGTCTTCTTCCTCGTCATCACTGTGACCTTGCATCTCAATAGCATGAATTATGTTCTTCATACCATCGCATTTGTGGCCATAAGACCATTGCTCAATACAATACCAACATCCTCCTCTTTCTCTGTTCCTGTTAGGAGCCAGCCGAGGTCTTTGTTCTTTTGGCATAGGTGGCTTGAAATTGCTTGGAGCTATTCTCTGCCTGTTAGAAATCACAACATAGCTTTGTCTTTTTGTGACTAACAAATAAGCTTGTTCCTCTTGGCGAGCATACCAGAAAGCTGATCGTAAGTCTGGAGGCGTGTGTGTGTGATAACAACATGTTTGAGAGTATCCTTGAGGCCACTGATGAACCTGAGTGTGAAGAAGTTTCCTGGCAGGTAAGGATGATCCTTTTTCATTCTCGTCATCCATTCCTCAAATGCATCAACATAAGCATTTACTGTGGTCATTTGTTTCAGGTGCTGAAAGTTTTCCATGGACTCCTGGGCTCCAGCATCAGGAAACCTGTCCAGCAAGAGCTCACGAAACTGTTGCCAATTCATCAATTGAGGTTCCACCGTGCAATTGTTCAACCATAATTTTGCTTTGCCACGGATGTGTGCCGCTGCCCACTTCATTTTGTGTTCAGCCGTGATGCCTGCCAACAGTGGCGGAGGACGGAAAAAAATTGAGGTCGGGCGAACTTTTAAACGTAAAAAAAAAGTGACGCAAAAAAACAAATTGTCTCGACACATTAATAATTTATATGATGGTAAGCCTAGTCACTCGGTACTATGGTAATATCAACATATTCAAATATAAGTAGAACTTACAAAGGCACCGATAATGAAGATTTAATGCCGATGGCAAAGCTCTACCTTCATTTTTAAAATCGTTTTTAATGCCGTCTAGAAGTTTCAGGCAATGGCAAAGTTCCAGCATAGGTGCTTGGTTTAGCTCGGCTGGCACTAGCAAGGGACACAAAATATGTCTTCAAATCTGCAATTGAAAACATGAAATACAGTAGTAGTTTGTCCATGTTACCGATCTCAAAAATCACAATTGACAAAAACTTCTACAATTGTACCTCCCCTTAGCTGCAATGTTCTTCCTCTTTCTGTCCATCTTAATTCTTCTCTAATCTCAAGTACAAAATCAAAAACAGCTCCGAAGTCTCTAGACAACCTAGAGGCTAGGGGCTCCGCGTGATTTGCCGTACTACTAGGGGCGCGCGACCAGGCGGCCTGACCAAGGAACGGGGGAGTCGGAGGGATCTGGCCGGGAGGACGCAGCCAGGGCGTCGGGCAGCCGGCACCACAATGAAACGACGGTCCCCGACAAAACTCGTGTCCGGTCTGGCGACTGGCGTGACTCGTGTCGAAGTCTTGAAGACGAACTAGCGAAACTGACTCACGATCGCTGGATTCTTTTCATGATCGGAGCGAACGACGGGATCGCATGACACAGCCAGACGGTTCGTTTCTCAGTACACCACACGCAGCCCAGCTCGCACCTAGCAGAAGCCCAGTTCGGTTGCTTTGTTTCTCTCCTCCTCCTGCCAGTCCACCTCCTCTTTTTCTTTTGTTTTTTCTTCAAAAACTGTACAAAACTGATGGTACATCCACATATGCATATATATACTCGATATTTTGCCAAAAATTAAGGTAGGGCAGGTGCCATACCTTGCCCAAAGGGGAGCTCCGCCCCTGCCTGCCAGGTCAAAAACTCCTTCGCAGTTTTGAAGCCACTGGTAAGCATTGTCACCATAAAAATAGGTAATTCTACAGAGGGTGCTCGAATGTGAGGTTTAGTGTAAGGTGGAGGATAATGGTTGTTTGTAGGAGGGTTTGGGTTTTGGTGCGGAAAGGGTGTGTGGGTGGTAATGGGTGGGGTGTATGTTTGAGTGTGGTTGGGGTAGTAGGATGGCTGATGGCGTACCCCTCCCGTGTAAGGCATCTGGTAGGAGTTTGTGTTGTACGGTGGATAGTAAGGATTTGGAGTTGGTGGTAGGGTAATGAGGTGTGTATGGTGGCTGGGAAAATTGGTTTGGAAACGATGCCTGATAGTACTAGGCTGGTTTTGTGGGTTAGTATATTGGTATTGGCTATTTGTGGGAGTTGAATGGATGGGAAAGGATACATAAGTGTTTGTATGTGTTGGATTTGGAAAAGGATATGAATTTGGGGAAATTTGTATGGGAAAAGGTTGGGAATTTGGTGGTGGGATTGGTGAAGTAAAAGGCTGAGGCTTTGGTGGGTGGATTGGTGCGGTTGGGAGAGCCTGACAGACAACAGGTGCTACCGATCCTGAATCAAAATTGTCGATGGCGAAAGCGGGAGGATAGTTTGTGTTACCGAATTGGAGTGGCCGCGCAGACGGAGGTTTAGCCGACTGCGTCGATGCTGAGGCTGACGAGTCCGTTGGTGTTGATCCCTCGGTGATGGGACTCAGGCGAGGCTGGTACGGTGGCAGCGTCGAGAAGCTCGCAGATCCTGGCAGAGCTTCCAATGGCAGCGGAGGAGCGGCGTGTTGCTTGCCCAGTGATACGTCTCCAACGTATCTATAATTTCTTATGTTCCATGCTAGTTTTATGACAATACCAACATGTTTTAGTCATACTTTATAATGTTTTTATGCATTTTCTGACTAACCTATTAACAAGATGCCGCAGTGCCGCTTCTGTTTTTTTGATTTAAAAGTTAGTTTACAAATATTCTCGGAATTGGACGAAACAAAAGCCCACGGTCCTATTTTCCACGGAGTCTTCCAACAACGAAGCAGGAGACGAAGAGGGGCCACGAGGCGGCCACACCATAGACGGCGCGGCCCACCTCTGGCGCGCCGCCTATGGGTGGCCCCTGCGCCGCTGCCCTTCGCCTATTTATTCCTTCCGTCGCGAAACCCTAACAGAGCCAATACGAGAAAAGTTCCGAGACGCCGCCGCGTCAACCCCACCTCTTCGAGATCGCCTCGCACCCTGCCGAGAGGGAATCATCACCGAAGGGCTCTACATCACCATGCCCGCCTCCGACCGATGCGTGAGTAGTTCATCCTTGGACTGGGTCCATAGGTAGCTAGATGGTTGTCTTCTCCTCTTGTGCTATCATGTTTAGATATTGTGAGCTGCCTATCATGATCAAGATCATCTATTTGTAATACTACATGTTGTGTTTGTTGGGATCCGATGAATATGGAATACTATGTCAAGTTGATTATTGATCTATCATATATGTTATTTATGTTCTGCATGCTCTCCGTTGCTAGTAGAGGCTCGGCCAAGTTGATACTTGTGACTCCAAGAGGGAGTATTTATGCTAGATAGTGGGTTCACGTCTCCATTAAATCTGGGGGAGTGACAGCAACCCCTAAGGTTATGGATGTGTTGTTGCCACTAGGGATAAGACATCAATGCTTTGTCTAAAGATATTTGTATTGTTTACATTTACAGCTTAATGCAGTTGTTGTTTGCAACTTAATAATGAAGGGGTGCGGATGCTAACCTGAAGGTGGACTTTTTATGCATAGATGCATGCTGGATGGCGGTCTATGTTCTTTGTCGTAATGCCCTAAGTAAATCTCATAGTAGTCATCATGATATGTATATGCTTCTCTATTTGTCAATTGCCCAACTGTAATTTGCTCACCCAACATGTTATTTATCTTATTGGAGAGACACCACTAGTGACTGTGGACCCGGTCCATTCTTTACATCTGAAATACAACCTAATGCAATCATTGTTCTCTTTTGTTTTCTCGCAAGCAAACATCATTCTCCACACCATACGTTTAATCCTTTGTTTTCAGCAAGTGGGTGAGATTGACAACCTCACTGTTAAGTTGGGGCAAAATAGTTTGATTGTGTTGTGCAGGTTCCACGTTGGCGCGGAATCCGGTGTTGCGCCGCACTACACTCCTTCACCAACAACCTTCACGTGGCCTTCATGTCCTACTGGTTCGATAAACCTTGGTTTCTTACTGAGGGAAAACTCGTTGTTGTACTCATCGTACCTTCCTTTGGGGTTCCCAACGGACGTGTGCTTTATCGTCACAAGGAGCTGCTTTTCTGGCGCCGTTACACCCCAGGGATTCTAACTCCCTACACGCCAGCACCCAGCAAGGTGCTGATTTGAGTCACCATGGCCACCAGGTTGCTCATGTCCATCTGCATCTTGTCCATGGATTGTTGCTGCATGTCGAGACGCCGGTTGATGGTGAGCACTTCGCGGGGTAGCCGGCCGCTGATTTCTTCCTCAGCGCGTGCTTGTTCTTGCGCGGCGGCGAGCAAGGTAACCTCTTCTTGCTGCTGCTCGAGGCGCTCCATGGATTTGGTTCGAATGATGGAGGTAGCCATGGGAGAGGTGGCGGCGGGAGTGGAGATGGGTGGTGACGGGGGAATTGTTGGATCTGAGCGGAGGGAGACCCCGGGGGGAAATTTTTTGGGCAGAGGATCGTTGCTCATGATACCATATTGTCAGGATATGGCTTGGTTGGGCTAGAACTTGAACAGCAATGACTCAAAATTGGAACAATAAACTGAAATATAGGCTGAATCTAAGGAATTGTAAGGCAAAATTGGAAAGGAAAGACATAGGAAATTTAGGGTTTTTTATTACTCGTGCCTCCCTCCGACCCCTCTCTGAGCCTTATAACACAGCCGAGAGCCACGAGTTAGTCTAGGTTATTATAGATATGCCCTCAGGCTGAATAGTGCTGAAAACAGGTAAGAGATACAGGAGCCGCTGGATGGCAGATCAATGGACTAGACACGTTGCCTGACGTCCTGCAAGCCCGGCCGGGGACTGCTCGTCGTGCGACCCCGGCTGGGGACTGCTCGTCGAGGACGCCGACATCTTGGAGCTGACTCAGCACCTCGATGTTACACTTACACCTCCAGCTCGGGTGTTGCTGCTTCTGCTTCCTCCACTACGGAGACGACGTGGCCGATGGCGGAGACGACCCACCTCCACCTCCAGCGTCCGCGTAGGTGGGGTTGTTACGATCTCTAAGAGCATCTCCAGCCATTTGAGGCCCCCGAGTGAAAATCCAGAAATAACAAACGCCGGATTGGATGTAAAAAGGGCGTGGGGGCTAACATTTTCCTAGTCGCACCCCGGCATTCTCCCATCAGCGGTGATAGTTTCAAAAAATCATCTTCCCGCTACACAAAAGCATCGCCAAAGTTCGGCGATCGGATCAGCCACATTCCGGCGATCGAAACAGAAGTTAGAGGATAACATGCTCGTCATCCCTTCCGAGCCTCGTGCGCGCGGCATCGGCCGGCAGCATCGGCGGCTGCCGTGTCGCAAGCGGGAGTACGTCAAAGCGGAGGGCGAAGTAGCCGACGTGGGCTGGAGGATGTCTTGGCGATGGGCGTCTTACCAAGCCCTCGTCTCCTCTTCCATCTTGTCGTCATTTCCGCCGATCAGGAACGCCAGGTCGGTGTTCCTCTTCTTCGCCATGGAGGTTTCCTTCAGCAAGGCTATCCAGACGCCCTGGTTGGCGAGCATCTCCTTCCACCGCACGTCGTGCTTGTCCCCCTCCGGCGTGCACCCTCGCGTCGGCCCAGCACTTGTCGAAGAATGCCTGCAACCTTTCGGCTGGATGACTCGCCTTCTTCAGCTCTTTGGGGCGGCCGGCCGACGCGGCATGGGCTGGATCGTCGGGTTTGTACTGCTCGCCCTTGTTATTAGCGAGATTCTTGCGCACCTCCTTCCACTTCTCGCAGTTCTTGATGTAGGCAAAGACGTTGAGGTACTTGAACGTCTGGCCGTTGGTGTCGTTGGCATACATGTCGAACGCCCGCCGCATCTGCAAAACCAGGCCGGTAAATCAAGATTAAACCTCGGCGATCCAGGGTCGATGGAGAAGCCACGGCGAGTGAGCATACCTTGTCTTCAAAGTCGGCGCCGCTCATCGGCCGTTTGTCGATCTCCTCCTGTATGTCATGCTACTTGCTACACGCCGCCTGAATGATCCCCCAATGGGTGCCCATTGCCTTGTCACCGCGTATCATCACTGTCTTGTTGAAGTATGGATCGACGATTTTGCGCTCGTCGAACGCCAACCTGACTCGCTACCAATACGTTCTCGAAGTTTTGATTGGCATCGGTGATGCCGTTCATGGAAATGGTCTTCCAAGCTTCGTCGAGGCACTCCTCTTCTTTGCCCGTCCATTCGATCCACAGCTCGACCGGTGGCGAGTTCTTCTTCCTTCTCTTCTTCCCCTTGGTCGACGCTGTCGTCGGTTCAGGCGCATCCTGTTCGTCGACGTCCTGGTCAAGGTCGGCATGTTCATCTTCTTCGTCGACGTCTTGGGTATCGTCGTTCTGATTGTCGACACCCCGTGATGCGACGGCTTTCGTCGCCCTTGCCTCCTCTTGTGTGAAGAAACCCGGGCTCGACTCGGCGGCCATGGAGCCCGACGTGATCATCTCGTGCATCACTCCGTCATCGGCGGCAGCATCCCGGGGCTGGAGAAGGAGAGCGGCCCACGGAGCAGGGCAGGCGAGATGCCCTCATACATCGGACTGTCATACTCAGGCGGTGACGGTGTAAAGCCCGCCATGCCGGCGGCGTAGGTGTCCTGGAACATGGCCGTGGCCGGTGACGCCGGGAGAAGGTGGAAGGAGATCCGATCGTACCTTGGGTCGGCCATGGCCCGGGGAATTGGCCGACGCGCGGCTGGGAGAAGTTCATGGAGACCAGCCTCGCATGTCCGTCCGCCACCGCCGCCACCTTCTTCGCGTTAAGTTTCTTCTCCCTCTCCGCCCTGCTGCGAGTTTTGTTCCGCCGCCGCTCCACATCCGCCGCCCACATTGCGTTTGTCCAGCCCGTCGGCCTCTCTTTTGGCGCCCGCGGCTTCCTCGCCTTCGGCGCGCCATCGGCGGCGAGCTTCTTCAGCGGCATGGTGGTGGAAGGGAAGAGGAGGAGCTGCAACTGTGGGGGAGAATGGCGGTAGCTCCTCCGAAATTCGGCGGGGAAAATGGTTCTATCCAGCGCATTTTGGAGGGAAAACGAAATAAATGAAGGGAACTAACCTTTCTGTCGCCGACAACGCTTGCTCGCTCGACATTTCGCGCATTTTTGTTTTGTCCGGAGTCCCTGACCGGGCCTCGGGAAGCCGGGGATGACCTGAGCTTTCTGGATGTATTAGAGGCCAAATCTGGAGGAAAACGAGGAGTCGGGGTGCGGCTGGATCGAATAACGCCGTTCGGATGAAAAAAAGAGCTGCCAGGAACCTCGTTGGGGAGACGGCTAGAGATGCTCTAAGAAACGGATTTGCGGCTCCTACACAGGAGGCGAGGTACCAACATCTCACAGGAGGGCCAGGTAACTGGTTTCTTTGGTTAATTAGCGGACATTAGCTCCATGCGAAAACTCTTTTTTTACCGGCAACGACATGTGTCAAGTGTCATCCATCACACATTATACTTTGAGATTGGCGGGACTACTTATTCCTATTTTAACAAAACTAAAACATAATCAAAACAAATTTAAATAGTAGAAAATATTTCACAAGTTTTAGAAACTCGTGAAAATATATGTGAAACTTTTGTGAAACTTACTTTAAATAGTAAATAATATTTCACAAGTTTCACATGTTTCACAAATTTTAGATAGATCAAAAAAATTTAGAAACAAGATTAGCACATAGGTGACATCAGCATGATGTCTTCGTCACATATTAGAGCTGTTAAAATCACTGCGTTCTAGCTCCATGGCATCTATAATTAGCATCAGATTTCCTCCCATGGTCTCTCCTCTCAGCCGCCGCCCTAACCCTAGCCGCCTCCAGTTCATCCTCCTCCATAGATTGGTTCCCCCTTCTCCGATCGGCCCGGCGTCGGGAGGAGTGGGGAACCCGATCTATATGGAGTTTTGAATAAAAGTATTGTTTTCATTAGATTATGTTAGGATTTTGGTAGCCGCCTTCTTGTTGGTTTTCCCTCAATGGAGATGGCATCGTATGCAATAAGTGATCTTCGGCCTTTCGTTCGGCGACGAGATCTTCTTCCCGGCGTCAATGGTGGTGTTGAACAATCACAATTTTCTAGGTCTTATCTTGCTTCGCAGATCAATTTTGGATCTTTTGTCGTTGTTGCGCGAGAGATTATCTCGCAGTTTTGTCCCGGCTGCTACGTCCTCGACAATGGTGATTCGTACTCTCGGCTCTCCATGACGACAAAGCTAGTTGGTTATTATTCCCTGATATGGTGTGGTACTTTTGGATGTTGTATGACTTTTAATGGTTGCGTGCGTGCACGCAGTCTTGGCATTGCGGCTCAAAAATTATGGAGAACTTTCGTCGGTCACAGGTCTATGGTTCGTTATGTATCTTTGGCTGCCTTCACAAGAGTACAAGATTGTGTTCTGAAGAAGAAAGAAATTGAAGACCTCGAAGATTTGTTACTATCTTTTAGACTTTATTTTGTAATCGTTGGAGTCAGTTCATGTATCTCTACCATGTACTATTTGTTACTATGAATATATGTGGTATTGATTGTCAAAAAAAAAAAGCTCCATGGCATCTATTATAAAAATAGTACAAAGTGTAATATCATGAAAAGTTTGACATTGCAGGTTTTATCTTAATAGTAAAGAGCTGAGACGATATCTGGTTAATTGGCAAACATTAGCTTCGTAGCATTTGGTATGTAAATAGTACAAAGTGTGATATCATGAAATATGTGACACTACAGGTTTAAAGATACGAACGACAACAAAATCTTAATTACTTTCTACACCTCTTAGCGGAGATTTTTTTCTCTCCGTGCGAGGCACGGTCATTTTTCCTAGTTGGATACGTCTAAAAGAAGAGACTCAACATTTTTTTTGTCAATCCAATCTTGGGTGAGTCTGGAGTATTCTGATTTTTTTTTTTACTTTTACATTGTAATGAGCTCTTATAGGTGACACGTTAGGAGATACACACGTTAGAAAATGTGACGTGTTCCTAAAATGATTTAAGAAATCAAAAACGAAAATAATAGGAGAGGCTCAATGAGTTGTAGCACCTAAGACCATGCACTATGTGCATCAAAAGCGAACCATAGTGGCATATGATGCTGTTCATTACATAGTAGAGCATCGGTCTTTAAGTCTGACAAAAAAAGCGAACCAAGTAGTTGATTCGGTTCTATGCATGCATGTGTGGGCCTTTTGGCAGGTATGTGAGGAAGAATGGTTGGGCAGAGAGAGAAAACTGCTGGTAGTTTAATAGAAAGTAGGGCCCATAATCGGTTCACTACATAGCAACAAACTTGCTACCGGTTCCTATTCTGACACATATTTCATTGAATCGATTCCACATTGCACATGGCCTAAGGTTAGACCATGTACAATGTGTGTTCGGTTCAAACCTACACCAGAGCTTTTGATAGTACTTTAATCACAAATGCAGGCCATCTGAAGCATGTACCGTGTTTGTGCCATGCGTTTAGCTCACCACCACTGCATTTGTGTCAGAGAGGAATCGAACCAACAACTTGGTTCGCTTTTCTTGTCAGTACTTTTGAACCGATGCTCCACTATGTGTTGAACCGATTCAATGGTCTCCATGGTTCGCTCTTGCGGTACATAGTACATGGTCTTCAGGAGGAAATTAAACTATGATTGCAATGGAAAGTAAAATGTTTATGATTTATCCTAGTTATGGATGTCATTTCTGGCCTGTTCCTGGTTGCTGAGCAGCGGGAGGTGCAGGCGGATCTTGATCTTTCTGCCCTGGGCGTGCGCCACTACATGTCCCTTTCCGCCAACGACATTGTCGTTTTTGCTAAGCCCGCGGTTGCATAGGTTGAAGCGGTTCAAGGTATCTTGGCATGTTTCAGAGAGGCTTCTGGCTTCTTCTCACAAGAGCACCGGTTTAAAAAAAATTGAGCATAAACCCTAGGCTCGTGGACCAACCGTTGTTCGCAAAAAAAACCCTCTTGTGTTCTGAATGCAACGCTCTTCTCCAATGATGGTCTTGCGGCCTATGTGCAAATCATCACGACTTCGTTGTTGATCTACAACCTGTTGGCACTAGATACTGATCCATGGGGTTCAAGTGTGTCGACAAGTGGTGATGGTTTTTCTGTGAGTACATAAGGATGACATGAAACTATTTGGTGGCCTAGGATCTAGTATGCTAGCGCAAATGCCTCGGTGGCCTTGGCTTCCACATCCGCATATTGCTCAATATGTTCTTGCAATGAAGTGGATTTGGCTTCAGAAACTAGACGCCTCAAAACTATTGGCAGGGTTGGATTGTGGAGCGTCGTCCTCTTCAGCTTGTCTAATGTTTAATTGATCCACCATTATCAGGGTTAGAGTTGGCATTGATGTGTTGTTCTGTGAGAACCCCTAGGTCGGTGGCTCGATAGCCATTCCATCGGCTGTGTTGTGCTTGCCAGGACGCGCTGATGGCAACAAAACTACAGATGCATTCCAACTAGATTGGCCTCCAAGCGTGGAGTCATGCACGAAAATAAGTTTTTCCCACAAGTATGACTCGGCGGTTTACATCGAATTCTTTGGGAAAATAGTAGTTACATCTCTTATCCTTTTCAAACACCCTACAATATCAAAGAACCGACTTTGTGTCCCCAGCTTCACCATGGTGTTTGCCAGGCACACACAATATGTAACTCTCAAAACAAATAATAAAATAAGGTAAATAAAACTAATGGAAATGTAATGGTAAAAGCAAAAATGTGGTGATAGTGGTCCTAATATGTGAACTACACATGGAAACCAATGAACCTGGCAATTCAAAGAATTTTTTATATTTTTAGAATTAATTATAACTTAAAAGGATCATAGAAAATAATGTAAAAGGTGTTTCTTACGTAAAAAAATGGACTCAAATTCATAGTTTCACTTGACTCTCTCACATAAACATGGTGGCACGAATATATATATATATATATATATATATATATATATATATATATATATATATATATATATATATATCACTTGAGTATGCATATCTTAGGTATGCAATATCTTAGGTATGTATCACTTGAGTATGCATATCTTAGGTATGTATACCTTAGGTATGTGTAACTTAGGTATGTATACCCTCAGGTATGTGTACTACAAAGCAAAAATATGCGTATCTACGTATGGTGCCCGGGCACCTAGGAGCACCAGTTAATTTACCTATATATATATATATATATATATATATATATATATATATATATAGAGCCCAACTATTCTCGAACCCCCTTAAGAGTGGTTCTAGAATAGCTATTCTCGAACCCCCCCTAATCCCACTCGGTTTCTTCCCCCCGTCCCGACCGAACTCCCCACGTCCCTGACCGATACCGGTTCGTCAACGAAGCGAACTCCCCACCTCCCCCTCGTAAAAACACACGCGCCCCGCCTCGAGCGGAGATCAACCAGCTCCACGATCGAAGCCTCCTACCTCGTCGGCGCGGGCGAGCGAGCGGCGGCGGTAGCCGACGCGAGGGAGCTCGCGACGGACACGAAGACGATCGAAGCCTCCTACCTCGTCGGCGCGGGCGAGCGAGCGGCGGCGGTAGCCGACGCGAGGGAGCCCGCGACGGACACGAACGGCGGCGGTAGCTGACGCAAAGGACCCAGCGGCGGAGAACGGCGAGATCCAGCCTCCTTACAAGCAGTAATGGCTCCAATTCGACGCAGATCGGCAGAGAATCCTCCAAATTCAAACCAGCCAAGCTCCAGAAAGAGGCCAGCAGAGCATGAGGTAACCCAGGAAGTTCACATAATTCACTTACTGTTTTTTCATATGAATTTAGTGTTGGAAGTTCACATGACTATTTTAATGCTTTTCCGTCCAACAATGTAAAAACAAAAAAGAGACACTGGCAGGTTCTAAATGAAAAAAATATTGGAAGTTCACCTCCACTGGATTTTGTTTAGAGTAGAACATAAGAGCAGGCTCGTGTGAATTGAGACTGGAAGTTCACATGCATAGTCTATTGTAGGAAAAAAGAAAACTTATGTCTTTTACTGGGAAGTTCTTAAAAACAGTTTCCTGCAGTTCACTGCAGTTATAAAAAAATAAAAAACAGTAAAATGAAAAAAATAAGTATGCAGGTGCATGTATGCTGGAAGTTCATATTACATTGTTTAGCGGTTAACTTTACTTGTTTTAGTTTTTTGAAGACATCAGACAAAGTTTTTTGTATAAAGCTTATAGTCCCAATGTTCATGAAGTTCACATGTTAAAAAACTTGCCAGGTTCTGCTACTGCAGGGCACAGAATCTGGAGCAGGCAGTGACGATGAGATAATCAGCTGGTCAGGCCCTAAAAAGCCTCCAATGACTCCCATATGCTGTGATGAGCCAGTATCATTTATCCAGCCAGTGTTCCGCATTCCCAGGCGAAAAACAAATGCTGCCGCCATTGAAAGGAATGTGAATCAGAAGACCCAAGAACAAGACGACATGCATAACAGCAAGAGGAAGCGGGATACCACAACATCAACAGATGATGATGAGGATATTATGTGTTGGTCAGGTCCACCAAAAAAACCCCGTTCTCCAATAAAGTGCACTGAGGAGATATTTGCTACTAATGCAACGTTCCGTCAGCCAAGAAAACGGCAATCTACAAGTACATCTAAAACAGCCACAGCTGGAAGCAATGATATGAACAGGGACAGTGGGCAAAGGTCATCTTCTAACAGTGAGGCTTCTGAACAGCAACGCAGTTATGGGGATGGTCAAAGTGACAACATTCACCAAGATCGTCAAGGCGCTGAATCAAGTCATATGCCGCCTAGAGATCCGCTCTGCCATGTACCAAAAGTCACACCGCCATGCCCCATAGTACCAGATGATAGAGCCACCCCTGCAGAGCTGCGAACATACACACATGTAAGTTCAATTTATATTGTTGCTGATCTGAATTTCACTCTTACACACATTTATTTAGTCCTTCTGCATGGAAGTTCACATGGTCTATTTTTAGAAAAAACAATTGATATGTTTTGGGAAGTTCGTGTACCCTGTATTCCTGATAAAAGTTCAACTGATTTTAGGAAGTTCACATGCTCTGTTTATATATGAAATATATAGTTGATATGTTCTGGAAGTTAATGTACAACAGATTTCTCTCTGAAAAAAAGTTCAGATGACTTTAGGAAGTTCATGTGCTCTTTTTTTATTAAATTTTAGGAAGTTCACTTGACCTTTCTCCTGAAGTTAACATACAAATAACATGTGTAAAACAAAAAATTAATGCAAAAACAAAAAACCATGGCAATTTGCAGGCTGCAGATCTTGATAAGGACCTAATACCATCCATTGGTCAAGAATTTAGTACATTCAAAGACGCATATGTATTTTACAATACATATGCAAAGCACACAGGGTTTGGGATAAGGAAAGGGCAGCACAACAAGAGCAGGCGTTACTTGAGATGTGTACGAGAAGGTGCACACCGAAAAAGTGTCAATGAGGAAGACCGACAGCGTGACAAGATGACCAAAAGAACTGGGTGCAAGGCCTTTATGAGATTGAAAGAGAGGAGTGATGGTACCTGTATTGTCAAGGACATTACACTTCAGCACAACCATACCCTGCTGTTGAGCCCATCAATGCTAGTTTTCATGCATTCTCACAAAAGGGTGGATCCAACATTGAAGGGGTTAGTAAAAGACCTTCAGTTCAGCAATATAAAACATGTGAACATAATGGGCCTGCTTACAAGGTTGCATGGTGGGCGTGATAAGATTGGCTGCCACAACAGAGACATACTAAACATGTAAGTACTCCCTGTTCTTTTTGCATATATAATGAAAGCTTACATGAACATTAGAAAAAAAAAGCAAAAAAAAATAAATAACAACAAATTTCTTTTTGCAGGAAAGCCGAAAACACGAGGAAGGAGTCCATAAATGAGGTGCAGAATATGTTCAAATTCTTTGAAGACATGAAGAAGGAGAATGAGAATTTCTTCTATGACTACAAGGTTGACGACGAAAACAGACTGGAGAATGTTTTCTGGTCTAATGCCAGCTCGAGGGCGGCATATGCAGATTTCGGAGATTGCATAACTTTCGATACTACTTACAAGTCAAACAAGCACCACTTGCCACTTGCAGTATTTGTCGGCGTAAACAACCACTTGCAGTCAACAATCTTTGGTGTTGCATTGATGGGAAACGAGTCAGAGGAGTCCTTCAAATGGGTATTCAGCAGATTCCTTGAATGCATGGGCGGTAAACAACCAATCTGCATACTTACAGGTTAGGAAAAAATCAGAATCTATCCTCATGTTTGTACATTCAATGCTGACAATTAAGTGCATGTTATATTAAAAAAGAAAAGTAGGTTTTTTTTCAGTTGTAGTTCATAACATAAACACCCAGAAGTTCAGATGTTTCCACCCCTGCTAGCAAAAAAAAAAATTTAATTTGCTGAAGTTCACCTTTGTTTGTTTTGTGAAGTTTGCTTGCATTATACCTGATGTGTTTTTTCCTAATAATTGTTCAGATCAATGCCCAGCGATGACAAAAGCAATACCAAAAATTTTCCCACGGACTCTGCATAAGTTCTGTAGATGGCACATAATGAACAAGCATAAGGACCCGCTGAAAAAGCTTTATAAACTATTCCCTGATTTGAAGGATCTGCTGACTGCAATTCTGAACCATCCCCTAATGCCATCTGAGTTTGAAGATGCGTGGAAGGCTTTGATTGAAAAGTACAATCTGCATGATATAAATGTCATGATTAACTTATGGGCTGAAAGGAAATTGTGGATATCAGCTTACTGGAAAGAGGTATTCTGTGCACGCATGACTTCAACACAAAGAAGCGAGAGCATGAACTTTGTGCTGAAAAGGGGTTTTGTCACTGAACGAGACAACCTCCACATTTTTGTTAAACAAGTTAACAACTGCATACAGGCAAGGCATGAAGCAGAGAATGCAGAGACAAATGCATCAACGGTGAGTGCTCGATTTCACGATTTATATTAATTAAAAAAATATGCTTCATAATTTGAAAAACATAGGATGATAACAAAAAAAGGGAAAAAAAGTATGAAGAGATGTATGGAAGTTCACAAGTGTTTTGGTTAGGGGTCATTATGTACATAAAAAAGTATAATCTGTTTTCGAAAAAAAGTATGCAATTGCATGGAAGTTCACTACTGTTTGGTTAGGAGTTCATATATATATATAAAAGTTATTATGTTTGATGTTCACAGCAATGACTTTTGCATGGACAAAAATCTCAAAATTGCAGGGCACAAGGAAAACAGTCACCAGGTATGGTTTCGAGGCACAGGTGATGGATAAGTACACACGGGCAGTGTACTCAGTTTTCCGGGAGCGGCAATATCACAGCACAGCTTTCCGCATTAAGACTTCCCAGGACAATCCCAACAATTACCTTGTGCATCACTACAATCAGAGTAAAGAGTTCGCTTGGTCAAGACATGAATTCCGAGTGCTAGCGGATGAAGTTGAAGGCCGTTATGAATGTGAATGTAAACTGTGGGAACATACAGGTAAAAAAGAAAAAGCCTCTTCCAGCAATTGCTTTGGTTGTATTACACTACAGATGCATAAAAAAGTAATTGTTGACACAAAAATAAAAAATTAACCAAGCTAATGTTATGTTTATGCACGCGCAGGGTTGTTCTGCCATCATGTCATAGCTGTCTTTGAGCACCTACGCCTGGATGAGATACCAAACAAGTATATACTCCAGAGATACACCAAAGATGCAGTGACAAACCCTGATTTCAACCGCAGAGACTACAGGAGAACAACAGATGATGGGACTTCAATTGAATACAGACGAACAATCCTTTACAGTGAAGCAGTTAAAATTATAAACAAAGGATGCTCTTCGGAAGCAAAATTCCAAATAGCATTATCTGCCTTCAGAGATGCCAATACCCGCCTGGACAATGAGGAAGCGGAGCTGGAGAATAATGAGGATGCAGAGATGGAGAACAATGAGCAGTCCTCGAATCAAGAAAACACAACACGAGAAACTGGCGAGCAGAACGACATTCCTCCGGCTGAGAACAATGATCCATATGCAGATATACAGCCACCACTACTTGCAATAACAAAAGGGAGCAAGACTACAGATGCTGCAAGGAAGAATGGAAAATGCAAACAACCTGTACCTGCCCGTCCGGAACCAGAACTGGATGAATACGGGAGACCGAAAGGTACAAGAATATGCGGAACATGCAATAAAATTGATGGCCACAATTCCAGAACCTGCAAGGCAAGGCAGCTAGCTAAAAAGCTCTTGGAAACACATGAGAAGGTGTATGGGCCTACAGCGTCTTCAGGAAATATCAAGGTGCGCATAAGAAACTTGCTTGCTCGCCAGCACATCCCAGAGAATGATGATGAGGAAAAACTGGACACAGATGAGGGTGAATGCTTCGAAGATGAGACGGATGATGAAGAATATGAGCAAGAAGATGAGGATGAAGATATCACTGAGCAAGAAGAAACACAAAATACACCGGATGTGGATGACAAACTGGAAAACTTAAATAAAAAGGGAGGAAAAAGGAAATGCAGCGCATGCAACCTGAGGCTAGGACACTACGCATCAACATGCCCCAACAAGGAAAAGATACTACAGCAACAGATTCTAGAACGACAAACAAGTGATAATGCGATAGTGAAACCACAAGGGGTGAAAGTTTGCAGTTCATGCAATAAGATAAGGGGACACAACTCCAGAACTTGCGCAAGAAGGCAGCTTGAGGAACAACTATTACACCTACAGTCAACAGAAAATGATAGCAACACCATGGAAGATAGAAGCAAGGAGAAGAACAGGAAGAAAACACAGACTACACCAGCAGTTCTAAGGAGAAGTACAAGAAAGAGATAGAACAAAAAAGGAAAAATAGAATAGGAATTGCTCAAAAAACTATAGAGACCTCACTTGTTTATTGAAAGAAAAATATGTAGTTAGTTACTGACGAAAAATTACATTAATATACTGCTGAAGTTCACTATTTGTTCGTGCTACTTCCAGCGATCACGTGCATGTTGATTAAAAAAATATTTAACAGTAGGAAGTTCACAGCCAATTGTCAACGAAGTTCACTATTTATGAAAGGGTGAAAAAAAGGTAGTACGAAAATTAAACAAAAACACACATGCAAAAAAAGAAGTTCAGATATCAACATCTGCGAAGTTCTCACATACTACTTACAAAAGATGTTGTGAGAGTAAATATATCATAATTGAACTGCTGGACAGTTGATCACGTGCATGTTGATTAAAAAAATATTTAACAGTAGGAAGTTCACAGCCGATTATCAACGAAGTTCACTATTTATGAAGGGTGAAAAAAAGGTAGTACTAAAATTAAACAAAAACACACATGCAAAAAAAGAAGTTCAGATATCAACAGCTGCGAAGTTCTCACATACTATTTGCGTTGTAAAATAAATTAAAACAAAAAACTAGTAAAAATTCAGACTCCAATATGAGTGTGAAAGTACTGAATTATTAAAAAAAATGAACGGAAACAGATAGGATTGCAAAAAACAAGTAAAAAAAGGGACATCTTCATTGTATTATAAAATGAATAAATGGGAATGGAAACATAATGTAAAAAAATGAGTGCGAAGTTCAGATCTAACCAAACAAGGAGTTCTCTTAAACATAAAACCTAAAAACAATGTAGGGAAAAATAAACGATTACAATATGATCATAGGAAAAAAAAGAAAAATGTCCCTACAAAACTAAAATCTTCACCAATCCCTGCCACGCTTCTTCTCAGGGTGTTTGAATAAGGCGAAGAAGCCCCTCTCAAACACATCGAGCCTTCGAAAAACCTCGTACGTTGCATATGCATCCCGTGCAGCATATTCCAAATGCTTTGGCGGTAGAGGCGGCGGATCAACCCACATCCTGTGCTCTCTCCTTCCAAAACCATCCTTCATCTCAAGATAGATTGGATCTATAATAGCTCCAGCAACATCCTTCAGGCCTTGAAGTTTCTTCTTATTGTCCGGATCTCTCCATATTGCCTGGATATCCTTCAGATTATGACAATATAACTTTGAACGTGAGAGAACGTTGAGGTCTTCTGCGATGCAAAACCCAGCAAAAATGTACCTATAGCCATGAAGAAACTCAAACAAACTTTCACTCCTCTCATCAGCATGGCATATGTGGTACACAAGAACATCGGTGCCAACACATAGCTGGATCACAGCAGCTTTCTTCGGATTGAAATAGGTACCACTGAGTCTGTCATACTCAACATCAAGACCAACGATCTTCCTAGCAGAATTACCGAGGGAAGCTTCAGCATTGGTGATCCACTCCTCAACACTAGCTGCTGCATTCGTGTACAAAACCTTCATAGTGGTTGTGCCATGGCAGGGGAAGGTGTACTCGTGGGAAAAAGGAGCTTTTGCCATGCAATCGGTGGACAGAAGAAAAAGAAAAGAAGAAAGGATTGGTGATTCACGTGCACCGCAGAGGAAAAAGAACATGTATTTATAGTTCCAGAAAAATGTAACAACAGACGTCGTGATCCACAAAATCAGGGAACAAACCAATACATATCCAATCAAAACAGAAACAGCCGAGAGATAACCACAAAAAAACAAAAAAATCGTGCGGGATAACAAACAAAAAAGGATCTTATCCGGGGCCAGTTGTGAGTTCACGTGTAAGCACAAAACAAAAGAATAAAAAAGACTATAAAAGAAGTTCACGTGATAACAGTGCAGACGTTCGCAAAGAGTAAAAACACTGAAAAAATAAAAAGCTGTTCCACACCAACAAACCACCCCGCACCCACCAAACCACCCCGCACCCACCAAACCACGCCCAAAACCACCAAACTCAAACACTGCCTGGTGTTCCGCTGGAAGAAACATCCCACGGGAGGAGTCGAAGGAAAGAGCAAAGGGAGAACAAAGAACAGAGAAAAGAAAGAAGAAGAGAAGTCTAGCAAGATCTACAAAAAAGTAATCCAGCATAAGAAAAGCGAAGGGATTGCCTAACAAAAGAAGGTGCGTCTAACCCATCCCCATCCCATCTACTCATTGAAACGCCGTGGATCTTCCTCTCTTTCATCCTTCATGGCCGTGATTTTGAATCTAGACTAGTATAAAAAACAAGATCTAACAACTTAACAAAATAAATACCTTACAGATTACTTAAAAAATGGTTTGCATACGATAGATCTATCAAAAAACATGTTAGGCAGAGGGTGGTGGTGGAGGGGGGGGGATATACACTAATGAACAAGACGAGGAGTTCAGATAAGAAACTCTCGAGAAGCTCACTTGTGCAAAGAAATGGAAAAACAATATACAAAAAATAAATAAGTTGGAGGGTTTTAAAATATACAAACATGTATCCAGCCGGCATTAGTATACTGTTATTGGGAAACTTAAAAAATATATAATAAAAGAAATTGGAGTTTAAAATGTAGACAACAGAATAACATAAAAACATGAAAACTAAAAGTGGAAGTTCAGTTCAAAAAAGTGCAGAGGTCCTGTTAGTACAAAAAATGTTTTATGCTGGAATCTTGTGACAGGAATGGCTGCTGGTCCATCGTACGTCATCCTCAGCGACAGCGAAAGCGATGAAGAGACCTGTAAAAGAGGTAAAAAAAGATAGAAATGCTTTCAAAAATACTTTATGGAACTAAAAATGTGCTTATTTTTTATGCAGGTCCAACTATTCGTGGATTTGAAATCTTTGACAAGCACTGTCACTTCGGAAATGAAGTTGAAATGACCAAGGAAAATCTGGATCATCTCAAAAAGCAAGTACTTGACTACAAGCCAACAATCCCATATTATGTATGCAAGATGGGGAAGACAACGAGCAACATCACGAGAGGCAAAATGGTAAATACCAAAACGCCAACTTACAAAACTTATTTTCGTACACTACCTGTATTACATATAAAGTTTTGGCTGAACCAAAATGTATTACTAAACTTTATTACAGTCTTCCCATATTTAAATGTTTACTGAAGTCCAGATAAATGAAACTGTGAAGTTCACTTAAAGAATACACTGAACATGGCTATGATATTCACTTTCATATGTTTTCATGCAGACTTTCGATAAAGAATACACTGAAGAACACCTAAAGAATTATCTAACGGAGCCAACAACAATTCCAATAACCTCCAACACAAATGCCTGGGTTGGTACACGGGTAAGGATAAACAAAGTTGCAACTGGAAATGCAGTGATGACAACAAATTGGCCAGATGTAGTAATGGGTGCAGAAATAAAAGATGGAGATATCTGCATGTTCTGCTTCTACGACGGAACAAGAGAACTCGGCTGCTTCGTGACACGTCTTAGCAACTGAGTCTGGAAAACTTACCATGAAAATAAAATTATGTACCAGTTTACTTTATTGAACCTTATGTTTTGTATCAGCACCCCCGAGAACAATTATGGTTGTGTTTCAGTATTGTTGATGTAATAAGAATGCTTATGAAGAAGTTCACATAGAGTGAGTACGAAGTTCGCTTATAAATGAAAAAAGATTAGCAAGTTTATGTTCACAGAAGTTCCTACATGAAAAATCATTTCTGAATATACAGGAACAAAAAAAAGTACAGTTTGCATTGAGAAAAAAGAATAGATATGGGAATACTTTTACAGACATAACTAGCAAACAAAATAGAAGTTCACACTCTGATGACAAAGAAGTTCACTAATAACAAAAAATACAGCACAGATTTTGTACAGCTTGCTGTTTTGAAAAAGGAAGAACATATCATCACTAATTACATCTGTATCCTGAATTTCAATCACATAATGAGAAGTTCAGTTCAACAAAACAACAAAATAAAAAATGTTGAATATCCTATCAACTACTAATTGCGAAAAAATTGAATCAGATCATCATCATGCAGATCCCAATGATTGCTGGGTTATCTGCGAACCTAGACCAATAAGCAGCATGAGATCTTTCAACATACTAGGCCACTCCTCCGCCAGAATTTCATTCTTGGGATGAAATAGGAGCTGATACATGTACTCAGCTTTCCAATCCTCAACACGCCGCTGGTAGACAATCAGGAATGCAAAAAAAAACATAAGAAAAAACAGTAAAAAAAAAGACAAAAAGAGCTATACAGCGAAAAACCCACAGCACTACACTTACATCCTGGTTTTTTATATTATCAGCAATCTTATCACCACCGTATGTAGCGCAAATTCTTAGAGCATAGAAGCCACACTCATTAGCCCCTTGTGCCGGAGTCTTTGGATATGAACACCTGTCAGCAACAACATCCCACTGTATATTACCATTATATTTGTTAAATTCTGCAACACCATACACCTGTTTTAACAAGGCCACCATCCTATTAATCTGCAAAAAAAAAAAAACAAAAAAGTTAATGGTTTCAGTATAAAAAACAAAAAAAGGAAGAAAAAGCTAGGAAGTTCACATAGTACTGACATATCAGTTCACACACACTACATATAGTTTCAGCAGTTTAAAAAACATATAAAAAGCTGGGAAGTTACAAGTGTAATAAACATATCAAATTAACACACACAGTAAGATGGTTTCAGCAGTTTAAATAAATATAAAAAATAGCTAGGAAGTTCATATTGTAAAAACATATCAGTACAGAAAAAAAGTTTGAATGGTTGCAGTAGTACACATAAAAAAGAAAAAAGGATGGGAAGTTCACATTATATTAACAGATGGGTTCACATAAAAAGTAAAAATGATTGCAGTGAAAAAGCAAACGAAGAAATGATGAAAAGAAAACCACGTACAATCTCAACACGATCCTCGTGGTGCCGACTCCTTGAAGTATGTGCCAGACCAGTATACCTCCTAGTGTCAAGGATATCCAACGTACCAGTGTACTTGTTCATAACATACACAGAGTGATGCTCATGCATGAAATGAGGAATGATGATCTGTTCAGCAACAACCAAAATTAACAAAAAAGGAAGTACGCACGTGAAAACAAAAAAAACTAAAAGGAAGTTCACTACACCAAAATGAAGAGGTTCAGATTAAAAAGCATACCAACTTTGCTTTCAGCAAATTTTCATTAGGCCGAACATAATGCTTGAACATGTTAGCAGCAGACTTCACATCAAAAGGTCGTCTCGGTAATGGATTACCCTTGCTGTCCCTTAGCTTGAATGGAGCAAAATCAAGCAAGTACTGCACAAAAACAAAGGAAAAAACACAACCCAAAAAAAAGAAGGTATACAAAATAAGTGTATGCATAAAAAGGTATATGTGAAAAATAAATTTTTATCTGTTGAAAGAACCTACAGGGATAGTATGAGGTGACATCAAAACACGGGAGCCAGATTCAAAAATATATTTCATCCCTGGATCATCCTTCCAGTAATTGATGATGCGATCCATCATGTCGGATTCCAACATTTCACAGCGGCCAAACAGTTTATACATGTACTTGGCATCAATAAAAACAGGATCATCAAAAGGATTGCTGAACTTCACCAGAGGGACACTGCACACACATAAAAAAAGCAAAAAAAAATGTATATAAAACTAGGGAAGTTCACTTAGCATATAAAAAAAATGAAACTCTCATAAACGAAAAAAAAAAGGAACTAGGGGAGTTCACTTAGGACAGTGTTTGAAGTTCATATGCCACAAAAAATAAATAAACTAAGTAATAAATAAGTATGAAAAACATACCTTCCATGAGCTTTGATGTACTCCTTGCTTAGAATTAACTCCATCATTTGCTTGGCCTTGGATAAATGGGGAAACACATATGGTACAAAGTTTGGAACTTCTTCCCTGAACTTATTGGACAATTTAGTAGGCCTTTTATTCGAAAGAACCAGATTTTTAGCACTAGACTGCTTGGGCTTCTGAGTTTCAAAATCATCACTGCTGGTCGGAGAGCATCGCCGAACATCCTTTGTAATGGGCTTCGCAGTAAGCTTCTTACCAAGCTGAGTGACAAAGTCATCAGAATCGTCATCTTCGTCGAGCAAAACTACATCAGCCTTCCCCTTCAGTGCAGTGTCAGGAACCTTTTTGCTAGAAGATTTTCTGGTGTTGGAATGCAGCCTCTGGATAATCTTATTTGTTTTGCTTACAAGACTATCAAAATTCTCTTCAGGAATAATCTGAACTTCTGGTGTGAATGACTGAGTCTCGAAAAGTGAGAAATTGTCTTCCTCGATACCAAGAGATGGACCTGCATGAAAAGTATACAAAACCAGGAAGTTCACTTCTGAATCAGTCCAAAAAAGCATGTGTTATAGAGCATAGCCAACGACATATTTTGCGAAAAGGTAAAAATCATACCAGGATCAACACCTAAAACATCTTTCAAATCGATATTGAAGTCTCCACCTGTCAGCCAGCTATATAACATGGTCATCCTGATGTTTAGAATGTCTTTTTGACTGAACAAGCACATGCTTTCGCCATCGTAAGAATCAAGGATCTGTAGCATGAAGAACCCGCAATCATGGCTGCAAAAAAAAAACAAACAAAAGAATAAGAATAAAAAAAACAATTGTATTAGTTAAAAAAAAACCTGTAGTCAATGTATACACAATAAAGAGCAAAACAAGAGAAAGGGGAAAAAACGCTTACGCAGTTGCCTGTCTTGGAGAATTAACATAGTGAAGCTTGAAGTGGTCGATGGATTTTGGATGAAAATGATCACCCTTTGAATTCCCTGCTAACGACCATAACTTCTTGATACCAGATGCCATTGTATGTAACAGCTTCTTACCATCTGGATCATTTATATCGCGTAACGAATCAAGCAATTCAAAACGCTCTTTCTCAAGGTTCAAAGCAACAACACAGAAGTGACCAGGAACGTGTGGTGCACATGGATCAGGAGGATCAAAGGTACCAAAAAGAATCTGCCATTAAAATGATAAAAATAAAAATGGACAGGTTAGAACTATGAAAGGTAGACTATTTCCTCAAATAAGAAATCACATTTAACTTTACTACTGAGTTATTTTAGTAAGATGTACAACAGGGGAGGGAAAAAAGGTAGGAAGTCCACATGCCATAATTAGTGAAGTTCAGATGTACAGAAAAGAAGAAAAAAGACAACAGTCAGTACCACTTTCTTGTGGTCCAAACGTTCCGGAGCATCGACGCTGAAAATATTACGAACAAGCCGAGAATTCAGATTTCTTTCAAAAATCTGCCTCTGCAAACATGACAATGAAACAAAAAGAAGGTTAAAACATAAAAAAGGGAAAAAAAAGCACATGCATTAACAAAAAAAAACTAAAAAATTGATAAAAAGAATGGAGAAATAACTTACAGAACAATTGTATGGCACCACCATTTTATCAGAATTCTTGTACTTCTGACCAAGCAAGTATGTTCCAACAGAAACAGTTAGAGAACAAAGAAAACCGTTGGGTTTAAAAGCTTCAGCAATTTGTCCGATCGTGCAATCACAATGGTCATTCCTGAAAAGGGTCTGCTTACTGCAGAAAAAAACACAAAAAAAAGAGGACAAAACAAAAATTTAATAAAAATAAAAAACAAAACAAAAAAAGAAAAAAGCATAAAAAACAGATAGAACCTTCTTATGGGATCTTTCCTCAACTTGCAAACGCTTTCATAAACTTCTTTGATTTTAATCATCATAGGTTGACGAGACAGTGGAGGCGTCGAACATAAACTCGAGTCTGCAGAAAATAAGGAAATACAGACAAAATGTAAGAACAAAAAAGAAGTTCAGATGATGATATTCCAGAAGTTCACATATTCAAGAACGTGGTGCATAAACTGCAATGTACAGAAGACCCACAGTTCATCAAATGAAGGCTACCATCAAAAAAATACACACACACGATATCGCTCCACCCCGGTCAGTCATATACATGCAGAAAATGAAAACTACGGCATGAACTCATGCCACATTACATAGCATTCGAAAAGTGTCTTACATGGAACATGATGCCCAACAGCGAAAAAACAAAATACATATACAAAAGCACCCCACCACACCCCTCCCCCCATAAAAAAACCAAAAAAAAAAGGGAAAAGGGTTTTAGATAGAGATATATGAGGAGTAAACATAAAGAATAAAAAGGCGGGCTAGCATTAGGGGAGGGTGTGTGGGGGTAGGAGAACTGTATGTTCCCCATTCAGATATCCTTGCCTAAGTCTTGCGGGGATTCTTCAATAGAAGCGGTCAAGTCATCTGTTGATTCTTCAAAGAATGAGCTCGACTGCTCAATCGAATCAGAGGCATCGCGTCCATGGTTATCTCCAGCCTGAAACTCATTATTGTCATCATCATCAGCACCAGTGCTGCGCTCTATATTGGCTTCAGTACCCGGCAGTTCTCCACGTGCAGCAGCAACACCTACTTCCTCACGACCATGCGCAACAACAGACTTACAATCCATAGCAGCTGGTAATACACCAACATCATCAGCAGCCTCAGCACATGTTTCGGGAACAACTGCACCAATGCCAGGTAGTTGGGCAGCATCCTTCACATCATTTCCATCCTGACATGTTACAAGATCTTCAGGAATTGAGAAACCTTTTCCAGTAACTGCACAATCTTCAGCATGGTGTTCAGCATCTTTGTCTCCATCAGAATGTGCAACTATCTCAGGAAATAAATTCCCCTTTCCAACAGGGTCTAACTCAGAATAATGATCAGCAACTTTGTCACCAGCACAACCAGAATTACCATCACTGTCATCTAAAGGAGGAGTTTCAGGGGTTGCCGGATGGACAAAATTATGCTTGACATAATAACGATCAACAGATGAATTGTCATCACTGTCATCTGGAAGACCATCCTTCTCAACACACTTTTCATTTACCTACCAACAAAAAAAAAACAGAAGTTCAGATGGAGAAGATGGAGTAGTTCATATACACAAACAAAAAACAAAACAAAAGCGCAACTATAAAAAAAATAAAAAAATAAATTGCAAAACACAAAAAAAAATACCTCAGCTAAAGGAGGTGATTTATCAAAAACTGCATCTTCAACATGATCACCAGCAAAAGCTGGAGGACATTGAGGGGTTGCCGGACGAACAAACCCATCATTCACAGGTGCATGATCACCATCTCCTGAATTCTGAGGTGCATTTTCCTCAGCAATCCTAGCATCTTCCTGCAAAAAAATAAAAGGATAACAAAAAAGAAAAGATAAGGAAGTTCACATGAAAAAACACAGAAGTTCACATATGTGTAATAGCACAAAACAAGAGATAAAAAAGGAAGTTCACATAAAAAGGGATGGACATAAGTAAAAGAATGACTAATTATACCTCAGCTTCAGCAGCTGACTGACCAAGTCCTGCATCAACATCTTCAACAGAAGAAGGAATATTCTTCAGAACATTACTTTCAACATTATTATTGCCTGATACATTTACACGGCTCTCATACTGCTTGCACAAAGAGTCCTGATTCATACCAAAATCAAGAAAACCTGTGCGCATTAAAGACAAAGCACCCCTCAAGCTATCAAGGAGCGATGTTTCACGCTTTGCCTGTTCATCCAATGCTTCAAAACTGGGGAAAGTACCATCAGCAAGCCGACCTTGAAATTGTTTCACACGATCAGCTGTAGTCGGAATCGTACGAGAGAGATACTCAACTTTATGCAACAGTGATCCAATCTCATCAATAACACCAGCAGAAGGCTTCCCATCACTAGTTGAAGCGGACTGGTGCTTGTCTTTCGTGTTGACATCAGCAAGTTGCGAAAATGGCATCTCGCAATGACCTCCAGCAGGATGTTCATTGGCAATGCCAACATCAGGCTCGCTGCGATGGGTGCCCTCATTGAGATCAACAATTAGATCTTCCACACGATACCGATATGAATAAGCAATTTGGTTGCGGCCTTTCCACTGCATTGTAATAAAGGAGTTCACTTAGCAGAAAAACTGAAGTTCAGATGATGCATAATGTAGTATGAAGATCAGATAACAATTAAAAAAATATATACAAAACTAGGTAAGTTCACTTGGGATACAAAAAAAATATTGAGATGCAACATAAAAAATTAAAAAAAAAGACTTAGGAAGTTCACTTGCGATGTAGTATGAAGATCAGATGCCACATAAAAAAAGGGTTACAGTTTGAAAAAACTAACCACAATTCTGCCAAACTTGTACTTCATCAACTCTGGTCCACCATTCCTTTCAATGTCCATTTTGTAAATAGCCTTGAGCGGCTTCTCATGCAGAAAGTTTGCGCGAGGAGTTCGAGTATGCATGACAGAATGTGGTGGTAACAAAATGCTGTCAAGATACATAACAGTGGGGATAACAGCACACCCTTCTAACCCAGCCTGAGGGATATCAGGGTCTTGATATTTAGTAGCAGCTCGTTTCAACTCATCAACAACAAGCTGGCAATAATCCATCTTTGCCATCTTATCATAATCCATGTTCACAAGCATTGCAGCTTCCCTACCGACACGGGTAGCTGAACCAGGACATATGAGCTTGCTAAAAAGAATGGCAAAGAAGACCTTAACAGCCAAATCTTCCTTCTCGGGGTCTTCAACAAGATCAGACAACAATTGACGCAGATCTTTAGGCTCAATACTAGCATTGCTTTCGAACCCAAACTCTTGTTTCAAAAGAGCCAATGACTCGTCATGTCCAGATTCTGCAGGCAGTATAGGAGTATCACCTCCTATAGGAAAACCAAACACCTGATGAACACTGTCTCTATTAACCTCTAGAACTCTGCCAGATCCACAAGCCACCTTCATAGTAGAAGTGTCAATAGTCTTCATCAAATAACACATGAGAACACGTGATATGTTACCCTCCAGGACCCACTGAAAAACACAGCCAAAACCAGCTTGCTCGACCTTCAATCGGTGATGCTCTTTTAACATTCCTGCAGCCGAACGCACTTCACCGAGAGAACAGCGAATAGTTTGCTGAAAACGCGTCTTCTCACCATCAAGATCTTCAACTGCCTTCCTCTTCCTAGCCATAGTTTTCTTTGTCGGCCTTTTCAAAACTTTCTTCGAATCACCTTCCGAAACAACAGGTTTAGAAGGGCCTGGCTTCCTACCAACTTTCTTGACCTGGTATAGAAACCACAAAAAAAATCAATGAGAAAAGGAAGTTCACACCAACATGAACACAGAAGTTCACACTACACTAACCTTGGCAGGAGCTTCAAAGTCTGATTCATCGCTAACCACTTCTGTACGACTCTTCTTAGCATTGCACTACATAAAATGAGATGCATAGAAAGGGAAGAGTTCAGATTCAATAAACAAAGAAGTTCACAGTGGTACAATTATGTAAAAATGAACAAACAAAATAACCTTGCCAGCAGCAACACCATCTTCAGTGGAATCTGGGACATATGTCTCATCAACATCAATCTTACGTTTACGGTGACCAAGACGTGATTTCCCAGGAGATGAAACTCGTTTCGAAGCAACCGTGGACTGAACAGTAGCAGCAACACGAGGGCTGCGCCGCACAGGATTTGTACCCTGCACAGTAGCAGCAGATTTTAAAAAATAACAAAAAGAGAAGTTCACAATGGTACAACTATGTAAAAGTGGCCAAAAAAGGTATTTAACAGAATAAACAAAAAAGAACATAAAAAAATAACCTTGTCAGCAGCAACATCATCTTGAGTGGTAGCTGGGGAGTATGTCTGCTGCACAGGATTTCTGGCCTGGGCAGCAGCAGCAGCTTTCGCCAAAGGTGAATTCTCTTTATACTTCCTGCAAACACCCCTTTCTTTCCTCACTTTAGGAGGAATAGTTTCAGCAGCACATTCATCACGTGTGCTTTCAGCACCCTCGCCGTCACGTGGAACATCATGGACAACGGCATTACCCTTAGCAGACTTTGCTTTCGCAGGGTATTTCCGGTAATATGTAGTCAATTTCTCCTGGTGCTGAGCTAATTTAGCAGCTTGTCTCTCCTTTTCCTTCGCAAGCTGTTCTTCAACCATATAATCCTGAGTAACTACTTGAGTACCAACCACAGATTGAGATTGGGTTTCTTCCATCACAGGTGTAGCTTCAACTGTTTCAGATTCAAGAACTTGCCGAAGAGGAGTATAATCAAAGACAGGGCTGCCCATGTTACCCTTCTCCACAGCAGGAGTCCTATCAAAAACAGGGATATCTAAGAACCGCGGTACACTGTCAGAAGAATATGCAGCAAAATCCTGGTTCAGCAACTCCAGAGATTCTCTTATAGTCTGGTCAGCTGCATAAACACAAAAAAGGACATGTAAACAACAAAAGATTGTATGCATTGCAGAAAAAGGAAGTTCACTTGAAAATGTTTGTGAGGTTCACATATGTATGTTGCTAACCTGAATCATCAGCATCATCTGTAACATTAGAAGGTAGATTCCCCAACCCAGAAAACACAGCATCACCACAATCATCAACATGATCAAAAACCTTGCCTAAAAAAACACAAAAAACAAAAAATTTCACTATCAAACACATAAAAAAAAGAACAAATGTACAGACTTATACTTCCTATGTACAGCAAAATGTTAATTTCATGATTCACTTAAAAAAACAGCCTATACATGAAAAGAAAGATTATAAATACAGAGAATGAACATAATTAATATAGTGAGTTCATTTAAATGACAAGTAATTCATAACATGTCCTATATAGAAAACACATAAATAGACACAACAATAAATGGTGACCACAGGGAATTATAACACAGATCAAAAGCCTACAGAAAGAAAACCCTAGCACACAAAAAAAAGTGGTCAAATCATATGACAGAACAAACAAACATTACAAAATAATATGTTTATTTCATTGTTGACAACGCAAAAAAAGCATGAATTTACAAAACCGAAAACAAACCTCCACCACCGGTCGGAGAATCCTTATCCATCACCAGAAAAATAGAAAAGAGGGACGGACTCCCAACCCAAAATTTGAAGACGAGCAGCCGGTCTGGGACGAAGTAGAACCACCGCGAGACGAATCAGAGGAGCGGCCGGAGTTCCAACCGCCGGCCGAACGGGGAAATATCGCCGGCAAACACCGAAGACGGCGAGGACGAGGAAACTGCAGCGGACATAGGGTTTAGAACAAAGGGGAAATGGTGGATTTCGAGTAGAAAAAGGAATAAGAACAAGGGACGGGGGAGAGGAAAACCATGCGGGGGGCAGCAGTTACCTAGAGCGCCGCCGCCATTGCGGAGAGGATGGAGCAGTTTAGGATGGTCCGTCTGCGAGTGGGAAGTGGGGAGAGAGAAGACGAAGGCACAGACAAGCGGAGTAAAAAGGGGGTTGGGAAATAACTGCAAGAAAATTATAATAAAAAAAAGAGGCAACAATAATAAAAAAACACTAAACGTTACCTCTGTCAGTCAGATAGAAACGACAGGAAGTTCACATGAAACTGCGACTGCGATTCACTTTATGTGAAAAAAGGAAAAATTATATGGTGGGGGGGTCAAAACCGCACCGACCACACAACCATTACGAAGTGCACTTGATAAAACAGTCAGGAGTTCACTCACTTGAAAAAAAGTATTTCACTATGTTTTAAAAGCAATTATTGATTTCCTATAAATGGCAGATGGGAGTTCCCCACAACAATACGAAGTGCACTTCTGAAACCGCAAGGAGTTCACTCATTTTAAAAAAGGTATTTTACTCTGTTTTTCTCACTTGTTAAATTCCTTTTATTCATTTCCTAGTATGGGGGGGGTCCCCCCCCAACCCCCCCCTTCCCTAACTAATTAATTTTATTCCATGCTAGACCCCGACTCGGTTTTGTACATTAATGAGAAGTACACAGCTTACTAACAGAGAAATACATACATGCTCAATGTAGATTTACATGAAAAACAGTCAGGAGTTCACTCAACTTAAAAAAAAGTATTTGACTATGTTTTAAAACCATTTATTGATTTCCTAAAATATGGAGGATGGGAGTTCCCCACCACAATACGAAGTGCACTTATGAAAACGCAAGGAGTTCACTCAATTTTAAAAAAGGGTATTTTACTCTGTTTTAAAACATTTGTTAAATTCCTTTTATTCATTTCCTAGTATGGGGGGGGTCCCCCCCAACCCCCCCCCACCTTCCCTAACTAATTCATTTTATTCCATGCTACCTCCCGAATCTGTTTTGTACATAAATGAGAAGTTCACAGTTTACTAACAGAGAAATACATATATGCTCAAAAGTAGATTTACATGAAAAACAGAGGCCCCAACTTATCTGTATCATGAAAATGAAACAGGAAATTGAGAAAAGTTCATGCATATCGGTAGTTCACATCATAAAATTAAAGAAGTTCATTAGTTATAACAACAAAAACATTCACTAGTGCGTATGAAAAAACAAAACAGATGCCAAGAAAAATCTGGATTATGTTGATACATCAATTGTAAGCATGAAGACCACCGCGTCATCACTGCATCAAGTGAGAAAAAAATAACTACAGCAGCATGCGCAAAAAACGAACTAAGCAGTAACATAGATCTGTGAAGAAATCGTGTATTAGGATCAAGCAGAACCTATCAATCAACAAACCATGGAGGATACATACCGAAAAACCATTACCGTAAAGAACAACACGCGGAGGAGTAAGGGCGGAGCCATGAACGTAGAAGATTTAACGAAGAAGGACGCCGGACCTGTGTGACAGCCATCAGAAAACCAATCTGCAGCTGAGGATAAAAAGAAGATAAGAGCAGCGTAGAGCTAGCATGGAATAACTGTGCCGCAGAATATTGACGATCTGCGGTGCAGCCGTGGAGAACAAATTCGTCGGTGAAGCGTCGGAGGAGAGCACGGAGATGAGGAGCCGCCGTCGACGAATTTCTCCGATAGGAATCGAGCGAGGGAGGAGATCGGCAGCGAGCAGCGAAGAGCTCGGGAGCGAGCAGGGAGGAAATCGCCATGGAAGAGATCGGGAGCGAGCAGGGGTGGGGAACGAGCACGGAGGAGGTGGGTGCGAGCGGGAGGTGGGACACGTAACGGTTCGCTGTCTCGTAGGAAGTTCACACGCGCGCGGGAGTGGGACGCGAGCGGGACGTGGGACGCGAAAATATGAAGACTCACGGGAAGTTCGCATGCCATAAGTTAGGAAGTTCAGAAAGGGTTCGAGAATAGTTATTCTCGAACCGGTTCGAGAATAGCAGACCTATATATATATATTCACATAACACGTTATGAGCAATGAAACTTCATTTGGCGGTTTATAAGCATTCATATGGGCATCATGTCCTAGTGTCGAGATGATGCAAGACAACTCACTAATAATATCCTAATAATAGAGACTCTTTAACCAAATTTATGATTAAACAAAGTATTGCATTAGGTAATTTGACATGATGCTGAATAACACTATGCTACCTTGATCTAATGAGATCACCTAGTGTGAGAAGATGAATATATAGCACAAGCTAGTGAGGTAAATAGTGGGAAGGTAAAACCATAGTAGCAATAAAAACTCGTCACACAACTACAAGATTGCTCCACATAATACACACTTTCATGATTGATCCACATAATACACACTTTCATACAAGTGTGAACAGAACAAAGCATACATGAACGGAGTAATATATGCATCTACCAATATATAAAACACATACTAAAAATTCACATATCATAAACAAAAGATTCACCATAGTGATAATATAAATATGACCACAATCATGTAGGCATCTCATGTGGTTTTAAATCAATGAAATAGGTGTTTCCCCTCCAATCTTCACAAGTTATGTCTCTATTTTG
This sequence comes from Lolium multiflorum, assembly GCA_030979885.1. Classification (NCBI taxonomy): domain Eukaryota; kingdom Viridiplantae; phylum Streptophyta; class Magnoliopsida; order Poales; family Poaceae; genus Lolium; species Lolium multiflorum. The sequence goes on along the minus strand of CM061750.1, from coordinate 273,505,586 downwards.
GTGTTTCTTTGTTTGCTACCGCCTCCTCACGAGCTTGCGATGAGGGGTATTTATGTAGTCATTTTTAGGTCAAGATGCATCTATGTCCATGAAACCAAGGAAAAACAAATAAACATGCCATGATACATATAAAATGTATCCATTAACTTTGTAGTTTATTATGTTAATCCTTAATATTTGGCAGATTTATTATATTTATAGGGACTAACCTGCTAATAGTTGAAAAAGTGCACTATTTTGTGTTTTTACACTATGTTGTGTAGGAATTACATGAATATGAAAAGAAGTCCCTCACTATGGTGAAATTTGGAGTTCCCAAAATTTGTACCTGCAGGATTTTTTTTAATTAAAGATGTCAAAGTCACGACGAAGATGACATCAAATGGAAAAATCTAAAACACGACAGGTTTGGGATATTTCAAGGAAATTTTTTTTATATAAAGAATGCACAAACATAGATTTTACTCTCCTGGAAAAACGTTTATACTGAAGAGTCCATAAGCAGTTTCGGGATTCCGAAAGGTGGTGAAGGGATTGACTCTATCTCTTGACATACTGATGGATTCGACCATGAATCAGTTCGCTAGACTCGCTGGCACAGAGAGAAATCCTAGGAAGATTCTAGAGGTGCCCAAGAGCCCTTCAATAAAAGGGCATTAATCCTATGGTCTAGATGCAATCTCCCACACTATGTTTTGGGAACGGAGGCGCTCCATTGTCACGAATTTTACTCTCCATTGGCAGTCTCCAAGAGGGGGAGAGAGTTACCCACAACATCACCAAGTACAAGGATGAAGGAGACCAATAGACCACCGCCCCTAGGGCAGTCGTCACCCCATCGTCGGCGCCTATCTGCCTCCATCATCATCACCATGGGGCTGATCCTCTTAATCAACCACTTCACCAATGCCTTGTCACAGCTCTCCATCACGAGGAGGAATTATTTCACCCCCTGCACTTTGGGTGTATGGTATTAGTTTGATCCCAACTCTCTATGTATTATCACTATGGTAGTCCGTATGAGCAGTATAATGGTGGTGTGGTCCTTATTCTAAATATAGAGATGCAATTCAACAAAAAATAATTATATATATACTCTCCAAGTTCATGTGAATTCCTATGGTGCTCAAAAAATAAGTTTAAAGTTTTGCAAACTGGGAGAGTGTTATAGTACAAGGGATTTCTTATGCATCCAAAGCTTATGGTTTGAACCATTCTTGGATACATGTTTTTTTGGTTTGCGTTCATTACCAATGGCATGCCCATGAGCGCCTCTTTGGTGGACTTGCACAGGAAGGAGGTGGGCCAACTCGGATAAGCACACTCGCACGAAGAGGAGACCAACGTGGAGCTCATGTCAAGGATCTAGTATGTCGTGTTCTACTTGACTCGATATCGTATCGGACCGGGTAGAGATCTTCGTAAACCCTTTCCATGTTGTTTATATAGGGTGTGTTTGGTAGCCCGGTTGGCCCATCTCATCTCATACAAGCTGAGCTCAGCTAAGCTGGCCACATACAAGTGTGTTTTAGTGTGTTATGTTTGGTAGGTTGTATGAGCTGAGTGCTCAGCTGCGATCTTGTTTGGTGTCATGTATGAGTTCAGCCATACCATACAAAAATAAAAAGCAATGATGTCCCTAAATACAAAATCAAAAAGCAATCGGGTCCTTGTATACAAAACCAAAAAGCAATCGGGTCCTGGACAGAGAGGACTGCGCGCGTCGCCGGGGAGAGGAGCCGCCGCCGGCACTCGCCGCCGGCGAGAGGAGCAGCTGCCGGAAGGTCGAGCCCTCTTGCTCCGCTGCGCGGTGAGGCCGACCTGCCCGTTCTGCTCGGTTTCCGGTGGTGAGCTCGGGCTGCTGGGTTGCCGGTCGTGAATTCGTGCTGCTCGGTTGCCGGTGAGGCTCCTGCTACTCGCCGGTGCCGGACAAGGCCGGAGAGGCGGCGTGGCCTCCCGCCTGCTCCGTTGCCGGTCGGGAGAGGGTCGGACCTGGAGAGCTGGGGCGGTGGCGGGCGCTAGGCAGCGGAGAGACCTACTGTGAGATTGGGTCTGCGGGGGGAAATGGAGTGGTGGAGGAGATGCGGGGCAGTGACCCCTAGCGGGCGCGGGGCGTTTTCCGGATGGAGTGAGCTAGGCTGAGTTGCGAAGCTCGATTCGAGCTTCTCAACTGGGCATGGCCGAGGAGCTGTTTTCGCATGAAGTGGGCATAGCTGAAGGCAGCCGACCCGACCTAACAAACAGCAAATCGTGCGAAATCGTGGGATGAGGTGGGAATCTCTCAACCGAGCCGGCCTAACAAACACGCCCATAAGGCCCTTGAAGGTCCCAAAACCTTATGTTCCCATTCACCCTAGCTTAGTCGTTATTGCTGCCTTCGCCGCCCTGATCTAAACAATACCAATTTAAGGAGTATTTCTTTAGCTCCCACGAGAGGGGCCAAATCTAGGTACCTCGTGTGTGTCAATCTTGTCCTAGGAATTTCCAATGTATCCATCACCTTTCACCTCATCTAACCTACCACTGTAGCATTTATCTGCACAATACACAGACATTTTTTTAACTTGAAAGACGCATATGTCTTGACTGAATCGTGGGCCTAGATGATATTAAGTCTAGATCAACATATATTACTAAAGGGGAAAGTGAAGAAAATATGCTCAACCGTTTGTCGATCATTAGAAGCGCACAAAAGGACATTTGACCACCTATTCCATGTGTTGAGAATACCAACCGGTGTACCACGAAAATGCCTTCAATGTTTGGTCGTAATTTCAATTTACATGTCCATGGAAATCCGAAGGGGCCATCGGTCGAAAATAAAATATGTAACTTTCTTGGGCATTTAGGATCTTCTTGAGGTCATGGTCATATGCATCGACCAAATCAGAGGCAGGGGCTTTCCCTTTAAAAAAAACAGCTATCCTAGCTTTACACCAATTTTTCATGCTAGTTGGGCAATCAAACAAGTAGTGGTGTTTTGAACTTCATCCCATTCTTTAGAATGTTCAGGTGAAAGTTGTAAGTTAAACAGATGATTCATATCTTGAAAGTATATCATATTTTCTAGTGGAAGTTCATCCTATTTTTTGCATGGTTCATCTAAGATCATATTGATGGGATAAGATGCTTAACTCAAAATTAGATGATTTTTCGTGTGTGCATTTGGCTTATGATTAAATATATATATATATAGGTCTGCTATTCTCGAACCGGTTCGAGAATAGCTATTCTCGAACCCTTTCTGAACTTCCGGATTTTTGACATGTGAACTTCTGACAGTATTTTCATGATGATTTTCAAACCGCTTATCGGATTGATGCGTATAATATACCGTTGGATTCGCACGGAAATTTCGCAACTTTTTCGTGTTCATTGTTTTCCCAAATTCTATATTGATTAAAACTAATTTGAAATATACAAAACAACGTTTTCGCGATTTCTCTATTTTTGTACAGTTTTGGGGTTCCAGTTTTCAAACCGTTTATCGGAATGATGCGTATGATATGCCGTTGGAAAGGTGCTGACTAGGCGCACCTTTTTCATGAAGAACACTTTTCTAAATTATTTATAGTTTAAGAGCAGATTTGAAAATACGTGATTACGTTTTTCGAACTTCGGTTTTTCGATCTGTTTTTGGGTCTTATTTCCGAACCACTTATCGGAATGCTCCAAATGATATTGCGTTGAAAAGATATTAATTAGGCGAATATTTTTCATGTTGAATGTTTTTCCAAATTCTAAATGGTTTTAGTTTAATTTCAAAATACATAAAAGTGAAGATAACGCCGACACAAGAACATTTCGAAATTGGCTCATCTAGATTGATTAGGTGTGGCATTGCGATATGTTGGAGTATTAGTAGAGTTATATTAGTGCTAATTGTACGTTGAGTTGGTCGATTTGCGCAATCGGTGGTTGTACGGACGATTTCTATGCGTATGATTTCCGTCCAGAAAAACAGAGTGTATGAGGTGCTCGAATATAGAAGTGAACTTCCTTATATCTGTTAGTGAACTTCCGGTCGCGGTATAAAAGTTTCAGGCATGTCATAAAATTATAGCGAACTTCTGTGGATGTGAAATTCTTCTCCCCTGAATCCGAACTTCCCGATGGAATTCAATATTGTACACGGTGAACTTCCGAAACTTCCCATTTTTTAAACTCTAGATAAAATTTCTGAACTTCTGAATTTTTTGCGAGTGTGAACTTCCAAGTTTTGCAGATGTGAATTTCCTGATTTTTTGAAATCTGGAGAATTTTCTAAACTTACAAATTTCGTGTATGTGAACATCCAAATTCTGCAGATGTGAACTACTGAGTCTTGTAGATGTGAACTTCCTGATTTTTTGTACTCTAGAGATTTTTTTAATTTTCACATCTGCAGAACTCGATCTGGTTGGGGCACCGCCGGAGGAGCTTGGCGCGGGAGGCGGGAGGTGGGGCGGCGGAAGCCCTGCGCGCTGCAGGTGGTGGGGGCGGCGGTCACCGGGGCGTGCTGTAGGTGGTGGGGGCGGCGGTCGCCAGGGCGCGCGGCGGTCAAACTCAATTTTCTGACATATTTTGAAGTGAACATCCGGATGGTGCAAAGTGAACTTCGCACCATTGCCAAAGTGAATGCCCACAAAAAGTAAGTTTCCTATTGAACATCAAGCACGTTCAAATTGCCTAGTACTTTACTTTACATATTCTAATATTTAATCTGTTTTGTGCACTGCCCAAAAATCATTTTTTGGCTAACAAGACAAACGTAGTAAAGACACAAAACTACAAGAAAAAAGTAGCCAAGCTTGGAGCAGTTTAGAAGCAAGAACATACGAGTTGAAAGCTACTCCCGTGAGAGGATCTGTCATTCAAAAAAAAAGGAGCATCAAGTTGAAAGTTACTCCCGTGAGACGGTGAGAGGATATTCGTATTCAAAAAGGAGCATCACTGATTAGCTACGCACAGCAGCTGCTCCACCTGCCACTGGATTGACGTCCGGAAGTTGATGTATGCTGCTTGCTGCCTTGCTCCGCTTGATACCGAGTTGTAGTTGAGCCGCGCAATCTTATGTCAGGCAAGCGACAACATAGATTCTGCACATAGTATTTACAGAAGTAAATTTCATGAATAATCCATCCATCCAGTAGTATTTAGGCAAGTAAAAACATCCATCGCATTCATTGCTATCTGAACTTCATGGCTGACACAGATTGACTACACATTGCTATCGTCTGAATTCAGGTTGAGATAGTTCAACTACCTGGTCTCGGTGCCAACAGAAGGCTATACACGGAGAGGTAGGTCCTCCTCCAGCCGCTGATGTATGTCGCAAAGCGATGGTTGACGCCTCGGAGGTTCCGACCGCCTGTATGCTTTAAACTGTAATTGTCAGACAGACTAAACAAACTCCCCAAATGTAGAAAGTGAACTGGCCCTGATAATAATGTAAACTACCATTTTTCATACTAGCCGGAAGCATTTTCATAATAATGTGAACTACCATTTTTCATACTAGCTAGCTGTTTTTTATGTGCTGCGAGCGTCCAATATTTGCTAAAATACAAAGCTATCAACAATCTTTATGAATAAAATCACAAAAGGCAGCAGTTAAGCTAGCAACAATCTTTATGAATAAAATCACAAAAGGCGAACTTCTATGTGAGGAAGATTGTAACTTGCGACCACAATTAAAAAGACGAACTCCCCGATAAAAAAGGCAAACTTCAGGTAGAAGTGAACTCCTTGATTTAAAAATACTTCAGTTCACAAATTGTGGTTAAAGTGGACTTATTGTAGTTCACTTATTGAACTTCTGTTTCCCACATTTTAAAAGTGAACTTCTTGCCACATTTTGCTACCAAAAAAAGTGAACATCCTCCTCCCACGATTCGAACTTCAAGATTAAAAAAGTGAGCCTCTCTGAGTGAACAGCCTAAAATGAACATGTACTGCAGGTGGACTTTTTCATATACTGCAAATGCATATATTTCATATGCAGTAGTAAGCCATACCTTCTGTTTCGTTTCTTTTTCAATTCATCAATCCAAATGGAGCTCCAAGTGTTGTCATCACTCCATGGAATAAGATGCAGAGCATGCTTGTATCAATATAGTGCCATGTATACATAATATAAAGACTGAGAATATGAACAGAAGAACAGAAAACTGAACACAAAGACCACCCCAAGTTTCTACTTGCAGTCACTAGATGCTCACTTCAATTGCTTCAAAGTGAAATATGAAAATAAGTATACTTCATACGGCATATTTAGATAATTTTCTGTCATGGTCGAACTGGACTTCCATGGAAAATGAACTTGCATTATTTTTGGAGAAGTCTACGACCAAGAAAAACTGATCTTCAAGTGGTGTGAATTTCTCAAAACTCATTGGGTGAACTTCCTATTGGAGACGAATCGAACTTAACAATGATAACAAGTGAACTTTCACTTTCTACAAATCTGGAGTTTATCTCAGTTAATATGAACCATGTAGCAATGAGAATATCGATCAAGCACAAATCGGAACTGTCGACGTACTGAAAACAAAATGTAAGACCTGGTACGGAACTGAAACACTCTATACAGTTACCTGATGACATAAGATAAAAGTTTAGAACTAAAAGGAACTTCAGAAACTGAATATAGTGAACTCCTACTTTGGTTTAACACATCAAACTCTACAAAACGAAAAGTGAACTTTAATTATTTTACACATCAAACTCAAAAGTTTTTTTTATAGTGGACTTGGGTAAATAATCATATGTCGCTTAATAAGTGGACTTCCTATTGTTTAGATTTTCTAAGTTAATAGGAATAATGAACTTCCACACAAAATAAAACCGAATTTTCACATTGAGATAAAGTGAACCTCGAAAGGAAAATGATGTGAACTTGCAGGCAAAAATAATTGACAGAGTGAATTGCGTGACAAAGAGAAGGTGAACCTTTTGGTGAATTCGAGATGAACTTCCTGTATTTTTAAAGCTGAATGGTTTCTTCAATCACCCCTGCCTATGTATAAAAAAGACAAATAGCGCCAGAAGAATGGCTGCAGCTGCTTGCCTATTACATATTTCTTATCTAATGTCAGATCAGAAACATACATACACAAGTAAATCAAATCTCCCAAAAAATATATAAAGTGAACTTTCCATGTAAACAATCCAAACTTCTTTTGTCTGCCCGAACAAATAAACTACCTAGAATAAAAAGTGTGCTCCCAGTGCCAAACGCAGTAATCTGCCTAAATAAACTGTGTATACTACAGTTCACATACGAGGCATCAGCGTTGCAGTTCACAAAATAGTTGATGGAGCGAACTCCCAAGAAAAAATAGGCTTACTTCACCCGTAGATGAAGTGAATTTCTAGCCATGTGCACCTATATAACAGTGGATCAACAAATTGTGAATTGCATTTTTTCCGAGTATATTATCTCTACCATTTTACCTACAAAAATTGTGAACTTTTCAAGTGCATACAAATTGAACTTGTAACAAAAGAAAACAAACTAACCAAATTGAGTAAGCTTACTAGACATAGAAGTTAACATGTTTCTGAACTAAAAAAAAGCGAACTGTCGAGATACACACAACTGAACTATGGACATACACAAATGTGGACTCTCTAGATGCAGATAGCTTGTTTGTGCTCGTGGCCACACATTCATGTCTCTGTGGATTGCCGAAGGTCATCGACAATACCTTCAGTGTCAACGCGGTGGACTTTGGTGGTCACCTGGTGTGGACTTCCCAAGGGCTGTGCACTGGACTCCCCCAATTATGTAATGAATAAATTAAAAAGAGTTGGAACATAATTTGCCAGATATTGTTCTCCCCCGTTGCACTGTTCCACAATTAAATCCGAACTTATAGTTTCCTACATCTATATCGTTGACAATAAATAGTGCAACACACATATCAATTACCCATACAAATAGCTAACCGGAGGAGTGAACTTTCCAAAAAAATATTAATGAACTTCTCAATAGCAAACAGCAAATAAACCGCACGTGAATTGATTTTATGTGTACATATGGAGATGCTAATTTTCTAGATGGGGCCGACGGTGAACTTCCGGCGAAGTCTTCACGAGTAGAAAGAAATCGCCACAAGACGTAGTGAACTTCTACAATAAACTTTCTTTATAAACAAACTGAACTTCTACCTCTTTTTATAGTCAGACACACATCAGCACATACATGTGCCATATTTTTCTCAGGCTTAATTCAAAATTTCCCATTAAAAACAGTGAACAGAAAATTGAACTTCTAAAGGCTTTCACGGACTCATGACCGACACAAGTAAATTGTGAACTTCATCGGAAAAACTTACAACACGAAAAATCTGTAAAATCCAGATAACGGAATTGAACCTCGCAGCCATCACACGTTTATATCATTTTTTGTTGGAACATATTCTTATTTTGTATGCTTTTCAACTAAAAACCGAAAACTGTTATCCCTGAATTTCCCCATGAAAGTAAACAAACATCCGTGTCTAACAAAATGTACTTGGCGACTAACAATATGAAAGGGAACTACCACACAATTCAATCTGAACTTCGATTCAGAAATAGCACCTAGTAACATTGAACAACAAATACCTAGGACAACTGAGCATAATATATACTGAACTCTCAAAATATTATTGCACGCTTAGGTCTTTCTCCATATCCATGCTAATCCTAGTCAATCTGGCAATGCAAAGCATATAAGGATGACCACATGATGGTCACTTACACACATATTTCGTCCATCAATATTTCATCTCATAATGAATCAGTTTTAAATCCATTTCATATCTCGTAATGTTTACGCAATTTGTTATTAACAAATCAATTCATCAATAAGAGTTAGCTATCTATGAAACTGAAAAAAGGAAAGTAGGAAACGCCATTGTATGCATGACATAAATTAACTCAGATATGAATTGTGCCTGACATTAAGATGATCTTTCAGCGAGACAAAGTGAACTATTGACGCGTTCATATTGAAGTTCCGGGGGTTTACAAACTGAAATGAACAACTAAGATACACATGTGAACTCCCTATTTGGCCTAATCGAAGTACTCACAATTAACAAAGTGAACTGCTCGGTGCTGCGAAAAACACAAGCAAGTAGGCCACGCAATTAGTGTTCACAATTGACTTTCTACATACAGATGAATCGAAATGCCCACAAAATAGAAGCGAACTTCTCACTGTGCTGATTTCTTTTACTAATGTATAGTTGATTTTCAAGTGGAGGAGCAACAATCACTATCCCATGCCTCGGCTAAATGATTCAAGATACAAAGGTAGCTTCTAAAGTAAATTCATCAAGCAATTTAATGCACCAGATTTGAACAAGAATTAACCTCTGTTTTCCATGTACTGCACGAACCTGGTGCTCGAGGGAGTTTGTAGCGACGCTCACCGTCTGCGCCGGTCCTCACGGAAGTCTTCGCCGCTGCTCCAGGAGGCGCCCAGCGGCGGGGTCTAGGAGGCGCGCGGTGGAGGGGTACAGGAGGCGCGTGGCGGAGGGGTACAGGAGGCGCGCGTCGGCGGGGTACGGGAGGCGCGCGTCGGCGGGGTACGGGAGGCGCGCGGCGGCGGGGATCTAGGAGGCGCGCGGCGGCGGGTCCAGGAGACACTCGGCCGGATGCAGGGCATGGGGCGCCGTGCGGGGTGGAGCAGGTCGATGTAGGCATCCGCCGGGGAAGAAGGTGAGGCAGGATTTGGGACCTCCGGCGGCGAAAAGGAGGTGGGGGAGGCGGCACGGTGGCCTACCGGCGACGCGGGTGGACGACAACCTGGTGGCGGCGTGCGGGGATAAAGGTAAGTGCGTGGGGGGCGTTTGGCCAGGGTGGTGGCGGTTCGGGCCCGAGGTGGTTTCGTGGGCGGTGCCCGGCGGCGTTGGATGGGTAGTTTTCGGGATAGAAGCTGGGTGGAAAAGGGTTCGAGAATAGCTATTCTAGAACCCCTCTAAGGGGGTTCTTTATGTCTATTTATATATATATATATATATATATATATATATATATATATATATATATATATATATATATATATAGCATGTTTTTAAGAAATACTTTAGCAACACAATTACATACCCTTAAGTTGTTTAAGTGCACCACTTATATAGGTCCGAAAATGTCCCGTGGGAATGTTGGATGCGACATGATGCCGTACATGTTGTAAATTCGTATCAGAAAACAAAAAAAATTCGGTTGTGTAGTCGTACAAGGGTTCCCACGTTCCCACATTCCCACGTTCTACAAGGGTTGTGTAGTCGTACTTCGTCGCCGACCTCAGCGACGATTAGAAGTCCTCCGTACTACCTTGAGTAACACAAGTGCAACACCTTGTAGTTTCGCACACGGCGGTGCTCAACGACGATCCCGACCTCCGATGCAGCTAAGGTTGTGGAAGAAGATCTTGTGGATCTGAATCCCGGTAGCGCTCCCACGTACTGGGTGGAGTACTCCCTCCATGCGCAGCTCTTCAAGGAAACTCGTGTGGAGAGAGAACTAGAGAGAGGGGGGAGAGGGGGATGTGACATCCTGGCCCAGGGCTCAATAGGATTGATAGGATACTTATATCAACAAGTTGCAACTTATTTTACGGAAGCTAATCTCCAAAGAACCCTGAGGTTAAGCATGTGATGGAGCTTGACAGCACCAGCAAAAGTGTCTTGAAATGTTGGGACTCCAAGTGCAGAGTTTGTAGTCTAGGAAGCAATTTTCCCCACAAGGGTGACTCAAAGGTTATATCGAACTCTCAAGGAACTGCGCAAAGAGGTATCTCTCCCTCTCTTCTTCTGGCAATCCTGCAAACTAAATTAAAGCCTTGTGTCTACAACTCCACCGTGTGGTTGTCAAGCAGAATATTTCGCGTAAGTAAATAAAACACAAGTAGTAATGAAATAAGTAAAACTATATAAAATAAAGTAACTAAGTAAAAAACAATAAAAAAGGGTTGATTTTTTTTGGGGTTTTGGATGCAAATAGGATAAGTAATTTTTTTTATTTTCGGATTAAAATAATGCAACAAATAAAAAGTAAGATAAAAGCAATATAAAGGTGTTTCATATGATAAAAATATGCTCAAAATCTAACATTGAAAGGCAGAATTTGCTCCGAATTTTTGCTACAGCAAAACTGAATTTTTAGTGCTACTTAGACACGTCAGGAATTTTAAAAAATTTAAGTGAATATAGAAGATGAAAATTTACAGCTACTGTGAATTTATCAAGATTTTAGAAGTTACCAAAAAATCATACAAATCGTGCACTAAAAAGTGCAGCGTAGAAAATAGCAACTCCATATTTTGTTTGCAACTTTAAACATCTAAATGGGTGAAAACTAAGTTTTATTTAGAAATCAGAGAGTAAATTAAAATAAACTAACGTGCTACAGAAATTATGTACAACAAAAACCAAATATAAAAACATCTCGGGTTGCCTCCCATAAAGCGCTTTCTTTATAGACATATAGTTAGGCTTACTTACTTGTTTCAAGTGGTATAGAAATTATGTGGTAGATTAAATGATGCTATCTCCTTCTTCCTTCGAAAGTGATCCATACACTTCTTGTGTAGTAATTGGAATTTGACATTCCCTTCTTTAGAATCAATGATAGCTCATGTCGTTCTCAAAAAAGGTCTTCCAAGGATTATAGGACTAGAGGTATTGGTACCCATGTCCATAACAATAAAATCAACAGGCACATATGTCATATGCAATTTAACCATAACATCATTAACTCTTGCTAATGCCTTTTTGGTTCAATCATCAGCAAGTAATAAATCAATAGAGCGTTTTTCCATACTTTTTAGATTAAGTAATTCAAATAGCTCTTTAGATATGACAAAAACACTAGATCCTAAATCTAGAATAGCATGGTGTGTTTCTTTGTCAATTGAAATTAATATCTTGGGGACCCAAGCTTCCCCAAGCTTATATGGTATCATAGCCTCATTATTATATCTTTGTATATTTTCTTTAATGACATAGTTAGCAATATAAGAACCAAAACCTGCTTGATAAACATTAATAGTGGGATATTTAGAGAATTTCTCAAGAATATCAATAAATTCATGCAAGCTACGTTTAACAAGATCTAATAGTGGTTCCCTTACTTCACTAAGCATTTTCACTTCTTCTAATTGTTTATCATTAGCAAGCATAAGTGTTTCTTTTTCATCCATAGCATTTAAAGTTGTGTTTTCCTCTTTTTCTTATTTCTCCTCTATATCATATTCTTCCTTGACATACATATTTTTAATTCCAGCATTTTTATAGTCTTATATATATTATATTCTACCGATATTCCATCCAATATCATAAATGCATCATAAGGCTTATTAAAGATGTAGCGTATGTCGGATTCTTTGTCTAAAAGATGCTTACTATGTTGGTTTAGGCCAAAGTAAAAACTATTCAATAGCATCCAATCTCTTAGCCCATGTTCTAAATTGCATGTGAATTTTTAAATCTTCTCCATGTTTGAATGACACTCTCCTTTTCTATTTGCTTAAAGTCAAGCATAAGTTTTTGATGCTCAAGGGTGCTCTCCCCAATTTTTTCTAGAAATGAAGCCCTTAGATAAAAAAAATCTGTTTTTCAGGTACAGTTTCATACCATGTCCTAGCTAATCCTAGCAGGGAGTGCGGGAATAACTTGAATCTTAACACTCCAGGATCCATATTAGGAGGGCTTATTTTATAAAAAAGTTCGTCAAAAGTTTTAACATGCAACTCAACGGCTGTGTTATTCCTATTAGCAAACCTAGTATTATATACGGCAATTGTTATCATGGGATTAATGCTGCTCTTTAGATTTCTTTTGTGGATAGCATGACTGCAACCAAGTGTTGCCATTTTCAACCTTTTGTGTTGCCTAATCATACTTGCTTAACAGGAAATTAAAACTTATTTTTATGTGTTTTTGAATTTTTATGAAGAAGAAATAAAAAGCAAAGACTAAAAACAAAACAAGTAAAATACAATGCAAAATCTAAAAGAGATAAGAGAGCTCACAACGGTGCAACCTCCCCAAGCTTAGGTATTTGCAATAAGTTGATGAAGAAAGCAACGACACCAGAAATATCTTGCTAATGCCTTGGGAGTTGATGTACTCACAACTTGATGAGGATGCGGTTGTAAGATGCTCTTCCAGTTCCCAGGCAACGACGCCAGAAAATATGTCTTGATGGTGCTTGATAGCACCAGCAAAATTGTCTTGAAACGTTGGGACTCAAAGTGTAGAGTATATAGTCCAAGAAGCAATTTTCCCCACAAGGGTGACTCGAGGGTTATATCGAACTCTCGGGGAACTTCTCAAAGAGGTATCTCTCTCCCTCTTCTTCTAGCAATCCTCCAAAGTAAATTAAAGCCTTGTGTCCCCAACTTCACCGTGTGGTTGTCAATTACAAGGTTTCGCATAAGTATATAAAATAGAAGTAGTAATAAAATAAGTAAAACTAGATAAAATAAAGTAACTAAGTAAAAAACAGTAAAAGGGTTGATTGTTTTTTGGGTTTTGGATGCAAATAGGATAAGCAAATATTTTGTATTTTCGGATTAAAATAATGCAGCAAATAAAACGTAAGATAAAAGCAATATAAAGGTGTTTTTTATGATAAAAAGTGGACCGGTGTTTATAGGTTCACTTGAATATTTTCTCTTTTAAGTTGTAATGGATAGTAACAATTCATCAATGAGATATGAAGAGCAAAATAATAACATGTGAAAGATACGCATTCATATGGGCATTGCTGATGTGTGACATGGCTTGATGTAGCGTAGATTTCACACTGTTGGGAAACCCCAAGAAGAAGGTATGGTGAGCACAACATCAAGTTTTCTCTCAGTAAGGAATCAAGGTTTAATCGATCAGTAGGAGAAAGGTGTGACTTCGAAAAGTACAGCAATGACTTGTGGCAAAGATGCATTTCATCAAGTGCTAGCAAACAAACGGAACCTTGCACACAACACAACTGCGCTTTGCTCCCAACTTACGCGAGGTTGTTTGACCTTGACTGGCCACAGCCACAAGCGATTAAATGTATCAAATGGAGGAAGATGTTTGCAATAATTAAAGAGAACAGTGCTTGCAGTAAGTAAATAGAGTAGGATTGCAGTGGTTGAATTTATCAGTATAAAGGAAAGGACCGGGGTCCACAGTTCACTAGAGGTGTCTCTCCATAAAGATAAATAATATGTCATGAACAAATTACAAATTTAAGTAATGGATAAAATACCATTTATATGACAAGAAGAGATTACTATGAGATTCGTTGAACATTACAACATAATGTGATCTGGATCCACTTAAGGCCTACAGAATTAATAATCCACCTTCCTATCGTCCAACCCCTTCCACCTGCGCTCTATGACACATCATGCTAATGTGAAAACAATAGGAATACCTTCTGACAGAACATTCTTTCTTTTCTCCCTAGTAGCAATAGCACAGCTACAATCATCTTAGTAGTTATTGTCACTCTTCCAGAAAACTAGAGGTGGACTCACTGAAAGAAGAAGTGCAATACCCTCACTAAGAATCACAAGTACCTGAGCTGTAGCTTTGTATCTACTTGCAACTAGAGCATGCAAGATCACAAATAACATATGACAAGAATATATAATCGATCTCAAGATAGTATTCAAACATTCATCGGATCCCAGCAAATTAAACGTAGAGGAGCAGGCATGATCTGATCATGTAAGGCAGCTCATAAGATCTAAACATTAGGCACAAATTGGAGAAGACAAACCATCAGCACACTATGGACAGAGGAAGTCCAGTGTGATGAATCCATCACACATCACTTTGGAGAAGGGCAAGGGCTACATGTAGATGCCTCCGGCGTATTACTTCGCCCTGGAAGGGTGCTCAGCATCGAACCTCCCTGCCAGAGTCCGGCAATGATGTCGCTGACGGAACCTTTCGTGGATGGAGGTCGGTGTTTGTGTTTTCCTGGTGATCAAATGTTAGGGTGGAGGGCGATGTCGGGCTGAGGCCGTGGGCCCACACCACTCCTAGGCAGCCACAGCCACTTAGGGCTGGCTCGCTTCGCCTGGCTGCTTTCTTCGGACTCTCCCTCTGGACTCTCTCTATCTTTGTTAATAGAAAATATTGAATTTCTGCTTTTGTTTCATTCAATTCCAGGAATATTTCCCTCTGTATAACTTTTCACAAAAACAACGTAGTAACGTGAACTAATCGTGGGCATCTTGCTATAGGTTAGTGCTAAAATGTATGGTAAGTGAATGAAGTAAAGTATAAAACATATAAATTGGTGTAAAACAAGCATGAGCATCATAATTATATTGTCGCTGACATATCAAAGATCATGTCCAACATAGAGATATGCAAGCATGATATTCCTGACACTCTCACAAGAAAATAGAAAACTCCATGCAATTTTAAATTAAGAATCAACAGAGTACATAGCCTTAAGTACTATTGCATGATGTTTGAATATCAAATATAACATTGAACAAACAAGACTTCATCGCTTTATTATCATGACGAACATAGCAGATGTATTCACTATCCCTAATGAGGTAGCAAAAGAAAAGTAAAATAATAATAGATCACTAATTGTTGTCATTATTCAATCTACTAAAACCATGCCACCCATCTAATAAGACACATCACCCCCGCACACAAATAAAGGTAAAAGTGATTCAAAAACCACTTAAGAACTAAGCATAATATACCTATCAATACATCTTGCACATAATATGATCAGATATCATAGCACACAATATCAGGCTGAATAAGGGATCCACCACAGGTAGCTATAAATATATATTACAATCTCATGCTATGCCTCATATGGCACTAAGAACGATGAAGAACATGAGAGAAATAGATCAAGCTACTGCCACAAATCCTTAGTCCAGAGGTGGACTACTCACCCTTGATCATGGTGATGATGTTGAAAATGTTGGAGAAGGAGATCTCCTCCAGAGATCTTGACGAGTTTACCCTCCACCTTTCATTGCCAAAGCCTCCTGCGTGTGTTTTGCCTTTCTGCGGTTCCCTCCTCCTGAGGAATCCCTTTTGGGTCATATATAGTGATTTTTTCTGGTCGTAATGTCTGGCAGTTAAAAAGATCACGTGATTTGATGATCGAAGGTCGAAAGAGGTAAGGTGCGCCTGATGTTCACGAGCTTTGGTTCTTACATGAGTGGCCTCCAAGCGTAGGCTTTGTGGAGAATCAAGAAGAAGTTTCCTTAAGTGAGCTGTCTGTTTATCAACTCAGGAGTAGAAATAAAGATAGTCCTTCTCATGCAACCTCAACTACAAAACAGTGAAGTCTCTGTCTCAAATGTTTTAAATAGGTGTACTAGGTTCGGCTAGAGATAGAAATATGTTGTAGAAGGAAAGGAATACAGATAGGAGAACAGCGCTGGGCAATAGCTCATTGCATGCAGCTTGATGTGTAGCAGTCATTGTAGGAAGGAATACATAAAATTCAGCAGTAGTAATCACAGTGAGTCAAAGAAACAAGCAAATATAAAAAGTATTAGAACAAGGTCAGGATTAGACTTTCACTAGTGGACACTCTCAAACATTGATCACATAACAGAGAGTAGACATCAACTCTCTTGTTGGATGATGGTCTCATTATTTGTTGAGATTACATTTAACCTCAATGCTGTGGAAAGCAACAGTCCACAATTAAATGTCTATATTTAAAATAACCTTAGGAGTGCAAGATCAAACCACTAAACTAAAGTACTAACATGCACATGCACCTGCCACCACGCCTATGGTATTTAAATAATATTACATCAATGCTCAGTACATAACTTCATAATCTACAAGAGATCATAATCATAGCATACTCCAAGAACACGATTGCACACACTGTCACCATTACACCTGCAGGAGGAATAAAACTACTTTAATAATATCACATGAGTAAATTTATAAATTGCAGATACAAAACACATTGCACTCATGTTATATAACACATACTTAATATGCCATTCATAACAAGAATACACTTCAACATAGGGCCTATGAGACCCACACGGTGCACACACTGTCACCTTTACAACACATGTGGAGTCTCCGGAGATCACACAAGTAAAACCCACTTGACTAACATCATACTGACATCTAGATTACAAGCATCATCATATGAATCTCAATCATGTAAGGCAGCTCATGACGTTGTATTGAAGTACATAGAGAGATGAACCACAGCTACCTGACAAACTCAGCTCGACGGAGAACTACCTCCCTCATGGGAGCACAGTGGTGATGAAGACAGTAGGGAGGCAACAGGTCGATGGAGAAGCCTTCCGGGGTACCGTCCCAGCGGAACAGAGATCTCCGTCTCCCCATCTTGGCTTCATGATGGAGCGCGCCCGCTGAAGGTTTCTGTGGGTTCTTCCGTAATAGGTTTTCGCGATCGAGGCCTTAACAGGTGCCATATACCTGAGGGGTTCTGGGCCACCACACCATAGGGCTACCCCTCTGGCCGCGCCAGGGTGTATGGGGCCCTGGCTTCCGGCGGCTCGGGTGTTCTGGATGGACCCGGGGAAAAATAGGAACTCCGGGCGCATTGCCTCATTCCGAGAATATTTCGTTACTAGATTTCTGAAACCAAAAACAAATAGGAACTGACACTGGCATCTTGTTAATAGGTTAGTTCCAGAAATGCACGAATATGACATAAAGTGTGCATAAAACATGTAGGTATCATCAATGTTTAGCGCATGGAACATAAGAAATTATCGATACGTTGGAGACATCTCAGCCCCCAAGCTTAGTTCTGCCGTCCCGAGCAGTAAAACGATAACAAAGATAATTTCTCAAGACATGCCATCATAAACTTTGATCATATTGTAAACATATGTAATGAATGCAACATCAAACAATGGTAATGACATGAGTAAATGAGTGAATCATAAAGCAATGACTTTCCAAAAATACTTCAAGACAAGCATCAATAAGTCTTGCATAAGAGCTAACTCATAAAGCAATAAATCAAAAAGTAAAGGTATTTGAAGCAACACAAAGGGAAGTTGATTGCTCAAATGCTGCTTTCAACTTATATGTATGTTATCTCTATGGATAATATCACTAGAGTAATATAACAAATGCAATAAACAAGTATGTAAGATAATGTGTCAGCTCACACAAGTGTTGCTTCTTAAGGTGGGTGGAGGGGAGATAGGTAAACCGACTCAACAATAAAAAGTAAAGAATGGGGTCCTTCAAAGAGGAAAGCATCATTGCTGTATTTGTGCTAGAGCTTTTATTTTGAAAGTATGAAACAATTTTGTCAATCGTAGTAATAAAGCATATGAGTTATGTAAATTATATCTACAAAGCTGTAAGCCTCAGTGCATAAGATACTATTAATATGCCTGACCTTTATCCCACTAGCTTTTGACTACCTGATCTCTAATTGTTTCAACTAAGTGTCACAAAGGTACCTGATGCCAGACAAAGGTTCAAGGAGAAAGCCCATTTTGATTTCTTGATTATGTTCTCAACTTGTATTATCCATGGTCGTATCAAGCATGGACAACATAATGGACTCCTCTCTAAATGCATAAGCATGTAGCAACAATTATTATCTCATATGATTGAGATATAGTGTCCAAAACGTGAAACTTCCATGATACATGGCTTTGGTTAGAGGCCCATCGTTCTTCTCTAACAATTTCCATGCTCCAATCATTAAGGTGATCGATCCTTCAAGACGAATACGCATAGCAACTCACATGATATTCAACAAAGAATATTTGATGGCGTCCCAAGTTATCGCACAACAAGCAAACTTAATAAGAGATAAAGTGCAAGTACATATCGATACTACGATAGTTTTAAGGCTATTTTGTCCCATGAGCTATATATTGCAAAGGTAAGGATGGAATTCTAAAGGTAGCACTGCTAACCAGCCAAGTCAGCCTTCTACACCATGGTAATACAAATGGTATATGGTTGCCTAAGGGTTTTGGATGATGAGAAGTATTTCTCCTTCATAAAAGGTTTAGGCCAAGGTTATTTGAAGCAAATCAAGGATGAACCGGTGCAACTCACATAAAAGATATATTGTAAACATTATAAGACTCTATACCGTCTTCCTTTTTGTTCAAAAATCAATACGAAATTATCTATTTTAGACCACTATGCAAATCAAATTTTAGTGCTTCTATGTGTATTTCTTCATTAATAGTGCAAAGTATAATGTAAGAGCTAAACATGAGCACAACAATCTGCTAAGTATCACATTATCCAAGACATTTTACCAACTACTACATGGCATTTTTCAATTCCAACCATATAACAATTTAACGAAGAGGAAATCCGCCATGAATATTATGAGTTAAGGAACACATGTGTTCATACGAACCGGCGGATGTCTCTCTCCCACACAAGCATTATTCAAACAAAACAAACAAAAAACAAACGTACGTCTAAGTAAAGTATTAAGATGTGCTCGGCGTCGTATGGGAGGAACTCGATGTTGTCGATGAAGAAGGGATGCCTTGGGCATCCCCAAGCTTGACGCTGAGTCTTCTAAAATATGCAGGGTGAACCACCGGGGCCTCCATGCTTAGAGCTTTCACTCCTCTTGATCATAGTATACTCATACTCCTCTCTTGACCCTAGAAAACTTCCTTCACACCAAACTTCAAGCAAACTCATTAGAGGGTTAGTGCACAATTAATAATTCACATTCAGAGGTGACACAATCATTCTTTACACTTCTGGACAAAACTTCTGAAAGTTAATGGAACAAAGAAACTCATTCAACTTAACAAAAGCGGCAATGCGAAATAAAAAGGCAGAATCTGTCAAAAACAAAACCCGTGAAGACGAATTCTAAAATGGCACCCAGACTTGCTCAAACTGAAAACTCAAAACTAATGAAAGTTGCGCATATATCTGAGGATCACTGTAAATTGCGATTTTTTTCGAATTTTCTACAGAGACTTAGGCCCAGATTCGGGACAGACAGCAATGCTAACTTGTAACATGTATATCCCAAATATAACATCAACTTTAACATAGAAACTTTACTTGCACAAAAACATGATAAGGAGAGAGGCTGCTACAAAGAGGTAAACAACTCTTTCCAAGACTCAAAAATGCAAAATTGCTGTAGTAAAATAAAACCATGGGTTTCTCCCAAGATGTTCTTTCTTTGTAGCCATTAAGATGTGGCTTAGCAGCTTTTAATGATGCACTCGTAGAAGAAATAAAGAGTTGAAGCCAAAAGAGAGCATCAAGAGGCAAAATTAAAAACACATTTTAAGTCTAACATGCTTCCTATGCATAGGAATCTTGTAAATAAACAAGTTCATGAAGAGCAAAGTAACAAGCATAGGAAGATAGAACAAGTGTAGCTTCAAAAATTTCAACACATAGAGAGGTGTTTTAGTAACATGAAAATTTTTGTAAAATCATATTTTCCTCTCTCATAATAATCTAGGAGCATCATGAGAAAACTCAACAATATAACTATCACATAAAGCATTCTTATCATGAGTCTCATGCATAAAATAATTACTACTCCCAACATAAGCATAATCAATTTTATTAGTTGTAGTGAGAGCAAATTCAACAAAGTAGCTATCATTATTATTCTCATCATCAAATATAGGAGGCAAAGTATCATCAAAGTAAATTTTCTTCCTCAATTCTTGGGGGACTAAAAATATCATGCTCATCAAAGCCACCCTTCCCCCAAGCTTAGAATTTTCCATAGCATTAGCAACAATAGTGTTCAAAGTATTCAACTATATTAATATGTTCCATGGGTTTTTTAATTTTCGTGATCAAACCATCCATGTCTTAACCCAGAAATAGAATAAAAAGGTCATTGTTATTCATTATGCCTAACTAGTAAACAAGAAACCAAATGTCGCAATTGCAGTGTCTAAAGCAAATAGCTTCGAGCACACACACAAATGGCGCCAGACTGTTACCGGGAACCGAAGTATGAGTGCCTTTACCTTTCCTCCCCGATAAATCTATGATGACCCACAAGTATAGGATCGCAACAACAGTCTCGAGGGAAGTATTACCCAATTTATTGATTCACACAAGGGGAGGTAAAGAATATTATAAGCCTTAATAAATGAGTTGTCAATTCAACTCGCACTGAAAACAACACTTGACGCAAGAGTTTATCTAGTAACAGCTCTATGGTAGTGGAAATAGCGGAATAACAGAAGTGTAATAAAGACAGAGTGATTATAGTAAACAACAGGATTAAAATATCGTAGGCACAGGGACGGTAACAGGCGTTGCATGGATTAGAGAAACTCAT